>CM035807.1:83291889-83891889 GCA_020466095.1 Chlorops oryzae
CGTATAGCCTTCGTATAGCCTTCATATAGCCTTCGATAGCCTTCGTATAGCCTTCGTATAGCCTTCGTATAACCTTCGTATAGCGTTCGTATAGCCTTCGTATAGCGTTCGTATAGCCTTCGTATAGCCTTCGTATAGCCTTCGTATAGCCTTCGTATAGCCTTCGTATAGCCTTCGTATAGCCTTCGTATAGCCCGTATAGCCTTCGTATAGCCTTCGTATAGCCTTCTATAGCCTTCGTATAGCCTTTATAGCTTCGTATAGCCTTCGTATAGCCTTCGTATAGCCTTCGTATAGCCTTCGATCATGAACAATCACGTTCATATTGGAGCTCTTGCCGGCCCGACGGCTGGCAACGCACTGATGGAGCTCACGTATTGTCACGCTATTTATATGTTTTTGAACTAGAGGTCGTAGGCGAGCAAGAGCAAACACGTTCATATCAGAGCTCTTTCCGGTCCGACGGCTGGCAACGCACTGATCGAGCTCACGTATTTTCACGCTATTTATACTCTTTTCAAGATTGAACATAATGTATTTTTGACCTCAAATAAATGAAATTGTGCTCCTGAATGCCTTGATATCTATACCAGAGTGACATTTTCAACTGTATTGTAGCATTGTTGTTATGTTGTGTTGTTGTATGTGGTATAATTGTATTGTTGTTGTATTATTGTATGGTTGTATTGTTGTTGCATTGTTGTTGTATTTTCTTTGCATTGTTGTGTTCTACTGTTGTATTGTTGAATTGTTGTATTGTTGTATTGTTGTTTGCATAGGCTTCCTATATTGTCTATGCATAGCGTTCGTATAGCCGTCGTATAGCCGTCGAATAGCCGTCGTATAGCCGTCGTATAGCCCTCGTATAGCCGTCGTATAGCCGTCGTATAGCCGTCGTATAGCCGTCGTATAGCCGTCGTACAGCCTTCGTATAGCCTTCGTATACCCTTCGTATACCCTTCGTATAGCCTTCGTATAGCCTTCGTATAGCCTTCGTTAAGCCTACGTAAAGCCTTCGTATAGCCTTCGTATAGCCTTCGTATAGCCTTCGTATAGCCTTCGTAGAGCCTTCGTATAGCCTTCGTATAGCCTTCGTATAGCATTCGTATAGCATTCGTATAGCCTTCGTATAGCCTTCGTATAGCCTTCGTACAGCCTTCGTACAGCCTTCGTACAGCCTTCGTGCAGCCTTCGTACAGCCTTCGTATAGCCTTCGTATAGCCTTCGTATAGCCTTCGTATAGCCTTCGTATAGCCTTCGTATAGCCTTCGTATAGCCTTCGTATAGCCTTCGTATAGCCTTCGTATAGCCTTCGTATAGCCTTCGTATAGCCTTCGTATAGCCTTCGTATAGCCTTCGTATAGCCTTCGTATAGCCTTCGTATAGCCTTCGTATAGCCTTCGTATAGCCTTCGTATAGCCTTCGTATAGCCTTCGTATAGCCTTCGTATAGCCTTCGTATAGCCTTCGTATAGCCTTCGTATAGCCTTCGTATAGCCTTCGTATAGCCTACGTATAGCCTTCGTATAGTCTTCGTATAGTCTTCGTATAGCCTTCGTATAGCCTTCGTATAACCTTCGTATAACCTTCGTATAACCTTCGTATAGCCTTCGTATAGCCTTCGTATAGCCTTCGTATAGCCTTCGTATAGCCTTCGTATAGCCTTCGTATAGCCTTCGTATAGGAAGCCTTCGTATAGCCCCCTTCGTATAGCCTTCGTATAGCCTTCGTATAGCCTTCGTATAGCCTTCGTATAGCCTTCGTATAGCCTTCGTATAGCCTTCGTGTAGCCTTCGTTAGCCTTCGTATAGCCTTCGTATAGCCTTCGTATAGCCTTCGTATAGCCTTCGTATAGCCTTCGTATAGCCTTCGTATAGCCTTCGTATAGCCTTCGATCATGAACAATCACGTTCATATTGGAGCTCTTGCCGTCGACGGCTGGCAACGCACTGATGAAGCCACGTATTGTCACGCTATTTATATGTTTTTGAACTAGAGGTCTAGGCGAGCAAGAGCAAACACGTTCATATCAGAGCTCTTTCCGGTCCGACGGCTGGCAACGCACTGATCGAGCTCACGTATTTTCACGCTATTTATACTCTTTTCAAGATTGAACATAATGTATTTTTGACCTCAAATAAATGAAATTGTGCTCCTGAATGCCTTGATATCTATACCAGAGTGACATTTCCAACTGTATTGTAGCATTGTTGTTATGTTGTGTTGTTGTATGTGGTATAATTGTATTGTTGTTGTATTATTGTATGGTTGTATTGTTGTTGCATTGTTGTTGTATTTTCTTTGCATTGTTGTGTTCTACTGTTGTATTGTTGTTTGCATAGGCTTCCTATATTGTCTATGCAAAGCCTTCGTATAGCCGTCGTATAGCCGTCGTATAGCCGTCGTATAGCCCTCGTATAGCCCTCGTATAGCCGTCGTGCAGCCGTCGTATAGCCGTCGTATAGCCGTCGTATAGCCGTCGTATAGCCGTCGTATAGCCGTCATACAGCCTTCGTATAGCCTTCGTATAGCCTTCGTATAGCCTTCGTATAGCCTTCGTATACCCTTCGTATAGCCTTCGATCATGAACAATCACGTTCATATTGGAGCTCTTGCCGGCCCGACGGCTGGCAACGCACTGATGGAGCTCACTATTGTCACGCTATTTATATTTTTTTGAACTAGAGGTCGTAGGCGAGCAAGAGCAAACACGTTCATATCAGAGCTCTTTCCGGTCCGACGGCTGGCAACGCACTGATCGAGCTCACGTATTTTCACGCTATTTATACTCTTTTCAAGATTGAACATAATGTATTTTTGACCTAAAATAAATGAAATTGTGCTCCTTAATGCCTTCGTATAGCCTTCATATAGCCGTCGTAAAGCCTTCGTATAGCCTTCGTATAGCCTTCGTATAGCCTTCGTATAGCCTTCTATAGCCTTCGTATGCCTTCGTATAGCTTCGTATAGCCTTCGTATAGCCTTCGTTACCTTCGTATAGCCTTCGTATAGCCTTCGATAGCCTTCGTATACCTTCGTATAGCCTTCGTATAGCCTTCGTATAGCCTTCGTATAGCCTTCGTATAGCCTTCGTATAGCCTTCGTATAGCCTTCGTATACCTTCGTATAGCTTCGTTAGCTTCGTATAGCCTTCGTATAGCTTCGTATAGCCTTCGTATAGCTTCGTAAGCTTCGTATAGCCTTCGTTAGCCTTCGATAGCCTTCGTATAGCCTTCGAAGCCTTCGTAAGCCTTCGTAAGTTCGGGCCTTCGTAAGCCTTCGTATAGCCTTCGTATAGCCTTCGTATAGCCTTCGTATAGCCTCGTATAGCCTTCGTATAGCTTCGTATAGCTTCGTATAGCCTTCGTATAGCCTTCGATAACCTTCGTATAACCTTCTATAACCTTCGTATAGCCTTCGTATAGCCTTCGTATAGCTTCGTATAGCCTCGTATAGCCTTCGTATAGCCTTCGTATAGCCTTCGTATAGCCTTCGTATAGCCTTCGTATAGCCTTCGTATAGCCTTCGTATAGCTTCGTATAGCCTTCGTATAGCCTTCGTATAGCCTTCGATCATGAACAATCACGTTCATATTGGAGCTCTTGCCGGCCCGACGGCTGGCAACGCACTGATGGAGCTCACGTTTGTCACGCTATTTTATGTTTTTGAACTAAGGTCGTAGGCGAGCAAGAGCAAACACGTTCATATCAGAGCTCTTTCCGGTCCGACGGCTGGCAACGCACTGATCGAGCTCACGTATTTTCACGCTATTATACTCTTTTCAAGATTGAACATAATGTATTTTTGACCTCAAATAAATGAAATTGTGCTCCTGAATGCCTTGATATCTATACCAGAGTGACATTTCCAACTGTATTGAGCATTGTTGTTATGTTTGTTGTTGTATGTGGTATAATTGTATTGTTGTTGTATTATTGTAGGTTGTATTGTTGTTGCATTGTTGTTGTATTTTCTTTGCATTGTTGTGTTCTACGTTGTATTGTTGTTTTTGCATAGGCTTCCTATATTGTTTGCAAGCTTCGTTAGCCGTCGTATAGCCGTCGAATAGCCGTCGTATACCCTCGTATAGCCCTCGTATACCTCGTTTAAGCCGTCGTATAGCCGTCGTATAGCCGTCGTATAGCCTTAAGCCTTCGTATAGCCGTATAAGCCTTCGTATAGCCTTCGTAAGCCTTCGTATAGCCTTCGTATAGCCTTCGTATAGCCTTCGTATAGCCTTCTAAAACCTTCAATTAGCTCTTCCCCCGAGGCTGGAAGCCTGATAGCTCCGTATTTAGCATTTATATTTTTTGAATAGGGTCGTACAGCGACAAACCTTCTACAAGCCTTTCCGGTCCGACGGCTGGAAGCCTGATAGCCCGTATTTTCACCATTTATACCTTTTCGATTAACTTGTATTTTTACCTCAAATAAATGAAATTGGCTCCGAATGCCTTGATACTTCCGATGCTTTTAACTGTATTTAGCTTGTTTTAGTTGTTTGTTGTATGTGTATAGTTTTGTTGTATATTGTATGGTTGTATTGTTGTTGCTTGTTGTTGTATTTTCTTTGCTTGTTGGTTTCTATGTTGTATTGTTGAATTGTTGTATTGTTGTATTGTTGTTTCGTTTATAGCTTGATAGCTTCGTATAGCCTCGTATAGCCTCGAATAGCCTCGTATAACCTCGTATAGCCCTCGTATAACCTCGTATAGCCTCGTATAGCCTCGTATAGCCTCGTTAAGCCTCGTAAGCCTTCGTATAGCCTTCGTATAGCCTTCGTATAGCCTTCGAAGCCTTCGTATAGCCTTCGTATAGCCTTCGTATAGCCTTCGTATAGCCTTCGTATAGCCTTCGTATAGCCTTCGTATAGCCTTCGTATAGCCTTCGTATAGCCTTCGTATAGCCTTCGTATAGCCTTCGTATAGCCTTCGTATAGCCTTCGTATAGCCTTCGTATAGCCTTCGTATAGCCTTCGTATAGCCTTCGTATAGCCTTCGTATAGCCTTCGTATAGCCTTCGTATAGCCTTCGTATAGCCTTCGTATAGCCTTCGTATAGCCTTCGTATAGCCTTCGTATAGCCTTCGTATAGCCTTCGTATAGCCTTCGTATAGCCTTCGTATAGCCTTCGTATAGCCTTCGTATACCTTCGTATAGCCTTCGTATAGCCTTCGTATAGCCTTCGTATAGCCTTCGTATAGCCTTCGTATAGCCTTCGTATAGCCTTCGTATAGCCTTCGTATAGCCTTCGTATAGCCTTCGTATAGCCTTCGTATAGCCTTCGTATAGCCTTCGATCATGAACAATCACGTTCATATTGGAGCTCTTGCCGGTCCGACGGCTGGCAACGCACTGATGAAGCTCACGTATTGTCACGCTATTTATATGTTTTTGAACTAGAGGTCGTAGGCGAGCAAGAGCAAACACGTTCATATCAGAGCTCTTTCCGGTCCGACGGCTGGCAACGCACTGATCGAGCTCACGTATTTTCACGCTATTTATACTCTTTTCAAGATTCGAACGCTAGACGAACGCTATGCGAAGGCTATATGAAGGCATTACGAAGGCATTACGAAGGCAATACGAAGGTAATACGAAGGCGATACGAAGGCGATACGAAGGCTATACGAAGGCTATACGAAGGCTATACGAAGGCTAGTCGAACGCTAGACGAACGCTATGCGAAGGCTATTCGAAGGCAATACGAAGGCAATATGAAGGCAATACGAAGGCTACACGAAGGCGATACGAAGGCTATACGATGGCAATACGAAGGCAATACGAAGGCAAAACGAAGGCAATACGAAGGTTATACGAAGGCGATACAAAGGCGATACGAAAGCGATACGAAGGCAATACGAAGGCAATATGAAGGCAATACGAAGACTATACGAAGGCTATACGAAGGCGATACAAAGGCGATACGAAGGCTATACGATGGCAATACGAAGGCAATACGAAGGCAAAACGAAGGCAATACGAAGGCTATACGAAGGCTATACGAAGATACGAAGGCGATACGAAGGCGATACGAAGGCGATACGAAGGCGATACGAAGGCGATACGAAGGCGATACGAAGGCGATACGAAGGCGATACGAAGGCTATACGAAGGCTATACGAAGGCTATACGAAGGCTATACGAAGGCTATACGAAGGCTATACGAAGGCTGTACGAATTCTATACGAAGGCTATACGAAGGCTATACGAAGGCTATACCAAGGCTATACCAAGGCTATACCAAGGCTATACAAGGCTATACGAAGGCTATACAAAGGCTATACGAAGGCTATACGAAGGCTATACGAAGGCTATACGAAGGCTATACGAAGGCAATACGAAGGCAATACGAAGGCAATACGAAGGCAATACGAAGGCAATACGAAGGCTAATACGAAGGCTATACGAAGGCTATACGAAGGCTATACGAAGGCTATACGAAGGCTATACGAAGGCTATACGAAGGCTATACGAAGGCGTTACGAAGGCTATGCGAAGGCTATACGAAGGCTATACGAAGGCTATACGAAGGCTTTACGAAGGCAATACGAAGGCAATACGAAGGCAATACGAAGGCAATACGAAGGCAATACGAAGGCTATACGAAGGCTATACGAAGGCTATACGAAGGCTATACGAAGGCTTAACGAATGCTATACGAAGGCTTTACGAAGGCTATACGAAGGCGATACGAAGGCTATACAAAGGCTATACGAAGGCTATACGAAGGCTTTACGAAGGCTATACGAAGGCTATACGAAGGCGATACGAAGGCTATACGAAGGCTTTACGAAGGCTATACGAAGGCTATACGAAGGCTATACAAAGGCTATTCGAAGGCGTTACGAAGGCTATGCGAAGGCTATACGAAGGCTATACAAAGGCTATACGAAGGCTATACGAAGGCTTTACGAAGGCTATACGAAGGCTATACGAAGGCTATACGAAGGCTATACGAAGGCTATACGAAGGCTATACGAAGGCTATACGAAGCCTATACGAAGCCTATTCGAAGCCTAAACGAAGCCTATACGAAGCCTATACGAAGCCTATACGAAGCCTATACGAAGCCCATACGAAGGCGATACAAAGGCGATACGAAGAATTTTCCAGTCTTATCATATTGACTTGATCATCAGTTGCATCTTCTATTCTTCGTAAATATGACTCGCCACTGCTTTTACTTAAATAGTTGTGTAAGTAACAAATCGTAAGTAAAATTTTTGAAGTTTTTTCGGGAGACAGTTGTATTGTACTCAACAGCACTCGCAATCTTGAAGATATAATATATACATAATATATAATTATATTATGGGTCCTCATGCAACATATTTACACCGTGTAAGCTGAGTGAAGTAAGTAAAACTGTCAAAATTGCATACAAAATTTGACATTTTTACGAACTTCACTCAGCTTACACGGTGTAAATGCGTTGCATGAGGACCCTTATTATGATTTTACTTATAGTTGGAGTTGCAATATAGGATTGGAATTTCATACTTTCGTAGCTCTCTCCCGTCGCTAGAAACCTTAATGTAATGGAAAGGCGTTCGTTAGGTGTGATTGCGTCTCTCATAATCGTTTTCTTTTTTTTTATGAATGGTGTCAATTTTCCCAAAAGTGTTTGGTATGCTGCAGCATCCATCCGGAGAAAATTTTTATAATCCTCTGGCCAAGATGTTTCGAGTTCTCTTAGCAAATTGGTGTGCGAAAATGTTGGCTTTTTTACGCCAATCTTTTACCCAAATACGTTTCTTTCTTTTTCTTTTCAAAACTTATTCTTCCGCGGAGGCTAAAATTTCATCAACCACAAGTCCCGCTAAAAATGCGCGCGCCATGTTTACTCGTTGAATATTGAAGAAAAGTGAAGATTGCATGCAAGCATGACCGTGAAAACGCTAAGATATTTTTTTTTACATTCTTTTGCATGATGCAATGATTGCAGGCAAACATGAACGTGTAAAGGCCGCTGATTGCAATCTTTTTTTTCCAATCCGGCTGTGATTGATTCTTGAATCAATCGTGAAATGATTTAATCATTTACAGCTACATTACAGATACATATATTCTTATGTTCAAATGAGTAAGGGAAAACTAAGTCCAAATTCGATCGTCGTGATCCTTGAACCGATTAAAAATTTGGACGAGATTGCAGTTCAGCTCTGTGGCATCCTCGTAAACCTTCAAAAAGTTTTATTAAACTAAGTTGAACACTAAAAAAAATATTTTTGTTCTGTTTTTTCAATTTCAATTTATGGTCACCGTAGGGATAGGTCTGATTTTTCAATTGAAAAAAAATGGAAAATTACAACATATAATTAAATAAGAATGAAAGTTAAATTAGAGGCTGTTTCCACTATAACCGCATCTAGCATCTTTCAGCATTTTGGCAAGATGCGGAAAGATGCGGTGTGAATTTACATGCAATTGTTGTTGTATCCTGAACCGCATCTTCTGCACATCTTTAAAAGATGCCAAGAAAATGCGATTTTTTTCCGACTATCTATCGATTTTAACTGCACATGTCTAGTGAAACATATGTTAATGACCAGCATTTCAGAATAAATTATCAAATCATTGCCATTAATTTTAATTTTAATTTCTTTAAATTTTCTTAACTTGAAGTTTGTTGAAATCTTTAAAAATAATAATTAATTTGTTAAAAAAATATCCATTTACGATTTTAAATAAATATTTTCTTCCCGAAAATTCTTTTGCTTAATTTTCATAACAAATGCATCAAAAAATTGATTTACCAATATGCTTGACTCATTTATGTATATCACTCACAAAATAAACTAACTAATTCTGTCTTTTTTCTTCTTGTTGTGAACCTCTTGTTTTCGTTCTTTTTGTGGTATAATGTTTTTTTTATATATTATATTTGACGACTTAGTCAATTTTTAGAACCGGAAGAGGAAGTTACAAAAGTTGCCATAATCTCATCTAAGTGCCGGTTTAGACAGGGAGACAAAACGGGAGACACTGGAAAGAAACACATGAGAGTGACGGAGATGGAATGTCCTTCGTCTCTGTCACTCTCATGTGTTTCCTTCCAGTGTCTCCCATAATCTAAACACGGACTAAGTCGCGGCTTAAGCAGGGAGACAAAACGCGAGACACTGGAAGGAAACACATGAGAGTGACAGAGACGAAAGACATTCCATCTCCGTCTTTCTCATGGGTTTCCTTCCAGTGTCTCGCGTTTTGACTCCCTGTTTAAACGGGGACTAACTTAACTTGCTCAGGACCAGTGATGTCGAAATGCTACTATAGTAATTTTTTTTGCTACTTTTTGTCTCGCCGTACTACCTTACTACTCCTTTCATTCACGTACTACTATTTGGATGTTATAGCCTCTTCGAATACTTTTTATATTCGCATACGTTTATCTGTTTTTAACATTCACGAAATCCAAGCAATAAGTTCGATATAATTTTTGGCGTCAAACCATATGTCTGATGCCATTTTTGGGCTATAGGTATAAATTCAATCGAATGTTCGAAAGTTAAAAAAACAATTTAATAAAAAAAATTTAAAAGTGAAAAGATTGAAGAATCGAAAAAGTATCCTTGTAGCCTTCTTGATTTACGAGTGTTCGAGGTTTTCGAATTAAACCCCCAACTAGTCTTTATTTTTCTTCTATTGCTTAAAAACTTCTTTTTTTAGAAGTAGTCCGTTTATTTTATAAAAACTACCATTTTAAAAGCATTTTGATACTTTCTAAGATACGAAAACGACAGCACTGCTCAGGACTGTATTTACAGTTAATCAAACTGTCGAAAGACTTACTTCCCAGATGACACCACCCGCTAAACATTTTTTTGAGTCTGAAAATTTTAGAGTCTCAAAAGAGTATTAATTTATACTGATTTTAAAGTCCTCATAAATAAGAGTCTTAAAAAACTATAAAAGAATTGTACATTTTACCGTTTTTTACTTTATTTTTTTTTTAGTATTAAAAACACTCTTAACAGACTTTAAATTCGAAACGCTCAAAATGATGGAGTTTAAAAATAATCTAAATTTATATTGTTTTTAAAGCCCTCATAATTAAGATTGAAAAATAACTATCCTAAATTTGAGTGTTTTTTGATTGTTATATTACTTAGTCTAAAAACAGTCTTAATGGACTTTAAACTCAAAGTGCGTAATAGTATGCATTTTAAATACAACCGTAAGCGATGATTTGATTGCAAATGCTATATACTAGTGTCCGACCGAAGGTGGATTTTAAGCCGAAGCCGAAGCCGAACAATCGGCAGAGTTGAAGACTTCGGCCGAAGACCGAAGGCCGAAGCCGAATGCAAAACATTTTACAGTAAGGCAACAAAATCAGTCTTTATTCATTTGACAAGCACAAAAAAAAACCGCTCAAATTTTCTCTAAATTCTTTCGTTTTAGTCGCCCACAAAGTGAGAATTTACGGCAATAATTCACTAGTGTAAAAGGTCTCAATGAAGCAATTGAAAATCTATCGTGACTTTTTTACTTCCATTAAAATGCAAAAATATTCGGCTAAAATATTCGGCTTTTTCCAGCCGAAGCCGAAGCCGAAGATTAAGAATTGGCCGATTATGCCGATTACCGAAGCCGAAGCCGAACCTTCGGTCGGACACTACTATATACATATATCTTGAAGAAAACAGCTGCGTCAGTTTTTCGCCAGTGAACGAGGATTAGTGCGACAATACCGAAAACAAAATCAGCGATGTTGACCATGAATCAAATGAGAATGGTAAGAATTCATAACACTCCTTCACTCTGTTTCTTATATATTTATATTTATATATATGTGTTGCTACACACAGGTAGGTAAATTAGAAACAATAGAAAAAATTTAAGAGAAAATCGTACGAAACTGAATGAGCTCACTGTGGAGATGAAATCAATAGAGAAGGTGCAGCAGCGGATTCTGCAGGAATTGATTGTTATTAGAAAACAAGTTGCGGGCTCGAAGCAAGAAAATTTTATACCGATGAAGCCATTGAAAACTGAGCGTGACTTTGAGGAGAAACGAAACGAGACGAGATATTGGAAGAAAATAAAAAAATTACGTGAAAAAAATTATGATTTTAATTTCAATGAAAGGAAGAAAAAGGGGTAAAACTATTGGTAAAAAGGCGAGAGGATTTACGTCTCATTTAGACTGCAAAAACACTATTTTCATACTTCAAAAAAGAGCATAAAAAAAACTTTAAAAAGAGTGCAATATCGCGGTATTAAAAGCCTAAAAAGTGTCTAAATGTATCCCGGGAAGAGTATAAAACAGTCTTAAAAGAGTATAATGAAACTCTTAGGGCCAATATTACCAAGCATATTTAAAAAAATTTTTAAATTAAAATTAACATTTTTTAAGAATAAATTTCATTTTCAATATTGCAATTTTTTAAGCATCGAAATTTACGGCAGCACCATCTACTTCCAGGGCTGTGAGTACATTTGACAGCTGATAAGATTGTTATTTTACAAAACGGATTCTATAAAAAGCCATTCTAAAAATTGTTTCGTACTCCAAATTGCTGCCCTGTGACTCCAAAGCTTTTAGTCCTGTCTGTCGTATTGTGTTATTTCCACAACTGTATCAAGGCGTATTTAACAAGGTGGTGGCAGTAGGAACTGCTCTTCTTCTTCCCTTTTTTCATCTCGGAACTGTCAAAATTTTGTATTGAATTTCGTACGCTTACATTTTTCAACGAAATTAAAAATTTTTATATTGGAACAAAATTCAAACAAGCGTGAACTGATTTTGACATTTCCGAGTTTTTTTTACATTGTTGTTGTACTACTGCCACCACCTTGTTAAATACGCCTTGAACTGTATTTTTGTTGAAAAATATTTCTTTGAATTTTTCCAAACAGCTGGTTTTTGAAAATCGAACTCAAATATGATATCATATTTAAACGCAGTGCCGAGGTGATTTAAAATATTTTTAAAATTTTTTTAAAAATTGGAATGGTAAAAACCAAAAGCGGATTTTTGTTTTAAAAAATTCTTAAATATGCTTGGTAATATTGGCCCTAAAAACACAGTTCGATTATACTTTTTTTTACACTCTTATTTTAGGCTCTACACGTGTGTCCCTTTTCAAACAAAAATACACTCTTTTTAGAGTCTTTTTGAAGCTCAATTTAGACTGTTTTGCTCAAAATTTAGAGTCTAAAAGTAGTCTAAAAAGAGTGTAAATGTTTGCTGGGCAGTTTATACGCGTCCAGGACTGCATCAGAGGATGTGCACCCCGCGTTGCATAACAGTCTCCTACATTATATTAAATTTATTTTGATATTTGTTAATTGAATTGCTATTACAGGAGATTTCCGATTTAACGAGTATTCAAGTTAGCGAGTTTCGCATTTAACGAGCATTTAAATTCGTTCCATTGAGTATCTTATATAACGAGCAAAATGGCACAAAAATTTTTTTGTGCACTTGGTTTAGCGAGCAACATAAGAAATCTGTGAAAAAGCATAAAGAGAAACAAAGAGGAATCCAAGAAATAGTTAAGCGAGGAGTCTAAAAGCGCGTGTGCTGCGCCAACTGCCGCAAGCAGTCAAATGTATGAAAAGTAATGTTCAATTTTGCGTGACCTGCGTGAAATCGAAAAAGCGCAGGCGCTGTTGGACTTACCGCTTTATTTGTGCACAGTTGTTCAGTGATGTCAATTTTTAATCCCCCACGTAAGCTTACGTTAGTAGAAATCAGTCGCTTACCAACCTAGGGACTAGGAGGGGCCTTGCCCTACCACGATTCTTTGTCTTAGGTGGAAGGAATCACGAAAATTAAAAGGAAAAAAATTGTGGAAATTTCTTTTCCCCCCGCGGGAAGTTGGATTGCTACAGGTCTGGTATAAATCAGACTCGCCATGTAATCAGGCAAAAGATTTCTCAAACCCCTCCCTCTTTTTTAACGCAAAAATACATTTTTCTACTGGCAACACTGCAGTTGTTTACTTATCATCATTACCAGAGTGAGTAAAAAAAGCCCGAAAAAACCCAAAAATAAGCGCTATAAAAAGCTCGAAAAAACAAGGAAAATAGTCCAAAAAATATGCAGTTAAAATTTACTTTTTATTCAGTGGACTTATTAAAATATCGTCGGCTTAAAGTGTAAACCTGCTAACTAACAATTTCAAAACTTTACAGGGTAAATAAAAAACACTTTTTTTCAAGACTTCAAAGTAGGGAAGGAGACCCAAAATATGGATGGTTTATTTTGTTCCTATATGAAGTCTCTTCTAAATTCGATTCTGTGCACCATACAAAGTCTACTTGGAGTCACTTGTTGGTGTTAGCTGTGAACTTTGACCACAGTTGGACTTAGCAGTTTTACTCATCACCAATTTCTCCGTATTTAGCAGAGCTGTAAAAGAATTAATTCATTTTTAAATTTCAGCCTTTTGAATTTCCTTTTAAAGATTTAATTCAAAAATTCGTTCTAATGAATTATGAATGAAAACTTTGAATTCATCATTCAGCTGTCAAAAATGATTTATGAAATCAATTTTATAATTCTTTTTTTAAAGCTCCCAGGTAACTCATTTTGATTTTAGCTTAAAATTTTTAAATCAAATCAATTTGAAAACATTTTCCAGCCTTAGGATTGAAAATCCATTTCAAACAAATTTGTTGAATTTTGAAATTGCTAAATTTTCTCGTTGAATATTGGATTGAAATCCAGTTTTAAAACAATGGCTATTAATGGGAAGTGGTAACGAATTTTGAGAATCCCCTTTTGCTTTGAAAAATTTTCGGTCGTTTTTCAAATATTTGGCTATTGGCAAAAAATTTCTCAGATTTTTAATGGATATTTTATTTATTCCAATAGAGGGGATATAGTTGACGGATTTTGCAAATTCCTGTTCCATTGCTAAAGGAAAGAAAATAACTCCCAGATTTCAAAAATACAATTAGGGTTTTTCAAATGCGAGCATAGGTTGTTTTAGAAATTGTGATTTCAATCCTAAGGCTGGAAAATGATTTAAAAATTCTATGCTAAAATCAAAATGAGTTAACTCGGAGCTTTAAAAAAAGGAATTATAAAATTGAATTCATAAATCATTTTTGACAGCTGAATGATGAATTCAAAGTTTTCATTCATAATTCAATTATCGTGGAAATGAATTCAATCAAAATTTAAAATTTTTAGCTGGGAATGAAAGTGACTTAAGCCTCAAATGATTGAATTCTTTTACAGCTCTGGTATTTAGCATTTGAAATCAAAAAAGATTTTTTGCCTGACGATGCAGTGTCCTTTTTTCTTTCGAATGACACGAAAGGTCGGAATCGGTTAAAAGTGGACTTAGCAGGTTTACACTTTAAGCCGACGATATATGACTTTTACATTTTCAAACAAAAACTTTTGGCGCTTCTTGCTTAAAAGGTTTTTAAATGTTACTGGGATTGAAGTTTAAGGTCAAGGGGAAATTTTTAACAGCCTGAAATTTAAATTCGAATCGAAAAAGTTTTGCCAGCTTGGACAGCCTTAAAATCATTGACAAAGGAAGCAATAAGAAAGTGAAATCAGTGAAAAAGTGACTTGCTGGTTTTTTCGAACTTATAAAAGGCATTTAATATGACTTTAACAATATTTCAAAAGCAAAAAATTAGTTTTTGGTAGAAAAGCTCGATGTTAAATTGCAAAATGAAAAAAATAGTTCAACGTAAAGAGGTAAGGGGCAAAAACATTTTTCAAACTATCATCTTAAACAGTAAACTAATCGATTCTCAACTGTATACGCCAGTTGTTCACGGATTCCAGCCCTTAAAAATCATTGACCGAAATAAAGCTCAATATAGCATAATGTAAAATTCAATCAGAGCTGTAAAAATACGCAACATTGTTGATGTTTTGGAAATTAGTAGCAAATGCATTCGTTAATGATTAAATTTAAACCAAAAATATGCGAAATTTTTATGCACATAAACGTTATATAGTTTATTGGCAAGAAATAGCTCGCATCTTGCTTAAAATATGCAAAAAAGAGTAAAAAGTACGAACTTCGCACACTTAAAATATGAAAAATTAGTTATAAAAACAGCATTTATTGCCAAAACTCTGATTCAGATATAAGCTCTTTGAAGTAAAACTCTCATATCAATTATCAAAATGTTTTCTTTGTTTTTGTCTGCAATTTTAACAGCGGGTTTCTTCATAATAACTTTTAAACTGAACGTCTGTACCGTAAATTTAATAGCATTCTGAGCAAATTTGTTAGACTACAATCTTATTAATTTCATATCTAGAAGCTGTAAAATAATCAGAGTCTAACAGATCTCTTGATAAATTTTCCCCTTTTTTTCGCATTCGGACCTAAATGTATTTTAAATGCTTACAAGTCAAACAGAACTTGATCTTGAAGTATATTACTTTGCTTACGAAACGTTTTATATGTTCAGTATGAACAACTTAATGAAATTTTATGTTTTTTATTATTTAGTTATAAAATAGATACTTTTGAAATAAAATGTATTTTAAACCCAATATAATTTTAATCTCTTACAATAAGAAAAAAAAAAATGATTATGATGTATAATTTAACGAGAAATTCGATTTAACGAGAAGTGCTGGCAACATTGAGCTCGTTAAATCGGAAATCTCCTGTAGTTTTCATTTCAAACGTAACGGTAAGAAATATATTTCGCTAATTAGGTTCGAGTCTCACATTGATTTTGTTGTATTAGCTAAATTTCTTTGTTAATAAGTTCTGATTTTCCAGCATTCCAGTTCGTCCAATGGCCAGCTTTCCAACATACCTGGCTCCTCATGGAATTCGCAAATTGGGTTCGAGTCTTTGTGGGAATACCCTTTATATACTGGGAAAAGGTTAGTGACTTTGGTTATATTTAGCAAAGACTACCTCCAAACAGCCGTCTTTCCAAATGGTCCGGCTCCTAATATCCAGCTTTCCAAATGGTTCGGCTCCTAATGCGAGGAAGCATCGATTCCAAGGTACCCGGTATCGAATTAAAAGTATCGAGTACTGGCTGGTATCTACCCGAAATGACGCGTTCTCCCATTTCGTTTTCAAATTTCGAAGAGTGAGGACGCTCGTTCGCAACGGCATCTGAATTTGTGCAAAAAGCAAAAAAACCGCATTTTCTATTGTGAATAAATACACACGAATTGCCGCGCTAAATCTGCGACGAAATTCTTCATTGAAAAATATATACCGTTAGGTACTGCCGCGCTTTTTAAACAAAAAAAACCGAATCAAAATGGCCGACGTTGCAGTAGAAAAAAAGTGAGTAAGAGACGAAAAAGTGAAGGTGATGCGAAGTTTTGAATTTTGTCTATAACACAAACAGCGGCGGCGGCGTCGGTTGGTGCTCTCTCGCTCGCACTTGTGTGAAACGAACGTCGAGAGACGCCATCGTGTGCGCTTCGTGTTTGAACATTTAGCGCGCTGTATTGCCGGTTGCTGTGTTCTTCTGTTTTCTTTTCCTCGCTTTCCGCCGGCCGCTCTTTTTCGCGAAAGCAAAATAACGAGCACACTTCAAAGAACGGTTTGAGCGTAGCAGTGAACGTGCTGCAGGGGAACATCGAACAAGCACATTTGTAGCTTTGTAGCTTGTCTTGTGTTTGAAACGAGCGTCCTAATTTTTTTTTTTTTTGGAGCGTTTTCGTTCGAAGAGAGAAGAGAGGGTTTTTTTTACATCTTGTTCATGTAAAATTCCTCCACTAAAACCGTTGATTTCTTGGCACAATCAAAAACTGTGTGGACTACTTTGCCTTTTATATTTTTAGCACGCTTGAGTGACGCGATGAGGGCAATGTGTGCTTCTTTCTTGTAAACAGTTGGTTGGTTGTGTAAGTTGAAGCCAGGTAGTAATGGATAAATGTGAACGTGATCCTTTGTTTCCTGTTTTAGATGCGTCCGTTACTGTGTAAACGAGAAGCACAGCACGCGTCTGTATTTTTGAGCGCCAAAGCCAGTTTTGTTTGTTTGTTGTTATTTATATTGGGATTAGCGTAGTTATCGCGTATTTCTTTTGAGGTTTGCGTTCATTCAGGTTCGTTTGGGACATGAGATATTTTTAATGAATAATTCCAATTTTTTCTCTTTTCATTTTGTGAACACTCATTGCAAATACCGTGTTTAATGTCATTTTATTTTTACAGAGACTCTCCAGTTGTAGCCGATGAGGTTGAAGTAAAGAAGACCGTTGCTACTGAAGAAGCTAGCACTACGGAAAATGGTGCTGCAGTTGACGGTGTCGCCGCCAAAGAAAACGGCGATGCTGCAGCTGATGCAGATGATGCCGTAGATGGTGCTGACAAAACAGAAGAGGACTCCGCTGACGCCGCTGAAGAAAATGGTGACGAAGAGGCCAAAGAAGCAAACGGCGACTCCACAGGCAAGTTTCAGAATCGTCGATATGTCTGCTAAGAAAATACTTATATCAGTTGTCACAATTTCATCTTACAGATTCCGCTCCAGCTGAGGCCGTCAAAAGGAAAGTAGCCGCCGAGGGTGAAAAAGCTGTTGAAGAAGCGGCCACACCTGAAAAGAAGGCTAAACTGGATGAAGCTTCGAAAGAAGAGGTCCAAAGCGCGGAAGCTTCCGAGGTAGCGGCTTAATATAAAAAAAAAATACAAAAATACAAAACTTAACGTTTACTATAAATATAAATACCTACCTATATATTACATAAAAATCTCCAAAAGAAAAAAAATCATAAAAACCATGAGAATTTTAAAAATAAAAATGACAAACACAAACCACACAGAGGACACAATTACCTATATCAGTCCATCGTTCTCGTTCCGGATTTAAATACGTTTTCGTTTATATACTTGTATGTGTGTATAATTTGATTCTGATTGTAATCCTTAGATTGTATAAGCCCAAAGTTGAAAATAACGAACTATAGCTTTGTAAAGCCCATAATTCTAAACGTATTTTCTTAAAACAAAAATAAACAAACAAACAAAAAAAAAAACATGCAAACAATGGTACAATTATGACAATGAGAGGAACGTTAACGCTTAAGTTGCAGTTAAAAAGATGTAAATTTATCAAGATTGGAGTTTAGTTCATTGTAATTATAAAAAATAACCAATGAGGCATTCGTGTTGATAGTGCATCCATATTGCTTCCACAGAGCTTCGATCGGTTTAATGTGATTGCGCCTAAGAATTACTCCCATAAGACAGACCCATTTGACAATGTAAATGAAAACAAAGCAAAGCATTCAATAAAACATTCGATTATGATTAAAACCGTAAAACCGAGAAAAAGTACAAAAAAAATTGTTCTTTGTGTATTTTTTTTTCTTCTCAAATAGACTAAGGAATATATTTATATATAAGTGAGTGAGCTGCTTTTTGCGTGCCATTTGATTAAATACAGCGAAGTAATCTTTATTTTTTCTCCTCATTTGTGGCATTTTTTTTTTTCATTTGTTTTTGAATAAATGCCAAATAAAAATTTCCATTTTCTGTGCTTGTGCGTTAAAATGAACGGTGAACAGCCGCGATGCTCGTATGTATATATGTGTATACGATATATGTACATATGTCATGCCATTGCCATGGAATGAATCATGAATTTTTCGTTTTGACAAATTTTTACGGAGGCGCATTTTCAGATACATTGAAGTGTTCTCCTTGGTCAAATAATCTATAGATTGAATTTTATTCGATTTTATTCAAAACTCGTATAACAGTGCAATGCCCCAATATAATTTATACCTGTCTGGCGTAAGGAATTTTGACCAGCTTTACAACGTGCATTAATTGCAAAGATTAAAGCTTGAATTGAGTTCAAAGATCTTGAAAATATTGTTGAACACAATTTTTAAGCCACTAAGAAAGCTCTCCTAAACGCTACAGCCGGGAGTTCTTCCGTGCGGAATTGAAAGAAAATAAAAAATTCTGCCTTAGTACACTGTGGAAATGAATATTCAAGGGTGCCACAGAATCCGATAGCTGTCGGAATCGGAATTAAAACCGATCGAAATTTTGTACAGAATTTACAAATTTTGTTGTTTTTGGCTTTCAATCGGAACTACTATCGGTCCTTAATTGCACAGAACCCTTTTTTATCCGGCTGTCTATGAAATATATACGAAAGTTTAGTCGACAAAAACACCAATTCCGACAGCTATCGGATTCTGTGACACCCCTGATTAAGAAACCAAGTACAGTGTACTCTCTCCTTGCGGACACTTTTTGGGAATGCTCTAGGGTTTCTGCTTCTCAAATAGTTCCCTCTTAAGCGGACGTATTTTTCGGTCCCATAGGTGTCCGCTTAAGAGAAAGTAAACTGTATTATGGACCTTTTTAAGAAAAGGCCATCACATTTTTTCATTTATTAGCGTTTAGTATTCGAATTATCCATCTTTAAATAACACTGGCTTACAAAAAAAAAAGAGCAGAGACGAAATGATGGTTTTAGATTAAATTGGGGTCGCTGATCACGAAAATGGCATCCGTTGAAAATGGGAAATCTCTTATAACTTCTTTAGTTTTCAACCGATTTTGGAGAAATTTAGTTTTCATATACGCTAAATATCTGTTTATGACTTCTAATTACCGAAAAAAATTTTAAAAATTTTGTTAGTACTTAAAAGTTAAAATGAACTTTTGCAAATTAAAAAAAAACCTTAAAAAATCAAACTTTTGCAAGTTCAAATGTCTATAGCTTAAAAATTAAGACACCGATTGTAACAAATGATATATCGTTGCAAAGGGGAGAGTTTTCTGCTTTAGACTAATAAAATTTTATGTTATTTAGGCGGGTAGTTTTTGAGTTCTTTGGCAAAATCTCATAAAGTAATCAAAAAACACGTTTTTTGCGTATATCTCAAAAACTATTCTTTGGAAAAATAAACGGATGCCTTTTTCGTGTTCAGCGACCCCAATTCAGTCTAAAACCACATTTCGTCTCTGCTCTTTTTTTTTTTTGTAAACTAGTGTAATCGATGCCAATAAAGAAGGTCGACCAACAATCTCGGGCAAAATGACTTAAGTCCATTTTCTGTTTCGCGCGAATAATCGATTTAAAATGTGCAAATGTTTAGGCTAGGACAATAAAATAAGAAGAGAAGGACTTTTCATTTAACCAGGCACAGTTTTAGGTATCTTCTAGGACTTTTAAATGCTACCTTTAATGTATGAAATTACCTTCGCTAATTGACCCGGTGCCGATAGTTACTAAGTATAGTCGTTTTTCCATGAAAATGGCCACATCGTTTTGCAACCTGCTGTCAGGACAACAGGATTCTGATTTGGATTCCATTTTATTTTTAAATGAAAGTAGCATTTTGGCTAAAAAAAAAAAATTTGGACTTAAGTCGTTTTGCTGGTCAACCACAGAAATATTTTCTAACATATGTATTTGTTAATAGAAAAGTATGTTAAAAATATATAATATTATATACATATATAAACATTATAACGCTTTAGAGTCTTGCAAGGACAATTAATCTCCATGAATGCTAAATATTGCAGTCGAATTTTGTACTATTTCCTAACCTTAAAATTCGAACGCGTATTGCTGCTGCTGCTCATGGACGCTTTGATGTACGTATTCGAGTTTATCGCTCTATGAACGAGATCTTTCTGGAACATTCGATGAAGAGAATAAGAGAGATTAAGCGCAAAACTGTTGCTGCGTTTCGAGTGAATGCGTACAACAGAGATTTGTGTGCTATTTAAAAAATTTTATAATTACAAAACAACAGTTTGGGCAAACGATTCCTTGCCATACAGCGAAAAGGCCCAATATGTTACGTTTTGTGGAAAAAGTATTTTCGCCGGTTGTAGCGTGCATGTATCAAACAGGTAGAATTCATAACCCGAATCTTCACCGTTACCAAATAACAACAATAGAAAAATATTCGCGATTTTGAGAAAATTTTACTTGCCAAACTGAAAAATCCAAGCAAATTATTCCAAACAGTTAATGTTCTCTTCGCTGTAAAATTCCTCTCGAAACGCTCGCAGTTGAGAAGATCGCACAATGAGTACGATGAGAAGCAATAGAGAGTGCGGAACCGGTGTCGATCAGGAACCGAGAAATTGCTCGCAGAAGTGAGTCAACGTTGGCAGTGAGAAGACCGAACGAGCGGGACCATTTACTCCAGACAACGTTGAAGCAAAAAGAAAAAAAAAAGCAATTATTATATACCAAGTGTAACGGAAAAATATCTTAAACATTCAAAACAAAAATTAACAAAATAAACACATTAAATAAAAGCTGTCCATGTATGTTTTGTTGACAATAAGAAGCGGATAATATTTACGGTGACTAAGTTTTCCAAACAATATATATATACATATATGTATATAGTTTTAACGTAAGAGGAAAAATTCTTTGTTGAAATCGATTACATTAAACGTAAATTTAAGATGAATTCAAATATTTGAACAATTGTTTTTCCTTCAACAGGATTAACGTGCAACGGCAACAACAACAACAGCAACAACAAAAGCAGAAACCTTAAATATTTGTATGATACCTGTAAGATCTTAAAACCTTTTTGCCGTAAGTTGTCCACAACAATAAAAGGAAAACGCAGCGATAATCGTATAATCCGAGATCTACAAATGACGTCGTTGCAAAAAGTAAGTCGAACAGTACGAACTTGAATAAGAACATTATTATTATTATTAAATACAAACTTGAATTTTGTTTTGATATTTTGAAATTTTTTTTTTTTTTAATTTCGACGTGTTGTCTCGCTGAAGTTGAAGACTTGCCTGCGGTTTGTTTGCTTCATACTAACAGTCTGAGGTAATCATGCGCTGAGCACTTGGGAATTTTCCGCTACGGCGCATTTCATGGAAAACGAACGAAGCTATTCGAGCTATTATTGCGTTTATCGACCTTATACGAATCTGTGATAGTCCAGTCGAAATGTTGATTTTAATCGCTTTTTAATAGAATCCTTCAGCATGAATCAAATTGTACTATTGTAATTATCTTGCAATGGTTTGAAGCATGTGAATTATTTACCCAATTCGTTGGTAACGAAATAATCGAAGATAAGAAAAAATTTATAACATCAGCTATCAGTGCGACGTATTGATATAATGTACAATGATATGTACAATGTATGGGCATATAAATGTGTTCCAGCTCGGAACCCAGTGGGAAAAATCTGAGAACTCCTTACGAAATGCCTTATTTTTAACACAGCGATGTCATTGGAAAATCGTGCATTGCCGACCGCGTGAAGCAAAAGTTTCAGAATTTAGATAATTTATCTAAAGCACAAGATTTCCTAGATTAAGCTTTATATTCCATTAATGATTCATACAAGAATTCTAAGGGTCGTAGCCTTCAGCTCGGCTTGAGAGCTTTGAACGTTTAAATTTTCGAATATATTCTCTTAAGAGAATCTACAGCTCTACGTCTAACCGCCGTCAACATATTTAGAGCAGAGCTCTTCTATGTATTCCACGAATGTTTACATTGCAGAAGAATCTATGACTCTACACTAGAGAAAATTACTTTTTCAGTGTACAAAGTGGTGGAGAACATAGTAAAGCTCTCCTCAAAACTCTACGTAGATCTGTGGAATCGTAGAGACGGTCTTCAGCGTGCAAAATAAAACGTAGATTCTCTACACTCTTTTCTCTACGTAAAAAACTCTATATTGGATTTCAGACTTTAGTCTTCATGCCAGTTTAACTCAATCCAAATACCTTTGCTATATGTGAATTTTTCGAAAATTTTCATATAAAATTAATAATTCTGGTTTAAACACTCCTGAAGACTATCATTTGAAACCTTAAACCTTCAAAAAGTTTTAACTAGGTTGAAGACTATGAGCCTAATGAATCTATCAAGAAATAATGGAAGAAATATTTCAGGTCTTTCAAATTTTCTCGCTGGGAAGTTTTTTAAGGTTTGCTTTACTCGATTCATGGATTTCTACGTTTTGATAATCGAAAATTCTTTTTCAAAGTGTTTCACCTGGAGCTGTTGGAGTGAACTTTTTCCCCCAAAAAATTTGATTAATAACTAATAACGAATTCAATGCATAGTTTGGTGGATTTGCCTGTTGCTATGCATAAATAAGATTGTGAAAATATTCTCACATACACAGAGAGAAATCTAATAAGTCGTTTTCTATTGAAAAATAATTTTTTTTTTTTTTTTAATTTTTATTATAATTTCTGACTCAGTTCTGCCACCCATAGACTCCTTTCAAACTAGTTGTATGTAGTGATAATCAGCCGGCAGTTCCCAGAGCGTTTAATTTTTCCAAACTGGCCAATATTCCAGGAGCCTTATTAAATTTTGAAAATTTGAAGGAAATATAAATGTTTAAAAGAGTTCCGGAATGCACCCTGTTCGTCGGCATATTCGTCTATTGATTGTCTTCGGCTCTGATATCCGATTAGCTCAGTAGAACTATTTTTTTTTTTTTTTTGTTTTCAATAGGATTTAAGAGGTCTCCATTCGTTTTGCGATTGCCGAATCACGATCTTTAGATCTTCGGCCACAATTAAGTCGCATCGCAGAACGCAGTTGTTGAATTAAATTGCGTTTTTTTTTTTTTTTTTTGAACGATAGTTGATAACTTGTGAGCACATGTAGATAAGGTATGCTTCCTATCGATGTTCTAACTGTTACAATTGCTTTGACGTATTTATCTTTGAAGGTTCCAGCGTTTTGATCGCTGTCTGGCATTATTTTTGCGATTAAATTTCAGTTTTAAAATTATAGCGCCGCCTTACAGTCGCTTCTTCAATGGTTTGTAGAAAAATTATCCATGAAATATACATACATAGGAAATAGTGGGTATAGTTTCACTTTCACGTGAATTCTGAAGACCGGTTAACTTAACCGTATAATAAATTTAAAAAATTTGACATATCCTCCTCGAAGCCTGAAGCGTACCTACCACAAAAGTACAGGCAATATCGAAAAATATATGAAAATTCATTTTGAGTTGTGTCTCTTTTGAGAAGGTGTTCGATTTGATTTTGAGGTGGTAATTTATTGGTCAATCATATGTATATGTTTGTAAATTAAAGTCATCGAATTTACATCCCCGAACTTTAATTGGGTAATATTTTAGTGACAATCGACAGCTGGTTATTTACAGAGAATAGTGTAAACAAGGAGTAATAAACAATTCGGATTTACTCGTTGCGAGTTCTGCGTAGAATTTTGCATTTAAGCCTTTAGGCTTAGGTTCAGTTGAAATTCTTATATTATATTTCAGTTTAATGGAAATCACCCACTGGGTTTAATCTTTCGAGTTTACACTGAAACTACGAAGTTTTTAAAAGGGCGCATTGTTATCTACAGGTCTTTTGGTTTTCGAGCAGAACATTTAGGCTGAGAACACACCAGATCAAACGAAACGAAACGAAACCGAAACAAATTGTTTTTAAAAACAACAGTTCCTTGTGCCTTATGAGATCGAACGGTTTTGACTATGAAAGAAAATGGGTTTCTCTTGACTGACGAATCGAAAACGTTTTGCTTCGTTTAGTTTGATCCGGTGTGTTCTCAGCCTTAGGCCCATTGTCATTCACTTTTCGAAGGCTTAAACTTTCAAATGTAACTCTAAACTTTAGACTCTAAAGGAGAGTTTGAACAAGGTTTATTAATTTTATATGAAATTTTTCGAAGTTGAGTTGAGTCATTGGCAAGAAAACTGAAAGCATATCGCACACTAATCACTAAACCGGCACAATTCAAAATTTTTTCAATCAATTATTTCATGTTCGCCAACATTTTACTGCAGGAGAAGATGCACTTGGAAAATTCATATTGATATTTATTGATTCTGCAGTTAATTAAGAATAAAACAAAATAAAGAAAAGAAATTGATTTTACAGGCGTCGAGAGTTATAGGCTGTTTGCCCGAGAAATGCAAAATTTTGAGTTGTGCCGATTTAGTGATTAGTGTGCGATATATTCGAAAATTTAAACTTTCGCCATTCCCAAACCGAATTGAAGACTACAACCCTCAAACAGAAAAAATTAAATGTCTATAGCAACTCCTCAAAGTCTTGTCGTGTGATATAATTTTTTGTATTATTTTCATTTTTATAAGTACCTACATATGTATGAATATGAAGAATACATATTTTGGAACGCTGTCCAGAAAATTTTTCCTCATTGGTAAATGGATGTGAACTTTTGATACTGTTTCTTGTGCATATGGTCAATTTTCATACTGGTAACGTTACACAGCTACGTCCGTTTTTTTACACACTGAGAAAAAAATCAACCAGAAAGCTGGTTAATTCAAAAAGAAAAACATTCAAAACGGCTTCAATGAGGAATATTTTTAATTTGAACAATTTTTCTTGTTGGAAAAATTAAAGATTTTCCCTTTTGAATCAAATATTCAGGGCAGTCACAGAATCTGATAGCTGTCGGAATTGGAATTTCAGTCGACTGAATTTTCATATAAATTTCATAGACAGCCGGATAAAATAGGTTTCAGTGAAATTGAGAACCGATAATGATTCTAATTCAACACCAAAAACAGGAAAATTTTTTAATTCCGTATAAAATTTCGATCGGTTTTAATTTCGATTCCGAGAGCTATTAGATTCTGTGACTGTCCTGAATATTTTCAATTTTACTTTGATTATGATTTTAATTCGAAAAGAAACGTTTTCAATACATATTTTCAACAAGAAATAATTTAAAATTAAAAACCTCTTCTCCTTTGGCGAAGCCGATCTGTGTGCTAAACCTCTTTTGAGTAAACCAATATTCTGTATTCATTTTCTCAGTGTATTTTCAGAAGCGAAATGAGAATATAGAAAAGAGCATACGTACAGCTAGTGGCTGATTTGTTAACAAAAACAAAATACATATTTCTTCTTTTCTTATTGCTTTTGTATGCCTGCTTATCGCTGTGTAAAAATTTCGCTATGATTATTTTTAATGAGAAAAATAGTACATACATAGTGTATAACAAATTTCGATGCTCAAAAAAAATCTTTTTTTGCAATCAAATTATCACAATTCGACGAAAAAGAAAAAAGTCTATCCACTCCTGAAGCACTTTCGAGATGTTGTAAAATACTTAGAATTTTTCTTTTTTTAACGTAAGCTTCCAATTAAGCTCCCACTTAATTATTAAAAATGCAAAAAATCTTTCGAGTGCCGAAATTTTTGAAGCGAAACACAAACTTTGTCTCGATACCAATGAAAATAGTTTGCTGCAACGCGAACTGATTTGATGGGAACTTACACGACAAGCTGACGAAGCAAATTTTCCTAACCGAATTCCTCATGCACTCGAATGGACTGCATTTTTAGCACTTTTTAAAAAGCTCCTTCTCTCGCTCTTATGACAAATGCGTTGCTGAAAAAGTTTTAAGTTTCTATATGCATAATAATAACCGGCATGTGACGTCAGCATTCGCACAACGCCCATATATGTATACTTATATATATATGCGATTTTTATCTTTCGGCATAAACGACAGAAAATAAATCGATGTTTATTTATTTTGTTTTCCAATGCTGCGCAAGGTCCATCTTGCTCAATAATTTTCAAGTTGATCCCCGTGTTTTTGGGTAAATTGATTTAAAATCATTTTATTGAAGATGGTTCTTTCCCTTCCTGCCTCAGGTGAAAGAGTCCAAATGTGCCGACCTCTTTAATTTCTCGATTTTAAAGGCAGTTAATATGTAGGATATATAGGTAATAGCTGTTTTACATCGTTTTCATCGTTTTCATTCGTCATATAGTCTTGTATGCTGGAAGCTCCTCAGTGCAGAACACAACATTGACATTTTCATTTGAAGAAGAGTGTTATAGCATGTTTCCACATAGTGAATTAACTAGATGAATTAGAGTTAATTCAGATATTTAGCAGACCCTTATCTATATACTTAGTTAATTCACTAAGTTAATTCGAAGTGAAAACATGCTATTAAAGTGTTTTTTTTTACTGTAACTATTCAGGGTTTTTCATGCATTTAATCAATTTTGGTGGAATTCGAACCATTGAATATGTCTTAAATCTTCAATTTCCATGTCTCAGTTTGGGATCCCCCCCTATCTGCGGAAGTAGCACAATTTGTGCCGATTTTTATCTGGCCAAATCTGCACAGATTTCAACAATTTCCCCAATCACTGTTAAGGCTCACATTATCGTCGCATATTGATAGAAAGATATCGCGAAGTTACTGAGAGAGTTAACGCCGCTTGGCTTAAGTGGCGTTCAACGACTGGTGTTATGTGCGATAAAAAGATAAGCGACCGCTTAAAATCCAAAATTTACCGCACAGTCATCAGGCCAGTCGCTCTTTATAGTACCGAATGTCTACCAGCAACGAAAGTAGCAGAAAGAAAGGTTAGTGTTATGGAAACAAAGATGCTTCGCTGGATATCCGGACTCACTCGTCTTGATCATGTTCCAAACGTAGACATCCGTAGACGCTATGGAGTTGCGCCAATTATTGGGAAAATGCGGGAAGCAAGGCTACGCTGGTATGGACACGTCCTGAGAGCAAATGAGGAGACTTTGGCAAAGAAAGGCTACGCACTGGAAATTCAAGGTTACAGAAAACGGGGGCGTCCGAAACAGCGCTGGATGGACACAATAAAATGGGACCTAGAGGCTGTAGGACTTACCTTGGATGATGCAACCGACAGAACAAAATGGAGGAACTGGTCGCGTTTTGCGGACCCCGGGATAAACCGGGATAGTTAAACACGCAAGAAGAAGAAGAATATCAAGGAACAATAAAATTGGGACAAAAATCGTACAAGACAATCTCACACTCAACAGAATCAGGATTAAATAAATTCCCTTAACACTATCGCCGCGGCGCATTGATTGCGACAAAAATCAGCGCATTGCGCAGATAGTGGGATCCCAGCTTAACCCATTTTCTACCGGCTGCTCGATTTTTCTAACAAAATTAATGTCTTTTTGTTTTTGTCGGTAGAAAATGGGTTAAGCTGATGGAATTTGGACTCTTAAATTTGACTAAATTGACACAGAATGTCTTTCTGGTGAAAAAAAAAAAAAAATTAAAATTATAAAAACCATTTTATTCGATAGATATGGCCGCATCGTAGGATACATCTTAAGAGAATGAAATTGTTGCACTTGTGACAGCCGAAAATGCAAATATCATATTGCGATTAGTTTGCGCTGCTAGAAAATGATGATAATAAGACAGACTTTCTATTTACCTTTAAGCTTTAAGAATGGAAATTTCATGAGAATTTGAAGAAAATCTACCGTATGGCTCAGAAAAAATATATTTTACCTTTTTCATCTGCAGGTGACACTGGGAATTGAAGAGTTAAATAGATACAATACTTCTCGTTCTTTAGGCGTGAAAAACCAATTGAGGATGGGAATAAAACCATTCGAATAGAAGGGAGCGAATGCATCCGACATTAGGCCAAGAAGCTTTGAATTAATACAAAAAAAAAGAGCATTGTAATGTATGTAGGTAAAATAATAGAAAATGATTTAAGAAGCGCGAAGAACGACGAGAAGAAAAATAAGAAAATACCTATAACCCTTTCTATTGAATTTGAGTCCTCATTCGAATTCAATTCGTTCAAAAGCCTCTGCATGCCATTGGCAACCAATGTAGCGATACAACCTGCTTGAGGAGAGTACTGGAAGTTACGTCAACATAAAGCTTCCTTAATAGTGGTTGCTTCCTAGAGAACTTGCGTTCCACTTCCTCTCTTGCAGAACATGCGCATTCGAAAGCATCCATTTTTATGCTTTTTATGTCAATTTTTGTTTTCTTCGAAAATTCTTCTATACAAAAATCAAAACGACATCGTTCGAATAAATATTATCTTGGCCTTTGAAATTATTTTAGTAAAATTTCAAGCCTCAAAATTATTTGTCGCCGGTGGCAGCCGTGTGTACCAGGTGCTTCATGGTCGCTATTATTAGTCGGTTCGCGTGTGCCAATCGTAAATGACGATACGGGGAAAGTCATAACTTGCTTGTGCTTGTCACGCACAGCGAACAGAACTAGAGTTGTCATACTCCCGAGGCCAAGTTTCGTTTGCCAGCATAACGTACATACATACATACATATGTATATATACAATTGAGCTTACAAATGTCACGTCAGTCAGCCACAACAAATCTCAATATTGCAATATTCACATCAGTCGCATCAGTCCGAAGCGTATTAAGAGTTCATGACTATGAAAGTGAAAATATTCCGTAAAATCGGTAACCATGAAAATGTGTTCAATAAAATTCAAAGTATAAAAACGTGCATTGGATTAAATGTAAATATGTAGATCATAAGTTGTTATCCTGAATTTGATCATAGACATCGATTAACTATTGTACCTACATATATCTGCCCTCGAGTTCATTTCATTTCTTATATTGTATGTTGGCTTTTCTTTATTTTTTCTTCTCGAAGGCATCCTTGACTGAAATACGCAATACAGCCGCTCGTATCTGCCGCGACTATCTTAATGGCAAGTGGAAGGAAGTGCAACCCGATGAATTAATAGTCAAACGTATAAGGTATTTTGATTTTCTTGCTCGTGAGAGACTCAAATAAATTGGCAAAAAATATACATACATATGTTGTTTGTATTAAATTGTTCGTTTATTCAAGCGGTGGGCTCTCGAATTTTCTTTATTACGTCGCCTTGCCGGAGCCCAAAAGCGAAGAGCCAAAGATTTTGGGATTGGATAACGCTGTTGAGAATACACACAGCACATCGGTCGATATCGATCAAGACGGCTATGATGATGTTGACGATTTGACAGGCGCCACAACTACTGCTCAAAACGACCGAAAACGTAGACGTACGGAAAGTGGCAGCAGTACTGAGAATTTCGCAACGTTCGCATTTAGGCGGCATGTCGAGCAAGCCAGCGAGCCAAAACAGGTTTTGCTTCGCATATACGGGCAATCGCACGGCGAAGATGCCTTAGAAGCCATGATAACCGAATCTGTGGTTTTTGCACTTCTCAGTGAACGCAATTTCGGACCAAAGTTGCATGGCATATTCCCCGGTGGACGCATTGAGCAGTATATACCCGTAAGTATACCGCTACAGCTCAAAGAAAAGAAACCCTTTTCTTTACCTGGTAGATAAGATGATTTCTTGCGGTGATAGTTTTTCAATAGATGCCAATATAATTATTAAAACCATTGGCAATTCACAAAGTCTTAAAATTCCTATTTTAATTTTTTCCCCAGCTAAAATGAGTACATAATTTTATCTCTAAAGCCGGGATCCCACTATCTGCATAATGCGCCGATTTTTGCCGCAATCAATGCGCCGCGCCGATAGTGTGAACGCAATTATTGGACCCTGATACTGACAAGTGCGAGACTGTCTTGTACGATTTTTGTCCCAATTTTATTGTTCCCTTATATCTTTTTGACAATATCGACGATTTCCTTCGCAGCAATTCCTACAAATATTCAACGCATGCGCGAACATATAGAAACAGTTTCAATTACGTGCACTTTTGATTGTAACTGGTTCCATATGTTTGCGTGTGTAGAATTGCTGCCCTATTGGAAACAAGGCATTTTATATGCGTTCGATCACTTCAAAAACCTTTCATCGCTAGGGATCTTTGAAAAGCACATGGGTCTATCAATGATCCCTCTCAATTCGCACATTTTTATTTGAGGGTTTTTAAATGTCTTATCTATTGATTTTCTTTTTTTTTAAATATCGAACGTCAATCAAATTAAAAAACTTAAGCAAACGTCAATTTTGACATCCTAGTTTCTATCAACCATGAATATCGATCTAAGAACGATAAGGCGGCCTTTCGATTTAAAAACCTTTTTATACCCGACACACTCTCTTTCGAGGGTATATTGCGTTTGTGTGGTTGTGTGTAACACCCAGAACCAGTCCAGATAGACCATACAAAATATATAAGTACTTATGTATAAATGATCAGCGTCACCAGATTCGATTCGCCATACCCCTCTGTCTGTCTGTCCGTTTGTCTGTCTGTCTGTATACAGGTTTTTTTTTTATCGAAATTTGGTATGCGTGCTCACGAAGACATGAGTAAGAACAAGTTCGAGAATGGACCCGATCGGCCCATTTTAGGGGTACCTCCAGTACTAGGGTCTGTCACAAAAATCCCAAAACTGCTCCAAAATCGAAATATTTGAATGAAGTTTAGAATTTGAGAGTATATTTTAGCCTCCGATTAGAATTCAAAATATTTGGAAAACTGGGCGTGGCGATGGGCCGGTTTACATAAAGAAATTTAACAAAAGTGAGTATATGGAGCCCCTAATGGCCTTAACAACCTCAAGAATATTCTTTCTTAATGGCCCTGTTTTTTGAGCGCGGTTTAAAAATTATTCAAACATTTGTGTCTGTATCGGGTATTTTATTGTCAGGCTCGCCCGACTATAACACCCTTACTAGTTTCGTTGTCAATTATGTCTGTCATTGAAAACATCGTTCTTGTGACATAATGTATTTTTTATTTTTTTATTGATATGTCTTATAATCTGGATAAGTTGCGTCTAAGAAAAAGCGTAGGTTTATGTATTAATTGCCGCAGCCTTGTTAAATACGGATCGGTAAAAGCATTCTCAATATGGTAGAAAAAACTGTCAAGTTCCACTTGAAAATAATCAATTTAAATCATTTAAATATCTTGGTGGATTTGTGGGAATTTAATCTTTTTCATTGCGAATTTTCGCAAAACATTGATTGGAGAAAAGACGAAATTTATAGAATTTATAATAAGTCTATGAAGTTTTATGGCTTTGATTGATTGAAGGATTCGCTAAAAATGTCTTTCAGGCACGAGCTTTGACAACATTAGAGCTTTCTGATGAGCGAATATCGAAAAAAATTGCTGAAAAGTTGGGCGAAATCCACTCCTTGAATATACCGATGTCCAAGGAGCCAGACTGGATTTGGAATTGCATGGATCGTTGGCTGAAATCGGTCAATAGCATACTGAAGGAAAATAAATAGTAAGTAATGAACATAACTGTAAGTTAAATCTTTACTGTGTTCGATGTCCTTGGCAAACTAAAGATAGAGGGCCTTTATGTTAAACAAATATATCTACTTGTGGATATGTCAGGAGTCTCTTGTAACCCTTTTTGTTTATCGGGCAAAGAAGAATTTACCAAAGATGCTCACATAATGAAAATGATTAATGTTAAGCTTTAAGCTTTATTCTTCAATTGCATTGAAACAAAAATTATTTTTGACCAACATCGTCTTATTCGTCAGACTGAAAAGAATTTCGGACAGAGCTCACACGAACTGCTAGAGAAGAAGATTGCGCACAGCGGGTTTCAAAATGACTAATTCTCCGTAACTACATACTACGTCATCAATTAAACAGATGCTTGACATTTTTTTATTTCATTTGAGCCGCGTAAATAGTTTTGAACTTACTTTGCAATAGCTGGGGCACACATGATACGTCGTACGTCATTCTTTCCCGCTTTTGACGAGTTGAACTACAGGGCTACTTATCAGCTTTGTCAACGTAGAGTACGAAAGTTGGGCAACTTTCAACTTTTGACGTATGTACGTCGAGTAGTTTGACAGCTATCAGCTGGCTGTTTTTGCTGTTTTGTTAAGTTTTATCATTTTATATTCATTGTTATGTGACAATAGAAATGGAGGATAAACTAATTGAGGCTGTACAAATGTTTCCCTCCCAGCTCGATAAAAGCCAAAAGGCTGTTTTATTATCCGTCAGAAAATTATTAATTGTGCCAACTTCTTTCGGCGCTCCGTTGATGTCAGTCAAAAACGGTGACTTATGACGTACGACGTATTATCTGTGCCCCAGCTGTAAGTGAAAATAGTTTGACACAACGAAAAGGCGATAAAAAGAATATTTTAAAAAAAATTTTATTGAATGTTTGTGAGGTAGTTCAATAGGAAATTGCAAAATGTTTTATTGATTAAAATCGACGAATTTTAAAGTTGTACATTCTCTTCTTCTTCTTAATATATGACGTAGCTGAAAACAGTTGATATTGTGTACAAGTATGACGAAACCTGACGAAAGACGCAATCTTCTTTTCTATCATTCTTGGAAAGCTCAAATCCTTTAAGAAACCCTGTTCAAACACCAAGAGAAATTTTAAATTTTATAAATAAATCAGGTTGCTGTGATGTTTGAGGGGAAGGAAGACTTTTGAAGCCTTTATAGGTCAGAGAATTTTGAATTTTAACTGAAAAAAATCAATAGCTCACAGAGCCTATATTACCAAACATATTCAAAAAAAATAAAAAATTTTATAATTATATTAAAACATCTCGACAGTGCAGTTAAATACGGTAACAAATTTGAGTTCGATATTCGAAAAATAGCCCAGCGGCCACAGTGCCTACCAGTGCCGTAGCAACCATAGGGGCAAGAGGGGGCTTTGCCACCCACGCATTTTCGTTTTGCCCATGAATAAAATTGAAAAAATAATTTTGCCCCCCCACGCAGATTGGAAAAATAATTTTTCCCCCTCACGCAAAACAGAATTGCTACGGCGCTGGTGCCTACCGCCTACAAAGTATACGAGACTGTAAGGTATTTTCGGCCGCTGACAGCTGTTTACAAGCATCCGAAGGAATAAGCTTCATAAAAAATATACCAATTTGGAGTACCTACTAAACAATCATTAGAATGAAAATTTAAAGACTCCATTTTTGGAAATAGCAATGTAATCAGTTGTAATATATAAGAACTCACAGCCCTGGCAGTGGACTGTGCTGTCATATATTTCTTTACTCAAAAATTGCGATATTAAACATTAAAGTTTTGTTGAAAATTTTTTTGGCATTAAAAATTTTCAAAACTGATGTAAAAATTTTGAAATGATTTAATGATGAAATTTTTCTGTTAATTTTCATTACTAAACTGCGTACTTAAGGATAATTCAAAAATTTTTTTCATATGTTTGGTAATATTGGCCCTTAGTGTAAGCCTGTTAGTTCATCCGTTAGAAACGGTTTTATTCCTTCCGGTTCCATATCCTACAACGCGTAACTATGCAACGATGCTTAAATCATTTCTGTCAATGGAAGTTCCATATTTTAAGTTCCACTCTCACAATTAGCCAAACAGAGCTGTAAATGAATGATTCATTTTTGTTCCTTAGTTCAAAAGAATTCATTCAAATTTTAATTCAATTCAAACATTATTTTAAAATAAATTCGCTCTGCTAGCCAAGATTTTCTGGATATTTTGATTTGTGACATTCTCTGCTTCTTATTTACGGTGACCATAAATTGAAATTGAAAAAACAGAACAAAAAAATTTTTTTTTGTAGTCTTCAACTTAATTTATTTAAATCTTTTACGAGATTGTCACAGAACGGACCTTTCAATCGGTCCAAGGATAATGACGATCGAATTTGGACATTTTCGCTATTTTCCACCAAAAAAAAAAATACGCAGAACAAGCGCCTAAAAAACAGAAGACCTCTGCTAAAAACAGATATGATGGTCACCGTCTTCTTATTACACTGTGATAGTCCAAAAATTAGACAGACCCGAAATAGACGGTTTCTCTTGATTGATTTTTATCAGAATATAGTGGGACCTTCTGTCCAACGACTAGAGATAACATGCAGTGGAAGGTTGATTTTATTGAAAAAAAAAAAAAAATTAAAATAGAAGTTAAATGCTTTGTGATTTAAAATTGAGGAAATCACAACTCTTATCGGATATATATATATATATATTTATATGTAGGCACATCACAGCTTAAACTTTCTGCAAAAAATTACTTTGACTTGATATGTTTGAATGAGTTTAACTGAAAAATTATTTTTCCGGATTAACATAGTCCTGTTGAATTCCTCAGAGAAGTTTTTTCATTCAAGAAAGACTGTAGTGTATTTAAATATTTCGGAACAAGTGAAAATGCACGAATGAAAAATACTTTGCCTATATCTCAATAAAATCGTCTGAAGAAAGAAATTAGATTAGCTTTTCGTTATCAGCAGCGACCCAGAATTAATCTAAAATTGGCTTTTATTTGAAACTCGTGTGAAACCCTTAAAAATGTAAATCAGTGTAATGTACACTTGCAGCAATTGAAACCTACATCTTTCAGTGTAAATAAAAGAAGCCAATTACCTTGGACGATGTGGCGAATATTTGTCTTCCGAAAGGTATTAAAAATCAAAATTCTACATGAAATGGATGCTTGAAAGTTCGCACCCTTTAAATTGAATGTTCGTCTGCATCTCCTATTTCAGTAAGCATCGCGAGCATGCCAAGACGGTCTTAACATTTGATTTTGCCTCGGAAGGGCAATGGCTGAAGTCTGTGATTGAAGCTGGTAAATATCCAGTCGCTTTTTGCCACAATGATATGCAAGAAGGTAATATACTGTTCCTGGAGCCAGTGAAGCATTCTAGTAACTTTCGGTTACGGGATGCGGTTTTATCTATGACGTAAGTGTGTACTGTAAAAATTCCTTCCTTAAAGAGTTTGTTACAACTTTTCTACATTTACATTGAATCATCATGCGTATCTTAACAAAACAGGGAAGAGGAAGCCATGGAAGATTGTAGTTTCGATTCCAGTGAAAGCCTTAAAAGGTTAGTACGATTTCGAAGCTGATTGATGCTTGACTACTATATCCTGTACCTACTACGATTCAATTAACCGTTATTTGTCTTTTTTGTAGAAAACAAACGAATTTTAGTATTAACAATAATGCTAACAGCATGAATCAATCGTCATATAATATTGAGAACGAGATCGATAACACGCGCGATTCAGCGTACAGCATGACATCCGGCTCCTATGCGACCGTCGACGAAGAATGTTGTGATCTAGAGCGAGAACCCAATCTTATGATTATAGACTTTGAATACTGTGCCTATAATTACCGTGGCTTTGACTTAGCAAATCACTTTTTGGAATGGACATTTGACTATACAAATCCAGAATATCCTTTTTATCATCACTACAAGACTCATTATCCAACAGAAAAGCAAAGGAAATTATTTATATCGTCCTATTTGTGCAAGTTGAACTCATCAGTGCCGGCGTACGAACCGACCATGGAAGAAATCGAAAATCTTCAAACCGAAGTACGCGTACTATCGATGTTATCACATCTATTTTGGAGTCTATGGTCGATTGTCAACCTGTCATCGAACATCGAGTTTGGTTATTGGGTAAGCATCTTAAAACTTAATGCAACTTTTACGAATATACTCACATTTCATCACAGTTCATTTTTGAAGGAGGAATTCGTTCACCGGAACGCCTCACGCCTCACGCCTCTCTTTAACAACGTACATTGTACGTAGATTAATTTTAAACTCTCTAAGAAAACCAGATTTTGCAAAGTTAAAATTGTAAAAATTGCAAAGATAACATGGTCGTATGTGATAAGTCTCTGAGATTATTTGATCGATCCAGGGGCCAAAATGCTGCTTACAGAAGCGATGAACTGCAACACACTTTCGAGCTGGTAATGCACACGACCTCATATACAATCCTACTATACTTTTGTTCAAGCGTGGCTGTTTTGTAGAGTTAACGCCTACCACCACAGCACACAGTAATCGGGGTTGTGTGGTGTTCATCCGGTACGCTGCCTGCCTACAATCTCGTTTACTTTGTAAGCTATTAGTTGGCAGGTCGGCTGCAATCTTGTATACTTTGTAGGCGGTGGGCACTGTTGGCCGCTGGGATATTGACCTCAACTAGATGGAATCAATGCTCATAAGTTAATTATTTTATGTCCATTGTAGAATCTCTAAGACCTAATTATGTGCGTCTGTATGTATGTATAACCCAATTTCTTAATTGAAGTATAGGTATAAAATTTTTTGTACCAGGCATACTTTGTGTCGACTGTATGACTGTCTAAATGTTTGTATACAGATTTCTTATCGTACTTGAGAACAGATCGTCGTTCCGGAGTTATCTTCACGTATCTTAAAAAAAATATTTTTTTTGGGAAATTGAATTGAATTGAATTACAGGAAAATAAGCGAAAAATCCGCACAAGTTTCTTATTATAAGACAATGACCATAAACAGTTAGTAGGGGGAAACATGAAACGTACGGATCTATGGACTAAAGCCGAAAGGCATCCAAAAAAAATATATGATGTAGGATTTCGATAAAAATTCATTATCTTAGAAACCATAATCGATAGGACGTGGGGATCGAACAGATCGATATATATAAAAAATGCACAGCGGAAAATGGTCTTATTTCATTTTTCTGGATTTTGGCGCATATGTGAAGATAACGCCGGTTGATTTTCATCGGTGCGCGCGATATTTTTACATGAATGAACACAAAATAATGGCGAAATCTGACAAACGCACTGACAGACTGACCTTGGGTACAATAAGAGCAATTTTTACTGCTATTAGTTTAGCAAATATGCCACATTCATATGCAATTGAAATCGCTTCCTTATCGTTCTATACGTTGATCTGTGCCAAGTCATCAGATTTTACATGCCAAAAATCTTTTTAATTTTCAACCAAATCTATACAATTATTAAAATTCGTTGTTATATTTTTTCAGGAATATGCCGTTTGCCGAATACAGGAGTATCGTAAACTGAAGCAAACTTATTTAAATGCGGACTCTAGATCCACAGAGCAGGGCAGTGCACATTCGGAATTCAATATGATTGAATAGTCGTAACCATGATTTACCATTTTAGTACTGTGTTTCCATTCCCCCCCTGTCTTCTCGACTAAAATTCTTATCAAATTATATTTAGCTTCACTTTCAAATGTTGTTCAAAATCAAAGCAAACCATAAACGTCTTTTAGTTGTATTTATTTTTAATTTTTAATTTCTAATTTCCTATGTTTCCTTAACTTTACTCATTGCATTTCCTAGCCTATTAAACGGTTGCGTTGCAAAGGACAACGTCTATTAGGTGTAAATGCAGGCGCGCAGCCAGGATTTCAATTTGGGGGGGTTCGCAGAAAATTTTTCTAAATATTTTTTGTTTTTATTTTCGTAAAAAGCTTATAAAATAGATAATTAAAATATATTTACATAAATATTTTACAATTTTATGTGTCGGAAATTGTAGGACGGCGGTGTAGAAATGTAAGCGGCTGTGTGGTGTATATTTTCCTTAATTTGGGGGGGGTTTGAACCCCCAAAACCCTCCCCTGGCTGCGCGCCTGTGTAAATGAAATTGAATTTTCCCAGATATATTTTTATTTAAGTATAAGGTTTTTCTGTGATGGGTTGACGATTGATATGCGTACTTATAAATTTTAGTTTTCTTTTTTGAAGCATTAAGCATTACTAGTTCTTTAAATATGTTAAAATTCGTATTTTATTATTAACTGAAAATGTGCGAACATGAAAAAAAAAGTATAATTATAAAAATTATGTTCGCCTATCTTAAGCAGTAAATTTTAGAAAATGTTTGCTCAACAGTTACAACGTTAATGGGCTCCTCAAACACATACTGCCTTCATTTTCTGCGTCAAATTATTTAATCATTTGTTCAAATGAAACTTTATGAAATAAAAATTTTCAGAATAAAAGTGTATTTAAGAGCAACTCATTGATTTCTTTCGTGCAAATGGTATTTGGGTAAAAATAAAACTAAATATTTGGAGAATCGCTTGACGAAGTTTCCGTAGCTATTATAGAAATTTCGTAGAGTGAATGCCTACCACCACCGAATAAAGTAAGCTATCGGTGGGCAGTTCGCCTACAATCTCGTATACTTTGTAAGGTATTGGCAGGCAGTTCGCCTACAATCTTGTGTACTTTGTAGCTATTAATATTCAGGTCGCTTAAAGTCTCGAATACTTTGTAGGCGGTAGACACTGTTGGCCGCTGGGCACTCTAATTCTTGATAGATGGGCCAAAATTCTTTTTAATGCCTTCACTTCTGTCCCTGTCAATGAAAATCAGTTTTTCTGAAGGAGCAAACCATATTAATAAAAAATTAATTTTAACAAAAAATTTATGAATAACGAAATAAAATACTCTAGTCGAATTGAAAAAAATCAATGATTAACAAAACTAAATTTTTTTCCTTCGCAAATTACGGTAACATTGTTGTCTTATCTTGTCTTGTCTTGCCAAACACGACAACAATGTTACTGTAATTTGCAGAGTATTTATTTCGTTAAAGTCTCTTTACGAAACTGATTGGCGATAGCATAGATTCTTATGTGGGTCCAATAATTTTTATTTTCACTCTGTTGTGTGATGCAGTTTTTTGCGAGCACAATTGAGATAGAGTTAATTTTAATCAAAAGTATGAATCAAATAAAATTGTGAATTAGGAAAATGATTACATACTGTTATAATATTTGATTTGCTCTTAAATTACGAACATGATTTTCGTTGAACAACGACAAAAATTTAGCATTAAAAAGAATTTTGGCCGTAAACTGGATGGTAAGATATTGTACATATTAAGATTTGTACAATGCACTGTATTCGTGAATATCATGAATAGAATTTGTTTTATCTTTCATGTACTTAGTTCCACTGCGTGTCTAGAGAATACGTTGCATAGTCCTAGGCTCACTAGTGAGATTGACATATAAGACAGAACAGAATGCGGGTTAAGTTAAAGCAAAAAGCATGGACAGGTCAGCAGGATGAAAATGTGAAGTTAGAAAATGATTACAATACTGTGGGAGAATAGAAAGAGACAGTATTAAGTAGTTAAAATTAGAGAAAATAAAATGTTATATGAAAATCAAACGAACAAAAAAAGTTTCATGAAAAATTGAGAGATGGCCGTAAAACTGTGGTAAAAATAATTAAAACATAACTTAAAAAGAAAACAATGCACTGTATTCTCGCTGGAAAATCTGCATGATTTGGTTTTATTCTTTCATGTACAAGTAGGTTCCACCTAATACGAAACAGCCCGATTCTTGACGAACCCTTTTTTTTATACTCAATTATGACTCATAACTACAATTGTTTTTTGAAATTAATGATGAGTCATCATTGATGACTCATATTTCTTGTGAAATTCGTTGTGAAACTCAAACCAAATTTTTTTTTCTCAATTTTCACATTTGTGTGTGTAAAACTGGTTTAAACATGTTAAAACTTGTTGAAACATGTTAAAACATCCCCCCGCGCAAAGTCGGATTGCTTCTGGCCTGCCAGAAACTGGTTTCAAATACCGGTTTTTAATGGAAGTGTGTGCATGTATGTGGGGATGCATGTGAGAATGTGTGTGCGGATATATGTGCGGATATATATGGAGGATGTATATACATATGTATTAGTGTCCGACCGAAGGTTCGGCTTCGGCTTCGGTAATCGGCATAATCGGCCAATTCTTAATCTTCGGCTTTGGCTTCGGCTGGAAAAAGCCGAATATTTTAGCCGAATATTTTTGCATTTTAATGGAAGTAAAAAAGTCACGATAGATTTTCAATTGCTTCATTGAGACCTTTTACACTAGTGAATTATTGCCGTAAATTCTCACTTTGTGGGCGACTAAAGCGAAAGAACTTAGAGAAAATTTGAGCGGTTTTTTTTGTGCTTGTCAAATGAATAACGACTGATTTTGTTTCCTTACTGTTAAATTTTTTGCATTCGGCTTCGGCCTTCGGTCTTCGGCCGAAGTCTTCAACTCTGCCGATTGTTCGGCTTCGGCTAAAAATCCACCTTCGGTCGGACACTAATATGTATGCATGTGTGCATTATGGTTGATGCGGGCGTGGGAACGAATGCATGTAAGGGGGGAAGACGCGCGATAGAAATTTTTATTATCGCTTTAAACAGGAAATTGTTGCTTATGTATTTTGGGCTTATCTAAACAAATTTATTTTTAGAATTGAACTTTTTTCATCGTGTTGCCACGCTGCCGGACGCATTTTTCTGGTATAAAAAGGTCCGACTTTCTGAGAGGAATTCAATAAATTTTCTACGTTGATCGTCAACGGTCCTGGGTTACGCAGCGCATTAAAGAAAATAAATAAGAAAACACCAAAGCCAAAATGTCAAAAAATAATAAAAAGGACACAAAAACAACGGTAGCCTGTTACATTGAAAAATTCAACCAACTTGGCAGTATGAATGACTACAAACCATTTTCATCAATAAAATGGTTACCATTTGAGGAAGAGATGCCGGTTCTGAGCAGCAAAAGGATCAAAACGCGGTTTGGAGAAAAGGTCGCTTTCGAACTTCCAAATGTACTTTTGATCCTTCCACCAAAATTCAATCAATTGTCAAACGAGAGCATTGAGGAATTCAACCAAGGACAATTCAAAGTTAAAAAGACTGGAGAACCAACGAACTATTTTTTGAAAATTGTAAAGAAAAGAGGACGCAAACCGAAAGAAATTAAAAATGTTGTTATTAATTTCACAATGAATTTCGCAACGAGTTTCGCAAAGGAGGGTATTGCTTCACCGATTCAAGCTGACGACACCACCGGTGAAATGAAGCCATAATTATTGAAGTCCAGTACAATTCTCTCTGTTATTTAAACAAGAAATCGTTACATCTGGATAATATTTTAACAAAATGTGTTGGCGATCGCTTTCCAAAACATACCCACCTTGTTGGAATGGAAGAATCTAGCCGATGAATATATCGGACTTGCTGTTTTTGAAGAGAGCATTCCTTTGGAACAAAACGTTTATAAAGCAAAATATTTGAACGAAAAGATCAAAGCTTTCGTAGGTGGAAGCAAAAACTCGAATAAATCTCCATTTATTTATAAGGCATCAGAATTTCAACGGTCAACGATATCTCCAAACTGAAGAGTTGCTCCGCTCCATCATCACCATCGAAGTACCAAAAGTCAGCCAGAAAGCAAATTTATCTTTCTATGTATTTATACTTTAGTTGCATAAGGAAAGAATAAGAAAATAAAATTAAATAAATTAAATCATAGAATTTAATTTGTCAAATCATTTATGTGCATCAAGTTAGCTTGCACTTTTTCGAATTTCCCGAAAAAAATTATTGTGCTGTAATGTGCCCAGTTTGTGCTATCATGTGCCGTTTCGAAAAACAAAATTCCTCAAGGGATCCCATTTTTATGAGGAGGTCCTTTTTTTCGTGTCAAGTTAGCTTGCACTTTTTCGAATTTCCCAAAAAAAATTATTGTGCTGTAATGTGCCCAGTTTGTGCTATCATGTGCCGTTTCGAAAAAAAAAAATTCCTCAAGGGATGCCATTTTTATGAGGAGGTTCTTTTTTTTTGGTGTCAAGTTAGCTTGCACTTTTTCGAATTTCCCAAAAAAAATTATTGTGCTGTAATGTGCCCAGTTTGTGCTATCATGTGCCGTTTCGAAAAAAAAAATTCCTCAAGGGATGCCATTTTTATGAGGAGGTCCTTTTTTTTGGTGTCAAGTTAGCATGCACTTTTTCGAATTTCTCAAAAAAAATTATTGTGCTGTAATGTGCCCAGTTTGTGCTATCATGTGCCGTTTCGAAAAAAAAAATTCCTCAAGGGATGCCATTTTTATGGGGAAGTCCTTTTTTTCGTGTCAAGTTAGCCGGGACTTCATTTTTCAATAATGTAACGAGAGAGGCCATAACAAAAGAGCTCTCTGCCGCAAGAATTGACCCAACAATCAGCTCGTGGATTAGCAACATCCTAGAGCTAAGACTCATTACCGGCTAACTTGACACGAAAAAAAGGACCTCCCCATAAAAATGGCATCCTTTGAGGAATTTTTTTTTTCGAAACGGCACATGATAGCACAAACTGGGCACATTACAGCACAATAATTTTTTTTGGGAAATTCGAAAAAGTGCAAGCTAACTTGACACCAAAAAAAAGGACCTCCTCATAAAAATGGCATCCCTTGAGGAATTTTTTTTTTTCGAAACGGCACATGATAGCACAAACTGGGCACATTACAGCACAATAATTTTTTTTGAGAAATTCGAAAAAGTGCAAGCTAACTTGACACCAAAAAAAAGGACCTCCTCATAAAAATGGCATCCCTTGAGGAATTTTTTTTTTTTCGAAACGGCACATGATAGCACAAACTGGGCACATTACAGCACAATAATTTTTTTTGGGAAATTCGAAAAAGTGCAAGCTAACTTGACACAAAAAAAGGACCTACTCATAAAAATGGCATCCCTTGAGGATTTTTTTTTTCGAAACGGCACATGATAGCACAAACTGGGCACATTACAGCACAATAAATTTTTTTGGGAAATTCGAAAAAGTGCAAGCTAACTTGACACGAAAAAAAGGACCTCCTCATAAAAATGGCATCCCTTGAGGAATTTTTTTTTTCGAAACGGCACATGATAGCACAAACTGGGCACATTACAGCACAATAATTTTTTTTCGGGAAATTCAAAAAAGTTCAAGCTAACTTGATGCACATAAATCATTTCGATTATGAATCCTTACAACTTAATTAGGCCAGCTATCATTGAAGCAAACAGCAAGACCGCTAAGTATGATTCAATCAGGCACGGATGAATATAAAAATGGAGATGTCAATTGCCGAGGCTGTTCCTTTCGGATCAATAGTCCTGACCATTACCACGTTTATACACATCTTCAATCCGATTTCAGTGAAAACGATTGGTGTGAAAACGCATATACAGTAGAGTTCGGATAATTGCAACACGTTTTTTGCTCGACTTCTTGTGCACTTATGCGTTCTTTGCATTAATCCGTGCATGTTTTCATGGGAACTCATAAAAAAGGCTTCAAAGCACCTTGCACTTATGAGGTTTTTGCATTTATTCGTGTTGCATTTATCCGTAGTTCACTGTATAACAAACGCCTCTATAGCGAATTTTTCTCTATACCGAATTTTCTACAGGCATTTTTCCTACATTTTAAGTTCCTCAAACGTTATCCAAGAAAGTATAAAGTACGAAATTAAATTAAAAAAACATATTCATATCGAATTTTAGGGAAAGAGTTCCAGTATGGATAGCAAAGGTTCAAATTTCAACGAGCCGCCCTCGCTGTTTATATAGATAGAATAGACTGCGGTAAAGACTCGCCGATCGTTTATGCTTTGAGCCCTTGATCTTGAAATTTTCAATCGCAATAATAGCGGGCTTGTTTTATTAGGCGTGTTGAATTAAGCGTAGTTCCCCGTTCAATTATAGCGGAAGTACTGTAGTAGAAGACATAGGATCTAATGAGTCATTCGTAGCATTCTTCATTTTCTCAGGTTTCCTCAGTCTAAGTTGACCTGTTAAAGGGACACGATTAATAGCAATCTTGGAAAGGAAAAATTTCCGTCATGTCTTCAAAAATTAAATTAATATAAAGCTTTAAAAGAAAATTTTAGATAAAAATGTAAACGATAAAAACCATCGCCGAGTAATGTCCTTAGTAGGCACGATTGATATTGATATGTATTGAATACCAAGAAATAGATATTGATTATAAGAATTTTCGAGACTTGAAATAAATTAAATGCTCTAAGATTTATGATTTTCATTTGCCTTTTTTTTTAATTCTGTGGTATTTTAAAACCAGGAATTCCTAGAAGCAGAATTCAAAGTGTTATGAGAAATTTCTTCAGTGCTCTATCTACTTTTGTTCCCGTACAAAGTGTTGGACACAATTTTGAAACTTCCTCGAAAAAGAAGTTGTCCGAATGATGCCTCAAATGTATGAAAGTTAGGTGCTTTTTATAGGGAAATTCCCGAAATTTGTTATTCGCTAGAACCTGGATTGCAATCCCTGGAAGAAAATCTTAATCGGATATCGACCAGGAATGCTTTGTAACGGGAAATTTGAGCAAAGTCTCACTACATGAACATAGTGTACACTGGATAGGCTTCATATCCGAACTTTAGTGAAAAAGGCTTTCTGTCATAATAAAGTGCCAACTATACTCTTGGAAAGAGGTTGTACCAATAAATATAGAATATCTTTCATACTTTCTATTTTGAAATTACCAAAAAACTACCAAAACAATGATTCTTTAATATGCGAAAGGTAAATTCAAACAAAAAAAAAAACAATAGGGAAAATCTTTAGAAAAGTCTTTACCTATAACTAACCAATGGTCAAAGCAAATAAGTAGTTCATGTACACAGAATTTTTCTGAAAAATTCTTCGTTAAGTAATAGGTTGGCCATGATATAAGAGCAATGGCCTGATCCGAACATAAAGTAAGAAATATCTGTACTTTATTTCAAAACTTTATGGAATATTGCACACGAAGAGTTCGGTTCTTGGTTAATTGGTGAACGAGGAAAGCAACTGGGATTAGACATACTAATACCCTGGAAAAGTAAAAATCTTAATCCGGAAAATCTTTCATCCGCATTTAATAATTGTCCCTAATGCAAGTAAGCGAAGTATGGTACAATTGGACGTTCTTGAGGCAACTAGTACTTTTCTACCAGATAACATAGTCAAACGGGGATATGAGCTATCGTATAGACTCGAATTAGTATTGTATGGTAAAATTGGCTTTTCTTTGAATGTTCGTAATAAGAGTTGCCATGATGATCGAATTAGTAGGCAAAGGGAGCTGTCTGACCCATGAAACGTGCACAATCAATAAAATCTATCTATTTACTTATAAGTTCAAAATTTTTAAATTTAAATATAAACAAAAATTAAACAATTCGGTTCTTTTAAAATTATTTCCTTAAGAGGCTAGACCGAACAACTATTGAACAATAAAATTGAAATATCCAGCAAATAGGGAAAATAATTTTCGCAAGAACAGTAAAGTTAATACACCAATTTATACCATTGTTCCAATAAAAATGAGTAAATTTGTTAAGTGACAGTGGATTTTACCCACATGCATATGTTAATTTTCTCAAAATTTAATAGGTACATTAAGCCGGGGTATAAAAAGATACTTAGTATCTGTTGGAAGTAAGTATACTTAATAACCTGATTTAACTACTGTCACTTCATGACAGGGTGGTTTCAAAACCGGTTTGATGAATTTGAGTCATGACTTAGGGCCGATGCATGTGGAGATCCCAGGAAAATGTCAGGCGGAACTCCGCGATGAAGTCATCATGATCGGCAATGCGCATCACGCCGGACAAAACCACAGGCGCGGAGCTAGAAAGTCCGCTTTAACGAAAAAGGTATTTGAGAGCTGCACGTGCTTTTTTCTATCTCAATTTGTCTATTTTTAGAAATCGTTTGACAACTCTCTCTTCTCTTCTGACTCTCCTGAGTGCAGGAAACTCGAGTTTCGAGAGAGAGAGAGAGATGAGCTCTCATCGTGTTTTTCGATTTTTTCTAAAAATCTTTTTTTCTTTTACAATTATTTTTTGGCTCCGCCAGGGATCGCTACGCTACAGCTCGCAAATGCTCTCCTGGCGCTAAAACCCTATTTCAATTTAAGCAGCCAATGAGATTCAAGCAAGACGAGTTCAAAATGGAATTGATCATCGGGTATGACTTTTTCGCTCCACCTTGCTGACACCGTCATGCTGAGCATTTCACCGAGGCGTACTTGTTCACCGCCGACATAATATTCTGCTGGGAATGTTTTTATGGATGTATGTGGGGATGTGTGTGTGTGTGTGCACTTTTTTGGTATAACAAATATGATTTCTGAGCAGAGTTCACAAAGCCTTCTACATTGATCGTCAACGGTCCGGGGTTGCGCAGCGCATTAAAGAAAAGAAATAAGAAAACACCAAAGCCAAAATGTCAAGCCAAAGTGCCGCTGAAAGATTCAACGAAATTGGCAGGAACCTTTTGGGCACGAGGAAGGACCGCAAACCGTTTTCATTAATAGAATGGTTACCATTTGATGAAGAGATGCTGGTTCTGAGAAGCAAAAGGATCAAAACACGGTTTGGAGAGAAACTCGCTTTTGAACTTCCAAATGAACTTTTGGTCCTTCAACAAGAATTCAATGAATTGTCAAACGAGGACATTGAGAAATTGAACAGAGGATATTTCAAAATTAAAAAGACTGGAGAGCCATCGAACTATTGTTTAAAAATTGTAGAGGAGAAGGAACGCAGCCCGCATACAAATGAAAATATTGTTACTCGTTTCACACTGAATTTCACAACGAATGTGGTAAAGGAATGTTTTGCTTCACCGATTCGAGGCGACGACACCACCGGTGAAGCGAAGCAATAATTTTTAAAATCCTGTTAATTACAGTCAGGCAATATTTATAAGTATGTATGTATTTTTTTTTATAAATCAATATTAAGAAAAAGTGAAATAAATCATTTGTTTCAGCGAAGAACTTACCCTTTGACGAGGAGAATATTTTTTTTTGGTGGAAAAATGGTATAAATTCAGATTTGCGGCGAATTTCTTAAGTAAGCTGGTATCAACACTGTCATGGATAAAGGCTACTAAGCAACATTCAAACGTTGCCTCATTTTAAAACACCCTTAAAGCATTCAAATGTTACCTTGTATTAATACGCCCTTAACACAAACGAACACAACTCATATCTACATATTTCTAAATCCAATTTCGGCATTCCAGCAGACGCCGTAATTATACACTTTCGTCCAATGCAAGTGCATTGCGACCTCACACTATTAGTTCAACCTAACGACATTCTTTGTCACAACACCAACTCCACGCTCGCTCTAATTACAATCGACCCAAACGAAAGAATGCCGCTCCTCAAGTGTCATGCACTAATCGATTGCACATGTGCCATCCGAGTCTAGCGATCCTCTTTCGCATATTTGACTATTGAGTCACAAAGCAAACATGACCCTATAGAAATTCAGTATAAATATAAGAATTGTTTGTTGGGAATAAAAAATTGGTTTAAGAATCTTCAAAGTGATCGGGCTGATACTGGCTCGCGCTGTATACTGCCGATCACTCTTAAATAAAATATAAATATTTCAAAATTATAAAAAAGAATACTTTTATTTAATTACAACACTTATGCATAGAGACATGACCAAGGGAGACTTTTTCAAGTGCTACAAGTAAAGCCTGAATTCCAATAGCGCGTGAGCTGTGGGAAAATCGTGCGCTATTCAGGCTTAAAAGCAAAACAAAAGTGTTCATTCATTTCATAAAATTGGTCAGTGGAATTTTTATGGGACCAACATTTTGTTTTTAGAAGATTTCAAAATTAAATTTGAGGGAATTTCGGAATTGTTTGCATTCAGAGGGATATACCCCTACAAACGGGCAATAATGATCAAATGAAACATACATACATGTTTAATCCTCTGAAAGAAAACAAAAGCTAAATGGTAAACAGAATAAATTCGCTGTAGATTTAACGCACTCTGTTTTAAGCGCAAACATTCTTCTCTACAGCATTCGGGATCTCTAAAAGAGACAAAAAAAAAAATAAAAATTCTTAAAAACAATGAAATAATGTTTCTGAAAATATCCTTAAGATTTTTTATTTATGTTTTGATTTATGCTTTTAGACTAATTGAAACTGTTGTGATTTCAGGGGGCTATTCGTATTACTCTCAGTTTAAAAATTAAGTATATATGTATATAGGTATACATTTTTGTAACCTGTCAAGTATCTTAACACTTATGAGTACATTAAAATAATCTTTTCGTCCAATAAAACATTCAAAAATAAAAATATAATGAATATTATTTGCTCCGTACGTGGAATCCTTCTATTATTCATTTTGTCGATATAATTCAATTTCTATTCAATTCAATTCAAAAGGTGCGAATGGAGCCGCTGGTGTAATACATTTGGCTTTTATCGATGGAATAATGAACCGACACCAGTAAAAATGTATTTTGGAAGAACATTCGTAAATGCCTGTGGATCCACGTAGGCTTTGTAGTCCTTCCAAAACACCTGATTTAAAGAGAGCCTTGGCTGGAAATTGCAGCATCCGAAACAGATTAAATGGTTCTATTTATACCAAATCAAATTCAGGCAGTCATTGACGTCGAGGGTGCACTTACTAAGGACTAATATATGTTTCAAATGCTTGAATTCAACGAAATCTAAGCCAATCAATATTATTTTCGAAACGTATTTAAACTTTTGTCCAACCTTTTTTTGAGTTTTTATCTCTTTTACTGTAACATATGCGAGAGTTTATTTTTTCCTTCATCAAATTCCTAATAAATTTTATCTCAAAGAATCTTACCAAATTTAATAAAGATCAGTTGAGTAGTTCGTTCGGAAGAAATCCGGACAACCGACTTTGAAAACCCAGTTTCTGGAGTGAAAATAGAATGGCCATCGTTAGCGCGCAACCTAAAGGTTCTTTAGAATTTAAATAAAAATTGAATTCTAAAGCCATGAGCCCATAAAAACCCACATCGGAATTATTGCAAAGTAAAAATGCTCCGCAAGCGATTTTAAAAAACACATTTGGTACATCTAGCGACGGATTTTCCTTGATCTTTTAATCGGCATATCTCTGCTACTAATCGATAAGACAAGAAGCGATCGATACACACAAAATTTAAAAAAAAAACTGGATTCTTAAAAAAGGATGTGGTATTTTAGATAAGTAATGAAATAATTGCTGTGAAAAAATTTGTTTAATGAGCCCACGGAAACTGGTTTCGAATACCGGTTTTTAATGAATTGTATGTCTGCATTATGAGTCGTGTTGCTGATGTATGGTGATGCATGTGCGGATGTAAATGTATGTGTGCATTATGGTTGACGCGGGCGTGGGAACGAATGCATGTAAGGGGGGAAGACGCGCGATAGAAATTTTTATTATCGCTTTAAACAGGAAATTGTTGCTTATGTATTTTGGAGTAGGTGTGATAAGCCGATTCTAGGCCAAGGGAAACTGGTGCAAAATGTGGTGCAAGAAGATGTGGCATTGTAAAGCATATGTAATATAAATCATAAATTTACATAGATGATTATTTAGTTCATTCTTAGACTTTGAATAGAAAAGGATCGTCATCGTCGTGGAAAACATCAAGCAGAGATATTTTAAACAATGTTAAAATTTGTTGTTTTCGATTGTCAAGGATTTCAAAGCATAAATAACCAGTTTATTTTCAAGGAAGTAGCTTTTTGCTTCAGTGAGAAGAAATATGTTCATTTTCCTATAAAACCACCATTTAGTTTTCGGTTGTTAAATGATAATGAAAACAAAAAAATCTGTTTTTTGGCTACAAAACTATTATCATATGCTGGATTGGGACTCTGGTGTCTTCACTTTGGGTGAAGTGAAAAAATATCTCAAATTTCTTCTTAAAGACTATCAAATCTACATTAAAGGCGATGAAAAAGCATTGTGGGCGAATGAACTACTACAAGACTGTCTTATTTCTGGAATAAAAAGAAATTGATTGTACTCATTCGTTGAAAGAAATAAATCGTTTATACAATTTTCATGTAGAAGTAATATGTAATTATCATTGTAAGGAGAAGAGTAGAAAAAATAAGGCATATGCTTGTGCACTAAGAAATTGTATTGCTTTAACAAAATATATTAATGATCATTCAACATTGTCAACATGGCCATCGTCGGTATTGTGGACTAGTCTATAAATTTAATACTCTGTACAACCTCTATAAAAAAATTGTTATAAATAAAATTTATATGCACACATTTCACTTTTGTTATTGTTGTTTTATTCTATACTTTTCTTATGATAAGAAAATAAATTTTTTTGTTCGGTGGTCGTACTGGGCCAACCAAATTATTTTTATTCGGCAATCTAAAATTCTCACGGTTTCTTCAAGGTCAGTTGTGGTGCTCCTTATCAGTTGCATAGTAAACTTTTAATGGGTCTTAGTGCGTCAACCAATTTCCTTTTTTTTTTTTCAAGGTTAATAGGATGGTTGGTGGGTTGGATACAGGCTCTTATCACAGTTGGTTGGTTGAAATTAGTTTTTTTAAGAACATTTTTGAATACGTTTGATATTCTGGAATATTCTGTAGTGAGTGTTTTGATTGTGGTCAAACTTTTTCCCACGGATGCCCCGTTGATTTGAACATTATTTTTTCTTTTTTTCTCAGTTCAAACTAGTATAAAAGGAATGAATTTTCGGTTTCTAAAATCATTACGAAATATGGATTTCGTAAGAAAGTTTATTTGGTATGGTATTGAATATCCTAGTCAATTCAAGTTAAATTTAAATAGAATTTGCGGGTTTTCGATTTAATTAAGTAAATGCTAGGACAAGTGTTCAACTTGTCCTTCATTTAGAGGATGGTAGAACCATTCAGATGGACGAAGGATATCTTAGTATACCAGGAATACAGTCCCTTCAAAGTGTACTGTACTTTATATCAGACAGCAATGATTTGCTGCAGATATGTTTGGGTGATGATGATTGTGAAATTCATCTTACACATTGAAAAGTAAGTAGACACAATTTTTTTTGTTTTTCTTCTTTTATTTATTTAATTTTTCTTTTTCCTTTTTTCTTTTTTCTTTTCTTTTCAGCCAAATAGTTCTAAACATACAATTTTTTATTTAGAAATGTAAAATTATATTTAATTAAAATGTAAAATTATATATTTAATAAAAATTTATATTTAAAAGAAAATTTAAATATTCATTAAGCATAAACGCTTGAGAAGGTGGAATAGTTCGTTGTTCTGGCTCTTCTTCTTCTTCTTCTTCACCCTCTTTAACCAGCTCAAGCATTGAGCTGGTCTCATGAGCACTCTTCCTTATAAGATGCGGATAGCTCTTTATATCTGCAATCGCTATATCCTCCAGCTCATTGTATCGAGGTGAAAGCACCAATTGTGCTTCAGCCAGCTCCAGTACAACCTTTGGCCCATATTTAGTTTTGATGGTCTTCGCCAGCTCCACTACGAAGGCTTTATTAAAAGTCATCTTTGTCATTGACAAAAATGGCTTGTTCAATTTTCTTCTGGATATAGCGTTAAAGCTAGTTCTTGTCTGATGCTACTGGTACTGTTGGTTGGTGCTGCTGATCCTGTTGGTGGTGCAGGTCCTGTTGGTGCTGCTGCTGATCCTGTTGCTGTTGTTGATCCTGTTGGTACTGTTGTAGATACAATCATTTTTCGACCCTTCATTAAAAAAAAAAATTTTCAAAATTTATTTATTTAGTAGTAGCTTGAAAAGTACTCTGTACTGCTCAATGGCAAGAAAATTTCTGAATTGATTCTCAAAGTGGACACCGTTTCATACTAAACTATGACTCACACATATCCCGATAGGCCTGATAAGAAAATTTGGCTTTCTAAAAGAGATCCTATTCATCTTTTACCCTCGTCAACATTGCAAATATTTTAAAATTCTAAAATTTAAACATCGTGCTCTCCCATCGATCAGAACGAATTAGTTTTTCAACACACACACCCACACATTTTGATTTTTCGTCACACATATGTGTTTAGCGTAATGGTTAAGACGTTCGCCCAGCGATCTGGTGGTCAGCGGTTCGAGGCTCGGTGGAGGCGAGAAAATTTTAAGAGAAGTAAGATAAAAAAGATTTAAAATAAATAATAGATGAACAAAAAAATAAAATAATTAATAAAATAAATAAATTTAAAAAAAGTCAAAACAAAAAATGAAATTTTTCTTTTTTCTCAGTCGCTGGTGCTAGGCCATTTTCCTGCCCCTTTTCGCTAGCGAAATGACTGGTTAAAGGTGGCGCATAAAAGGACGACCTGTCCCCGGCAATGAGATCGTAATGTTAAATTCGCCAGCGTCTTGGATAGGAAAGGGACCGATCCCCGACACCCAGTGACTAGTGAAATCGCTAGTGTTGTGGTGGCGCCGCTGACTACTGGGATATTTTCCTGCTCAACACATTATTCTCATTTTCTTTGCACCACATTTTGCCCCAGTTTCCCTTGAGCTAGAATCGGCTAATCACACCTACTATTCTTTCCAAAATACCCGATTTAAAGAGAGCCTTGGTTGGAAATTGCAGCATCCGAAACAGATTAAATGGTTCTATTTATACCAAATCAAATTCAGGCAGTCATTGACGTCGAGGGTGCACTTACTAAAGACTAATATCTGTTTCAAATGCTTGAATTCAACGAAATCTAAGCCAATCAATTATTATTTTCGAAACGTATTTAAACTTTTGTCCAACCTTTTTTTGAGTTTTTATCTCTTTTACTGTAACATATGCGAGAGTTTATTTTTTCCTTCATCAAATTCCTAATAAATTTTATCTCAAAGAATCTTACCAAATTTCATGAGTCGTTCGTTCTGAAGAAATCCTGACAACCGACTTTGAAAACCCAGTTTCTGGAGTGAAAATAGAATGGCCATCGAGCGCGCAACCTAAAGGTTCTTTAGAATTTAAATAAAAATTGAATTCTAAAGCCATGAGCCCATAAAAACCCACATCGGAATTATTGCAAAGTAAAAATGCTCCGCAAGCGATTTTAAAAAACACATTTGGTACATCTAGCGACGAATTTTCCTTGATCTTTTAATCGGCATATCTCTGCTACTAATCGATAAGACAAGAAGCGATCGATACACACAAAATTAAAAAAAAAAAGGATGTGGTATTTTAGATAAGTAATGAAATAATTGCTGTGAAAAAATTTGTTTAATGAGCCCACGGAAACTGGTTTCGAATACCGGTTTTTAATGGAAGTGTGAGCATGTGCGTGCATGTATGAGTCGGTGCTTGCTATGTATATATGTATGTGTGCATTATGGTTGATGCGGGCGTGGGAACGAATGAATGTAAGGGGGGAAGACGCGCGATAGAAATTTTTATTATCGCTTTAAACAGGAAATTCTTGTTTATGTATTTTGGGCTTATCTAAACAAATTTATTTTTAGAATTGAACTTTTTTCATCGTGTTGCCACGCTGCCGGACGCATTTTTCTGGTATAAAAAGGTCCGACTTTCTGAGAGGAATTCAATAAATTTTCTACGTTGATCGTCAACGGTACTGGGTTGCGCAGCGCATTAAAGAAAAGAAATAAGAAAACACAACGAAAATGTCAAAAAATGGACAAAAACCAAAGTGCCTGTTACATAAAAATTCAACCAACTTGGCAGTATGAATGACTACAAACCATTTTCATCAATAAAATGGCTACCATTTGAGGAAGAGATGCCGGTTCTGAGCAGCAAAAGGATCAAAACGCGGTTTGGAGAAAAGGTCGCTTTCGAACTTCCAAATGTACTTTTGATCCTTCCACCGAAATTCAATCAATTGTCAAACGAGAGCATTGAGGAATTCAACCAAGGACAATTCAAAGTTAAAAAGACTGGAGAACCAACGAACTATTTTTTGAAAATTGTAAAGAAAAGAGGACGCAAACCGAAAGAAATTCAAAATGTTGTTATTAATTTCACAATGAATTTCGCAACGAGTTTCGCAAAGGAGGGTATTGCTTCACCGATTCAAGCTGACGACACCACCGGTGAAATGAAGCCATAATTATTGAAGTCCAGTACAATTCTCTCTGTTATTTAAACAAGAAATCGTTACATCTGGATAATATTTTTACAAAATGTGTTGGCGATCGCTTTCCAAAACATACCCACCTTGTTGGAATGGAAGAATCTAGCCGATGAATATATCGGACTTGCTGTTTTTGAAGAGAGCATTCCTTTCAAACAAAACGTTTATAAAGCAAAATATTTGAACGAAAAGATCAAAGCTTTCGTAGGTGGAAGCAAAAACTCGAATAAATCTCCATTTATTTATAAGGCATCAGAATTTCAACGGTCAACGATATCTCCAACCTGAAGAGTTCCATCATCATCATCATCGAAGTACCAAAAGTCAGCCAGAAAGCAAATTTATCTTTCTATGTATTTATACTTTAGTTGCATAAGGAAAGAATAAGAAAATAAAATTAAATAAATTAAATCATAGAATTTAATTTGTCAAATCATTTCGATTATGAATCCTTACAACTTAATTAGGCCAGCTATCATTGAAGCAAACAGCAAGACCGCTAAGTATGATTCAATCAGGCACGGATGAATATAAAAATGGAGATGTCAATTGCCGAGGCTGAAGCTCAGAGTAGCCCTTTTTATACTCAATTATGACTCATTTTCAATTTCCACATTTGTTTACAGCTTGTTTAAACATGTTAAAACATATTTGAGGCCTTGTTCAAGCAAAATGTATAGAATGAAATCAATCGAAACAAATATACAGCCGAAACCCTCTATAACAAACGCCTCTATAGCGAATTTTTCTCTATACCGAATTTTCTACAGGCATTTTCCCTACATTTTAAGTTCCTCAAACATTATCCAAGATAGTATAAAGTACGAAATTAAATTAAAAAAACATATTCATATCGAATTTTAGGGAAAGAGTTCCAGTATGGATAGCAAAGGTTCAAATTTCAACGACCCGCCCTCGCTGTTTATGTAATGAATGAGTCGTTTCTCAAGTATTAGCGCCTGCCGCGATGCATACGCCTTGCCGCAGCCACAAAGATGTTCTTTCTTTATTATTTTACATTTCGATTTTTGGTGGTTAACCAAGTATTTAGTTTTTGTGAAGAGGCGGTTGCATTTTTGGCAAGCGTACGGCTTTTGGCATTTATGCTTTTTGCGTCCGGACTAGATCTCTATACCAAAAGTATGCGTCTGCACTAGATCTCTATACCAAAAGTGTGCGTCTGGACTAGATCTCTATACCAAAAAGTTTGCGTCTCAACTAGATCTCTATACCAAAAAACTCAAATGACTAATTTAACGAACTTATAAAGCATAAAGTGCTCAATAAGAATTTTTACTCACTCGATTGCATATCCATGTTTGTTTGCACTTTTTGCATCAATTTGAATAAACGATTTTTGTTTTTTTGGTTTGTTAGTGTCTTTGAGCACTTTTTGCTCAGACGGCACATGATTCGGCCCTCATTCACCGCCGAACCACGTTGCGAACCACGTAATCGCCATACAAAATTTAATAAGCTGCATTACCTCAATCGAATTTAATTCAGTTTGAATTACGATCCGAATCAAGTAAAAATCGGTGTCTTCCCAAATTTATATCGAAATTTATCGAAAATAGAAGTAAGAAAAATAAAGAAAAACAAAGCCCCCAGCCGGATTTTATCACATGCTGGACAAAAGAGACCAATTGGTGCTCTTTCCAATGATATCCTAGTAAAAATATCATGAAACAAGAGCTATGTACAATGGACCCTTTTTGAAATGAAATTTTCATTTGCAAAAGAATGGATTACTTTAGTTGAGACAGTTTCATGAATTCGCCATTAGTGCGATGTTCGTGAAATTTCCGGCTGGGTTAATGGTTTTCACACAAAACGTCAAAAACGAATGAATCTCTCGTCTGAACGAGATAATTCGCGATCGTAATTCAAGGGGCGAATCAGTAATTCAAAGTGCCGTCTGAACATGGCATTACTTCAATCGCGAATGTGATCAATCGGGGCTCGAAAAAGCCTCGTAAATGAAACTTCTGATAAAACACTCTTCCAAATGCTAGCGGAGAAAACTTTAAATAAAATTAATTTATGTCATGAATCAGTATGTTACTCAAAAGGGCGGTTTTCGAAAATTGTTTCCTACACCCGAAATTCAAATGGGACTTGAACGAAATTCTTTTCACTTATGCTTCCTTTGTAGCCTTTAGCATCCTTCCAAAAAATTTCCTTGATCGGTCCATTTTTAAGGGTACCTCCAGTACTAGGGTCTGTCACAAAAATCCCAAAACTGCCTTAAAATCGGACTTTTTCGAAATATTTTAATGAAACTTAAAATTTGAGCGTATATTTAAGCCTCCGATTATAGTTCAACAAAAATTGGAAAAGTGGGCGTGGCAAAGGCGCATTTTTCATAAAGAAATCTATCAAAAGTCGGTCTATGGGGCCCCTTATGGTCTTAAACACCTCTTGATATTAAAAATTATTTGAACATGTGAGTCTGTGTCGGGTATTCTATTGTCAGGCTCGCCTGACTATAACACCCTTACTTGTTTATTCTACAAAAGATTACCTTGTAATCCGACGATTACAGGTACAATAAAAGGGGTATTCACAAGCAAGGTGGAATTCTTATGTGTATGTTCAATAGACTGCGGTAAAGACTCGCCGATCGTTTATGCTTTGAGCCCTTGATCTTGAAATTTTGAGCAAAATCAGCAATAATCAAGCGAAGGCTTGTTGTTGCTTGGGCGTGATATTAAATTGCTTGTTCCTCCGTTTTCATGTACCTATGTATGTCCGTGTTTAGATTAAGTCCGTGCTTAGATTAAGAGAGACACTGGAAGGAAACACATGAGAGTGACAGAGACGAAAGACATTCCATCTCCATCTTTCTCATGTGTTTCCTTCCAGTGTCTCGCGTTTTGTCTCCCTGTCTAAACGGGGACAATCGATTAAAGAGCGACCGATCGTTGGAAAGGCTAAAAATTTTCCCGTCATTCTTCAAAAATTGATTACTTAAATATAAAATGATTTAATTAAAAAGAAAATTTTAATGATATAAACATTCGCTCACAACCGATAAAAAGCGAGCCGATCGACCGAGGGAAATCGTACCTTCTAGTTATCGGCAAGGAGTATAGATATTTATTATAGATATTGAAATCAAACTCATAGTAAAGATGTATTATATGACTTTTATAAGAACTTTTTACGGAGACCCTTGAAAAAAAAAATGTTAACTCCGCGCCTGAAAGACATTGGTTGTTTACGTTTTCATTTGCCTTCTGTATTTCTTTCCATTTCTTTGCTTTGGTTATTTTCTACTATCGCACGTGGTATATTCTCTTATGATATGCATGAAACTCAGAAAGAGGGAAGTGAGAAAATTAAGAAATTCAGCCTCTTCTATATCTACACTCTTTGTAATCGGTAACACAAGAAGTGATCGATACACACAACATTTTTGAAAAACTGCCACTCGTTAGAAAAGAGTGTGGCACATAGAATAAGGAATGGCCACCAACACTGTGAAGAAAGTTGTCAGTGTGCTCTTTTACATTAGGGCAACTATTGCCCGAAATTTTTTGGTTTATTGGTGAGAGGAAGCGCTGGGATGTAGAGAAACTACCCCTGGAAAAGAAAATCTTAATCGGCAAATTCTCACCCGCGTCGAAAACTGCCCTCTAGTAAGCGAGGGGTAAATTGCCTCGAGGCAACTAGTACTTTCACCAGAACTAACGAACTAGTGCAAACGGGGATAGAGCTTCGTATAGAGCTCCGAATTGTATTGTATGGAAAAATGGGTTTTCGTGTCAGTAATAAGAGTTGCCATGATATAATTGTTGCAAAGAGCGTTGATACTCCGAAATAAAAATAAAAAATCTATCTTTATACTTATATTACAAATATTTTTGTAAATAAAACAAACACCAAAAACAATTCGGTGTCTTTTAAATATTGCGTATAGGAGGCTAAAAAAAATTTCAGAACAAAAAAAAAAACCACAAATTATGGTGAATAATCTTTCAAAAAGAACTAGTGTTTTACTATACCCAATTTAACCAATTGGTTCCCAAAGCAATAGTAAAGCTTTAGTTCAAGTGTACAAGTGGAGATTTTTAGCCCACATGCAATGTTAATTTTCTACAAAATAATAGGTACATAAGCCGGGGTATAAAGAAGAACCAGTACTGGTGGAGTAAGAACTAGTAAAACGCTAGAGTTTAACTACTCGTACTTTCTGCAGGGTGGTTTCGAAAACAGGGTTTGCATGGAAGTGTGTGCATGTATGTAGGTAGGTGCGGATGCATGTGTGAGCCCAGTAGAAAATGTTAGGCGGAACTCCGCGATGAGGTCATCATGATCGGCAATGCGCATCACGCCGGACAAAACCACAGGCGCGGAGCTAGAAAGTCCGCTTTAACGAAAAAAGTATTTGAGAGCTGCACGTGCTTTTTTCTATCTCAATTTGTCTATTTTTAGAAATCGTTTGACAACTCTCTCTTCTCTTCTGACTTTCCTGAGTGCAGGAAACTCGAGTTTGAGAGAGAGAGATGAGCTCTCATCGTGTTTTTCGATTTTTTCTAAAAATCTTTTTTTCTTTTACAATTATTTTTTGGCTCCGCCAGGGATCGCTACGCTACAGCTCGCAAATGCTCTCCTGGCGCTAAAACCCTATTTCAATTTAAGCAGCCAATGCAGATTCAAGCAAGACTGAGTTGCAAAATGGAATTGATCATCGGTATTGACTTTTTCGCTCACACACTTGCTGACAACCGTCATGCTTGAGCATTTCACCGAGGACGTACTTGTTCACCGCCGACATAATATCTGCTGGGAAACCTGTTTAATTATGGATGTATGTAGCAAGAGAGTTAATGTGAATGTGTCATCGGTGCACTTTGATTTGGTATAACAAATATGATCTTCTGAGCAGATGTTCACAAAGCCTTCTACGATTGATCGTAGACGGTCCTGGGTTGCGCAGCTTGCATTAAAGAAAGATATAAGAACAATCACCAAAGCCAAAATGTCAAGCCAAAGTGTCCGTTGAAATATTCACACGAAATTAGCAGAGAACTTACTATACGAAGAACACGCAAACCGTTTTCATTAATAGCAATGGTTACCATTTGATGAAGAGCTGCTGGTTACTGAGTAAGCAAAAGGATCAAAACACGGTTTAGGAGAGAAACTTCGCTTTTGAACTTCCAAATGAACTTTTGGTCCTTCAACAAGAATTCAATGAATTGTCAAAACGAGGACATTGAGAAATTGAACAGAGGATATTTCAAAATTAAAAAGACTGGAGAGCCATCGAACTATTGTTTAAAAATTGTAGAGGAGAAGGAACGCAGCCCGCATACAAATGAAAATATTGTTACTCGTTTCACACTGAATTTCACAACGAATGTGGTAAAGGAATGTTTTGCTTCACCGATTCGAGGCGACGACACCACCGGTGAAGCGAAGCAATAATTTTTAAAATCCTGTTAATTACAGTCAGGCAATATTTATAAGTATGTATGTATTTTTTTTTTATAAATCAATATTAAGAAAAAGTGAAATAAATCATTTGTTTCAGCGAAGAACTTACCCTTTGACGAGGAGAATATTTTTTTTTGGTGGAAAAATGGTATAAATTCAGATTTGCGGCGAATTTCTTAAATAAGCTGGTATCAACACTTATGCATAGAGACATGACCAAGGGAGACTTTTTCAAGTGCTACAAGTAAAGCCTGAATTCCAATAGCGCGTGAGCTGTGGGAAAATCGTGCGCTATTCAGGCTTAAAAGCAAAACAAAAGTGTTCATTCATTTCATAAAATTGGTCAGTGGAATTTTTATGGGACCAACATTTTGTTTTTAGAAGATTTCAAAATTAAATTTGAGGGAATTTCGGAATTGTTTGCATTCAGAGGGATATTCCCCTACAAACGGGCAATAATGATCAAATGAAACATACATACATGTTTAATCCTCTGAAAGAAAACAAAAGCTAAATGGTAAACAGAATAAATTCGCTGTAGATTTAACGCACTCTGTTTTAAGCGCAAACATTCTTCTCTACAGCATTCGGGATCCCTAAAAGCGACAAAAAAAAAAATAAAAATTCTTAAAAACAATGAAATAATGTTTCTGAAAATATCCTTAAGATTTTTTATTTATGTTTTGATTTATGCTTTTAGACTAATTGAAACTGTTGTGATTTCAGGGGGCTATTCGTATTACTCTCAGTTAAAAATTAAGTATATATGTATATAGGTATACATTTTGTAACCTGTCAAGTATCTTAACACTTATGAGTACATTAAAATAATCTTTTCGTCCAATAAAACATTCAAAAATAAAAATATAATGAATATTATTTGCTCCGTACGTGGAATCCTTCTATTATTCATTTTGTCGATATAATTCAATTTCAATTTCAATTCAATTCAAAAGGTGCGAATGGAGCAGCTGGTGTAATACATTTGGCTTTTATCGATGGAATAATGAACCGACACCAGTAAAAATGTATTTTGGAAGAACATTCGTAAATGCCTGTGGATCCACGTAGGCTTTGTAGTCCTTCCAAAACACCTGATTTAAAGAGAGCCTTGGCTGGAAATTGCAGCATCCGAAACAGATAAAATGGTTCTATTTATACCAAATCAAATTCAGGCAGTCATTGACGTCGAGGGTGCACTTACTAAAGACTAATATCTGTTTCAAATGCTTGAATTCAACGAAATCTAAGCCAATCAAGTATTATTTTCGAAACGTATTTAAACTTTTGTCCAACCTTTTTTTGAGTTTTTATCTCTTTTACTGTAACATATGCGAGAGTTTATTTTTTCCTTCATCAAATTCCTAATAAATTTTATCTCAAAGAATCTTACCAAATTTCATGAGTCGTTCGTTCTGAAGAAATCCTGACAACCGACTTTGAAAACCCAGTTTCTGGAGTGAAAATAGAATGGCCATCGAGCGCGCAACCTAAAGGTTCTTTAGAATTTAAATAAAAATTGAATTCTAAAGCCATGAGCCCATAAAAACCCACATCGGAATTATTGCAAAGTAAAAATGCTCCGCAAGCGATTTTAAAAAACACATTTGGTACATCTAGCGACGGATTTTCCTTGATCTTTTAATCGGCATATCTCTGCTACTAATCGATAAGACAAGAAGCGATCGATACACACAAAATTAAAAAAAAAAAAAAGCACTTCTTAAAAAAGGATGTATTTTAGATAAGTAATGAAATAATTGCTGTGAAAAAATTTGTTTAATGAGCCCACGGAAACTGGTTTCGAATACCGGTTTTTAATGGAAGTGTGAGCATGTGCGTGCATGTATGAGTCGGTGCTTGCTATGTATATATGTATGTGTGCATTATGGTTGATGCGGGCGTGGGAACGAATGAATGTAAGGGGGGAAGACGCGCGATAGAAATTTTTATTATCGCTTTAAACAGGAAATTCTTGTTTATGTATTTTGGGCTTATCTAAACAAATTTATTTTTAGAATTGAACTTTTTTCATCGTGTTGCCACGCTGCCGGACGCATTTTTCTGGTATAAAAAGGTCCGACTTTCTGAGAGGAATTCAATAAATTTTCTACGGTGATCGTCAACGGTACTGGGTTGCGCAGCGCATTAAAGAAAATAAATAAGAAAACACGAAAGTCAAAATGTCAAACCAAAGTGCCGTTAAAAAATTCAACCAACTTGGCAGTATGAATGACTACAAACCATTTTCATCAATAAAATGGCTACCATTTGAGGAAGAGATGCCGGTTCTGAGCAGCAAAAGGATCAAAACGCGGTTTGGAGAGAAAGTCGCTTTCGAACTTCCAAATGTACTTTTGATCCTTCCACCGAAATTCAATCAATTGTCAAACGAGAGCATTGAGGAATTCAACCAAGGACAATTCAAAGTTAAAAAGACTGGAGAACCAACGAACTATTTTTTGAAAATTGTAAAGAAAAGAGGACGCAAACCGAAAGAAATTCAAAATGTTGTTATTAATTTCACAATGAATTTCGCAACGAGTTTCGCAAAGGAGGGTATTGCTTCACCGATTCGAGCTGACGACACCACCGGTGAAATGAAGCCATAATTATTGAAGTCCAGTACAATTCTCTCTGTTATTTAAACAAGAAATCGTTACATCTGGATAATATTTTAACAAAATGTGTTGGCGATCGCTTTCCAAAACATACCCACCTTGTTGGAATGGAAGAATCTAGCCGATGAATTTATCGGACTTGCTGTTTTTGAAGAGAGCATTCCTTTGGAACAAAACGTTTATAAAGCAAAATATTTGAACGAAAAGATCAAAGCTTTCGTAGGTGGAAGCAAAAACTCGAATAAATCTCCATTTATTTATAAGGCATCAGAATTTCAACGGTCAACGATATCTCCAACCTGAAGAGTTGCTCCGCTCCATCATCATCATCATCGAAGTACCAAAAGTCAGCCAGAAAGCAAATTTATCTTTCTATGTTTTTATACTTTAGTTAAGACTTTTAGCGGTGTAAGGCAATAATGAGAAAATAAAATAAAAATAAAAATATAAAATTTCTGTTGCTTTAGTAACTACTTTTGTAGTTCTTTCAAAATTTTCAAAATTTCTGCAAATCCCATTCCGAATTCGAGTTGAGCCCCTTTTACTTTAATCTACGCGGAAAATTGCGAGCACTGCTACTTCGAAGGCTGGGAGCAGTCGGACCACAATTTTTTTTTTCTCTTCCATCCTTAATTTGTTTTTTTTTTTTTTGTTTTCATCATTTGTACTTTTATCCTTCGGCGCTTTTCCGTATGAACTTTACAGGAAACCATCACTTGTGTATGATGAAGTGGGCGGATCACAATTAATTGTTTCTTCCAAGCCGCGTTGTATGTAATATGTTGTGAAGCGAACAAGGCACCTTATCGGTTCGGCTGTTTCAAATATATACCAGAAATTATCCCTAATTGCATTTGCTCTATACCAATAATTTGTTTTTTAACACGAAAAAGGACGGTCTATGTGTGCATGTAGTTGGAACGTTCATATAAATTCAATTCGAATAGATCAAAATTGATTTAAGCATTTAGTTAGTGCCTATACGCTTTGAAAATGAGACCTTCAGATTTGCCGAATGATTCGAATATTTATTTCATCCAATTTGAGGAATATCTGAAACCAAAGCCAAAACTAAAGACAAGAAAACTTTTAAGATTCGTCGACGATGGACATAAGAATCGTTCTACTCTTGCAGAGTCGATTCAAGAGCGACCTTTTTTACATGTCACTAACAATCCAGGGCATTCGAATTTGAAAAAACACGCCCCAACGAAGGGCTTTGAAATCTACTGCGAAATGGCGAGTATTCATGGATTTGTGAACTTCATTGGCGCGAAGGCGTGGCAGCGTTTTTTCTGGTCAACTGTTATATGTGCTGCTATATTCTCGGCTTGCTTTGCTATCGTAGAATCATTGCTACTCGATTTGAAAAGACCAACCGTTTTCTACACTGAAGGTATTACGGACCCAGCATGGACTGTACCTTTTCCAGCGCTGACAATATGCAATTTGAATAAAATTTCCGAAAGCAAAGCTCTAGAGCTCGCCGACCAATTGTAAATTTGTATAATGTTCGGTAATTTGCCTTGATTTCAAGTAGAACAATTTTTTTTTTTTTTTTTTTTTGTTTTTGCAGCTCTCAGAACAGCACTCTGACCCGTCGCGAAATATTCCGTCTCTTTCGCTTGACCCTTTATGCTTTTCAAGATATAAACGTGACGAATGAGGATCTGGTCGCTCTTGAAATGCTATTGAAGAGAAATAACTTTACAACCACCGATTTGCTGCAAGAAATATCAATCAAGTGCGACAGCCATCATTTCAAACTGTGCAAATACAAAGGACGTCATGAACGTTGCCAGCCAATGTTGAAAGAAATACTCACGCCACTAGGCATATGTTGCTCCTTTAACTTCTGGGCTTATAAGCAGTTGGGAGGATATCGAGGGTAAGAGTTCTTTCATTGACGATTGTTTCAAAACCGCAACAGAATGCCCAGATCGCAAGTTATAAAATAGGTGTGTACGTGTATGTATGTATAGTTGTATGTATGTTCGTATGTATGCAAAATAGATTTGCAGACTAATCTGTGATATTCACAATCTAAATAAATGTATTGAAATTGCCTTTAAATACATTCAAATTCTTAAGAAAAACTTTGGATCGAAAAGCGAGAGATCAGTTTTGGTCTTAGACCTTTAGTTTCTTCGGTAAAGTTGCTTAGAATTTTCCGTAGATTACGATTTTGATATACTCCCTATCGATGAAAAAATTGACCCACTCTAATGCAATATATCGAAATATGACTAGTAAAATGGTGAAGTATTTTATAAATTCTATATGAGAATTGACTAGACCTTGACTAGCAACAAGTCGTCTCGAAGTATTGTAGTTCAAAGATTACACTCAGAAAAAAACGTCCCATAACAATATTAAAAGTACTACCATTGTTTTAATAGGTTCAATAGAATTTTACTATTAAAACAATCGTTTTCTAATGAAATCAATAGTTTTCGGGTTATTATAACAATAGTTTTGAAATTATTATTATTAATAGGACACACATTATTAGATTAATAAGAAATACGATAGGTTTAATAGTATTTCACCATTAATAATTAATAACACGTACTATTAATTTCATAGTACGATACCATTAATTTTCAATGGCATCCATACCAATCGTTCAATATGAGAAACGATTAGTTTAATGTTATTTGCATATTAATTCAATAACATTGAAAAAAGGTACACCTCATTAAAATAATCAGAAACAACTATTAATTTAATATGATTTATCCTGTTGATTTATGATTTCACGTTCCGCCATGTTTTTCGAATGGCGAAATGAGAATTATCCGTCTGCATCTGTTTTGTCTGTCAGAAAAAAAATATTTTTATAAAGAAAAATTTATTTAATTTCCATCGATGAGATGACCCTTGAAAAATGAAGAAGTACAAAGAACATTTTCACCATAAATCTATGCTGGCATATGCTTTTGGGACATATGAATCGCAAAATAATTTTAAATGAAGTCGATATTTTGTTTATTATTCATTTCTTATTCCAGGGACTGAAAATAACAGTTTCAATGTCTTTCAAAATTGAAAAAGCAAGGACAAAAAATTGTCGCATAGAATCTTTTCAATGTCATTGTGATCCTCAGGACATTCTCTATACGAATCCGGGATGCATTTTATTTTCCTAACTTTTTTAAAAAAGTCCAATATTAACTGGTAAATACTGGCTTTTATTTTTTCAGTCAAACAATAACAGTTAATCTGGGCCAAATATTTTTTTTTTGGAAAAAATAAAAGGCTTTGCCAAATAACAAATAAACCGTTACTCCAATTTAAATAAATTTGATACCAATTGATAGTTCTCAGTTTTGTAATATTTCCTGAGTAATTTTCTATATATATGCTTTTGAATGAACATTCTATCTTTATAGTTGTCTTAGATATGATTTTTTAAAAACTTTCTCTAAAAAACCACCTTTTTCAAGAATATTCAAGGACTATAGGGGATCGAGAGCAAAAACTTCCCGAAAATTAATTGTTTTGCATTTACCTAAACAGTAAAACAACTAAAGTTGAAATCGGCTTCCGGGGCAGACTCACTATGCTTATAGTGCTATACCCTTTCTCTAGAAAATGCTTTTTTAAAGGAACTAAAGGAGACATGTCTCTGAAGAGAGCCAAAACTCTGCGCAAATTAAATGTTTTACACAACTTTCGCCGAAATAGGCTTCGTGAGCCAAAGCACTTTGTTTATAGTGCTATACCCTTTGTCACTTCGCTTCTTTAAAGTTCCGAATTGTTGAGAAATGTTCAAGAGTTGACAAAATACATAAGAATATTTTTAGGATAGCTTAAAGTGGTTATGGGATAGCGTAGGAGATGCGTGCTATGCTCTTAATCCTAGGGTCCGAGGTTCGATTCCCGGCACAGGCGAAACGGACTGTAATGTTCCAAGCCTAGCACTGGTTTTTCAAAAAATCGCATGTTAGGGGCACACTACATAATAAGACATACACACTCACACAAAACACAAGAAAACCTCCTTGGTATCACTCTGGGCCGATGAACGGCCTAAGTGGCTGCCACTTTAACCTACCTACTTGCTTACCTAAGAGGGCTAGAGTTCAAAAGATTTGTCACTCAAAACGTTATTCACGGTTCCACTTCAATTGACCCCTAATCGACCACAGTTGGCCTACTCGTGCAGTAGATGAAAGTGAGAGTGACTATTTTTCAATGACAGAACAATGTTGACAAAGACAGTTCAAAGCATCGGTTGGAGAATTAAAAGAGAGTAGGGAGTAGTCGGGGAGCAGATGGAGAGTAGTTGAAATCACTGCAGGGTATATACCAAAAGCAATTTAAACTATTATTTTAAACATATTCGTCTGTCAGCGACATGGCATCTTTTTTGCTAACGACTGGGCCAACCAAGTCAAAATTCAATAAGTGAGTATGTTTTAGCAGTGTTGATAGCCTGAAATAACAATGGATGTGGTCCATTTCCTGTCATATAAAAAATATGGCATAAATATTGGATGGTGACCAAATCATAGGGAGCTTAATTGAGCTCAGGTTTCTAACTAAATTTGATTTGATTTTCAATTTAATTCGATTTCAGACCTATACGCACCACAAGCTGTAATTATCAGACGGGACTGACGATATTGATGAATCCCAATATCTACAATTATAGTTTCTCCTTATATAAATTCTATGGGTATGAAGTTTACTTGCACGATTCAATGGATATGCCAAACGAGCTTAGCAGCAAACTAGTGATCAGCGCAGGAACAGTGTCCGCGATCGGCGTTAGTCCGCGCGGTATTTATGGAACATCCTATTTAAGTTCAAAAAATGCAAAACAAAGACGTTGCTATTTACCGAACGAATATAAATTGATAAACTTCAGGCAATATTCGTTTTATAATTGCCTTGCCGAATGCCGCAGTCATCTGATGTATGATAAATGTGGCTGTGTTCCGCCGTTTTGGCCAAAACTATCGAAAGCCTGGATGTATTGCCAAAACGTATCGCAGATCACCTGTTGTCTATCTAATAGAGGCAAATAAAGAGTTTGATTGGTACAAACTGGAATCCAATGCTTTTAAAAATTTGATTCTTTTTAGATATATTTAGTAAAGTTTCCACCGAAACGGGACCGACTGGATGCAAGACTTGCCGGCCACAAAAAATTATATGCAACTGTCTACCTTTATGTTCTTACAACCAGTATTCGACCAATGTAGAAACGACGCCATTAGACCGAAATTTCTCCCCAGTAGATAGCAGAATATTGTACGTACCTGCTCTGTGTGAAACCATTAGATGAGAAAATTATTCATTTGCCTTCAAATCATTGCAGTAGAGGCGTTGAGAGCCTGGATAATTATACGTACATGCACTTTTATTACGAGGACCTGATTGCAGAAAAATTTCGACTTGATGTCACCGAAAATTGGCTTTCTTTCATAGGTCAGTAAAACTTTACGAGCATCATTGTCTTTTGATATCACTCAAATTTAATTGCATTAAGCCCAAAATCCAACAATGCGATAGCCCGATGTGAGAGCGCGAGACGAGACGCACACAAATTTCAATACATTCAATCATATGGTTCAAGCTCCAATGTATCGCACTGCGAGACCTCATAGCGAGAAAATTTTGAAAAATTGAATATTTCTCGTTGCGAGGCATTTTTGACAAGTTAATGATGCAGCTATTTTTTGAGTACTCGCTATTGGGTACTCGTTTAAACTATTAAAACAAAAACTGTTCACTGTTCCGTGAAAAAGAGCTTTTAAAATATTTCGCGAGCTTTGGTTCATTTTGAAAATTTTTTGAAAATTTTTGAATTAAAATTTTGAGCTCAAATGATAACGTATAATTTTTATGAGTACCCGGTACTCGTTACATTGGTACTTGGTTCAAATATTGCATTACTAGAAGCGAAATTATGCTATCTTCTGCATGAAGCAAAACTCTCATTGGAGATTGAAATGCGTCACGCAAAACATTTTCGTGACGTCGCGCACTCTCGCATCGGGCTCTCGCAATGTTGCATTTTGGGCTTTAATAAGCTAAATGTCATATTTAAAAAAATCCTATACATGTTCTAAAGATAAAGATAAAGATAGCTCAAACCGTTCTCAATCGATTTTAATGCAATTTGCCTCACATTTGCTCTGAAGCCGACGTTTCTGTATGACCCCCTTATATTCCCGAATAATCTTCAAAATTCTTTTTTTTTCAAAAACAAGTCCGGAAAAAGGATCAAAAACCAATTTTCTTGCTTAGCAGCTGAACATTTGACGAACTTTGAATATTATTTGGATTATGAGAGGCTTTAATATACTTGATGATGATGAGATGGAAAATGCAAAAGTTGTTAAAAACAATTTTTGAGTCTATATTATCATGGTAAAATATCAGAGCTCTACAATATTAGATGGTTGGTGGTTATAGTCAGCTCTCATTTCTGGAAAACTGAGGGCAAAGTTGAGTTTGGTGAAAATTTTGAGAGGTCAATTCCATGAATACGGTCCCACCCGTGACCCTCACATCTTAGGCTTTAGCTTATAATAATTTAAAAAATCTGACGTGATTCTCTAGAATTTTAAATGTTGAAAACGTTTAGCAATAGTTAACACTCTTATTCCTGGCTCCGTCTCTAGAGTCTAGACGGAATTTTTTCGAAAAAATTACCAACAAAAAACAAAAACTAAAAAAAGTTATAATAATAATTTCATACTCTTGTTTTTCTACCCAAATTTAGTCATAGGGTCATTCCATGACAAACGATACTGGGGTTGAAAATCTAAGTATTTTATTTTCGCATTAAATCTGATAAGTGTTGAAATAAAACATTCCAAATTATAATTTTCGAAACTAAAAGTTTAGAAGAAACGCGTAATGCTTAAATAAATTAGTCTTTTAAATCTGTAATCAAGTGAAAAGCTGAATGAGGTTTGCGTCGAAACAGAGCCATGTAACACCCGAAACAAAGTATAAAAAATAAATTACAAAACGGTACTTTTGAAAGTAAATGTGATGTAGACAGTTAGTAAATATTATTCGTTTCCAGGCCTGTAATTGAAAGGAAGATATTTCTAGAAGCATTCGCTGAATTTCAAGTAAATGTAAGCTGGCCAGAACATAGAGGCAGAATTATGTAACACCCGAAACGCACACTTTTCGAATTGTAAAATCGTTATCCTATATGCCAAACTTTTCTAAATTTTAAATTTAGATAAAACAACTAGAAACGAAGAGAATAAAGTGCTTTAATGGCTAAAATATTCTTTCAAAATACATACAATTTTATACTTTCATCGAAAAAATGTAACACCCGAAACGATGGAATGACCCCATATCTGAACTTTTCATTGAAAATCAAATTGTGGCATTAGAGGGTTAAGCACTGAAATTACGCAATTTGTGCTCAAAATTGCTGTTACAGCTGGGACCGTTTCTCATGGAATTGCCCAAGAGCAAAATTCTAGGTCGACGAAATTCTAGAAAAAAGCACATGAAAATAATAATGCTTTACAAAATTCTGGGAAAAAAAATTGGATTGGCAAAATTTTTTTACATCAAAAGCGTACAAACGGACGTTCGGGACCTATGGAAATGTCCATATACATGTTGAACAGATTTCAACCATTCTTTTCTTTTTAACTTTTTAAAGAAATTTTACCTCGTTTTGTGCCTCTGACCGTGAAGGCCTTAAAAACTATTCACCATGGCCGCTATTAAAAAAAAAAAAATCCGATCAATAATTTTAAGCGACTTTAAAAAGTTTAACTTCCCAGTTGCAAATAAGAGGAAGTCCTCTACTAAGCGATGCATCACTTGAACTATCCCAAGCACTGTCAATAGGCATTAGTTCTCGTGGCAGTCATTGAGCAGGGAAAAGGTGATGTGTTCAAAGAATAGCGTATGTTTTTTTTTTATCAAAAAGTAGCATATTTTCAGGATTGAACTAAAATTTAAAAGCAAAAGCAAAACCAAAACTTTTTTGAACACCTCACTTTCTGCCTGCTCATGAGAGGCATAGGGTAGGCCTACCCAAAGCGGCCATGCTCGAACAAAGTAGATGTGTAAAAGTGATGGGAAAAGTCTATGATATCCCCTCGCTTAGGAATGTTCAAATGATCAATCTGGAGAGCATAAAATTTGCAACTGGGTTCCTTCTTTACCGTTTCTCTCATTTACATTCTACAAAAAAATATTAAAAGAGCAAATCATCTATCGCCTTTAAACGATCATTCCACTTTCATGTTATTCACTGGCATGTCCAAAGCTTAATATATTAAAATATTGAATTAATATTTAATACTTCATTTATTTTCACATTCTTCAGGAGTAATTGGTGGACTTGCCGGGCTTCATATGGGATTCAGTTTCATTTCAATTTTTGAATTGGTATTCTTCGTGATCTTACGACCATTATGCAACTGGTACACTGAGGGTAACATTCGCTATAAAATACGAACCCTTTGGAACCACTGGAAGTAATTGTTCCAGCCAAGAAGTCAATCACAGGGGTGGATTAAGACAAATTTTCGGCCTGGGCAGTTGCGATTTTGCCGCCTCAGTCAGCAGCCTAATTTTTGCCTTTTCTGTTATTGATGCATTGACCAGCAGAATTTTCCGCCCCTGAAAATTTTTCGCCCTAGCCAGCTGCCTATATTGCCTATAAGGTAAATCCGCTACTGGTCAATCACTAATTTACCGCTAAGAAACCAGATTAAGCCGAGCACATACAGTGGACTATTGAACTAGATCTAGGCACCGGTCGAATATTTTGCGCGTCTCTTCGCACACAAGAAACTCAGCTCGCAAACACGGACATACAGCACCACGTTGTTTCTGGAATGCTCACGCCGAAGCACTGTACAACACGAAAAAAATGTTTTTCTCTTAAATATAGAGTTATAATCAATTTCCTCTTATGTATCTGTTCTAACTGGAGGTCATATCTTTAAAATCTTTGAATATATTTCAGATATTTTCTTTGTTAGAAAAAAAAAAAAAAACTGGAGAGTGGTTTTTATAGCAAAACTTTCAGGTCTTTGTATGCCTCCTATTTTAACGCATCTAACTGTGCAATGTACCGAAATCGCTCCCACGAACATTGTTAAAATAATCGGGGCAAACAAAGCGAACCACACTGGCACACCACAAGAGTACGTCCAAAACTGGTAAAAAAAAAGGAATGTGGACTTTTGGAAATTTTTGTTCGCAGTTCATGCTTCATATTACCGTTTTTCGACCTTAACTCCAAACAAAGAGTAAAGGATCAAAAATCTATCGGGGAATGTTACCGGTTTTGGGCAATACAGTCGAATCTGGATATAACGAATCCCTAAAATAATGAACAGCTCAAAATATTGAACACTTTTTTGTTACAGGGACTTTTCTAAATAATCAGGCCTGTAGAGAGGGGTGGAAAAGGGGGATTTCCCCGGGCACGGGCTTTCTGAAGGGACCCACAATTGGCATGGGAACTTTTTTTTTTGGTCGCACGGAAAAATATCGCCTGGGCCCCAAATTTCTCTCTACGGGCCTGTCAATAATGAACAAAACATTCAATCTCGCTAATACAATCAATCTGGATACAATGAACACGACGTGTAAAAATTAATTAATTTTCATTCCAGATTTTCTACGAGAGACCCCACTATTTTTTATTAGTTTTTTGTTTTTGTTTTTTGTTAATTTTGATAAAAATTAGTAAGAAGGAAGCGAGCTTATTATTGTCAAGCACAGCCTTTCGGTTCCGAACTGTGAACTGTGAATATAAACTCGTAAGAATACCAAGCTTTTCTTTTCGAAATACCATTGTGATAAGATCTCGCATCTAGGAGATTAAGTATTCACGTTTTCAGTTCAAAAGTTTGCTATGATTTTTTCAAAATGTTATTGCATACTTTTAGGATCTCATTGAAATATTTTGCTTACAATTTTGGATAACTTACCAGCAGTTATTTGTAGCCGATAGTAATGCAAAGGGTAATCCAAAGGCTTACTGTTTATGCATTCCAGAATCCACTATTTTTTCCAAGACGTTGTCCTAGCGAATGTAATGCATACATATTGGCACTCCCAGCTGTATGAAAAGAAATAGAAAATTCATGACTTTATAATGCATTTACTATTTGTGAAATTGACTGGAAGTAGGTTTCTCAATTTATATAATTTATTCCACATTACAATTTTGCATTCTTTTTTTTTATCTATGAAAAAATTCATTTCCTTGTGGAATTCACTACCTAAATAACTACCTGGTTAATTGCGGCTGATAAAATGGAAAACTATTTAATGCGGCAGTGTATCCTTTTTTCGGCTACAGAGTAATCAATAGGGCTCGGAAAAAAGTCCAGTGAATCCATTAAATCTGCAAGTCCCTTAAAAGCCTTGAAAAATGCTCAAAAAATCAATTCATACATATTTTTTAACTGAAATAAATACGAAGAAACTACCTCAAAACAAAAGAATTTTAAAGAGATTTAAACCATAAAACAAAGACCTTAAGGACATTTCTCAGAGGAATGAACTTGGAGACTTTAGTAGCATTTTTTCATTGTTCAGTGGTCGAAATTCGACCAATCCCAGACACACACACAACACACACACACACACACACACAGGGCGGCAGAAAAAAGTACTGTGCGGTTGTGACCTTAGATGTCAAAAACGCATTTAACTCAGGCAGATGGTCAAAAATTGTGCAGGCGTTGGAGGTTTTTGAATTGAAGACGCGAACCACGTTATTTTCACTTGTCCCCGTTTTGACTCGGCCAGAAACGAAATCAGCATATCGTTTGGTGTCCCCGTGACAGTGAGGAACTTAACGGGGATGATGCTAAGCAGCCCCAATCGGTGGCAAGTGGTGGTTGACTCGGTAATACAAATTATGACTGAGTTGCGAACAATTGAACGTCGACGAAGATGCGCTCGCGAGCAGCGAGTCGCTAACGCAAGCGGACCGACACAAACGTGACGGACCTAACGAACGATTTGAGCTGATGCTCTTTACGGCCTCCTCACGAATTACTTTGCGGCGGTTCCAGGGGGAACAACCGTCCGGACGAGAGGAGTTTTAGAGGGTTAAAGTCCCTCACTGACTGACTTTAGGCTTTCGAAGCTTTCTCCTCGTAAAAAAAAAAAAAACACATACACATACACACACATACATGTGTATATACACACACACACACACACAAACAATATAAAACAACACACACACACACACACACTTTACAGTCATTTCTATGGAGAAATAAGTACTCCCATATTAAATACATTGCAAAAACACCTGGTAATTTTTACCTGCTTACGACAGGTATACGCAGGTAAAAAATGGTTTGTGCACTGCTCGTCACTCATACCTTTCAATAAAAAAATTTATAAGAATCGGTTGACAAACAAAGGAGAAAATGGTACTGAAAGGATTTGCCTTTGCCTATTTATATATAGATATTTATGGTTCAACCCGTACCTATTTATATTGCCAGAAATGTAAAAATTTTATATAGGTACTTACTACAACACCGATCCTCCCGCGACAAGAACATTCTTTAATATTTATTGCCATTACGATTTTTTTTGAGAAAAACTGATCTTGAAAATGAGAGGTATTAATAAAGCGAGGTAGTAAAACGACAAAATTTTCCATAGCCCAAAAAAAAAGACACATATGGGTATTTCCGTAATGGCGCACGTGACAGTCGTACGCATTTGATGCAAAAAAATTCGGTGAGGTATCAATTTTTTCAACTCCTTGTCTCCCTTATCAGACAGTTCCTTAGCTGTAGAAAAATTGGTGTAAAATGTGGTGGCCAGCGAAAGTGCGGTCCAGAGATATTTTCTATTAAATGCTGAGACACACGTGACAAAAAACGGAAGTCCGTTTTTTCTTCATGTACTGCACTGCAAAAATCTTCCTAAATAATATGAGGTTTTTAAGGAAACTTCATGAACAATGACGAGAAATATTGCAGTTTTCGTGTCAAATCTTTTAATCCAGAAAATTCCTTTTACTTTTTATTTATTGAGGCATATTATGATACGTTACGTGACATACGTGACGTGACATTTTTTTTCAAAAGGGCTTTTGTCGTGAAAATAGTCTTTTATTTTAAGGGGACCTTCTGGTCTAGAATTTTTTGAAAATTGATTTTTTTTTATATATATATTTCGGAAGAATAGACTTTTATGAATATGCTGGCAAAGTTTCGTGAAGATATTGACAATATTTGTTTTGCTACAGCCTTTTTAGAAGGTGGAGACAGCAGGCAGCGCGCTTGATCAAACAACTTTGAACGCGTTTATCTCAAAAACTACTTTTTTTGACCTGTGTGAAGGAAAACAAAAAAAAACCATCGAACCGATTTGTCTGGGATTTTTATATGTTATTCATAACATTAATGGCTATGGCCCGAACTAGAATCGAATTTTTATTTCAAGAATTCATATTTTTTCATAAAAAAAATGGTCAAAAAAAAGGGAGTTTTTGATAGTTGAAATAAAAAATTGCGCAATTTTGTCAATTAAAAAAATTTTTTAAAATTAGTTACCAAAAATGCCATAGCCGCAATTCATTCTGATTAATAAGAATATTTTGTTTTTTTTTTTTTCAATTACCAGAACTGCCAAAATCTTTCACACCACGGAGGTACTTTTTCAAAGAGGGTCCTACTTCAACGCCATTTTTAAAATACAAAAAAAAAAAAAAATTACAACAACATTTTTTATATTTTCTCAATAAAGATATAATAGCCTGCATACTTAGAAAACCGTTTTTATTTGGCTTAATACCAAACTAAAAAAATCATGAAAATACCCTAAATTTTCGTGCTCTAGACCAGAAGGTCCCCTCAACCTTTTTTTCTTTCCATTCATCAATTCTGGTATTATAAATAGAAGGGCGAGTAATAAATTTTATCAAAACAATATTTAATTGAGCTTGCGTAATTAGAAGATAATTAATCAACTTATTCGTTAAAGATTTTTTTTTGTTGTTGTTTTGGTTGATTCTTCTGATTGGAATTATTAAGGACGACAACTTCCAGTTGTGTCTAGAGAAATACTCTTTGATAGTGCTTATTTTTCCACAGTGGTATATTGAACAATTATAAGACATAACCCAAAAAATTTTGGGGGGGGCTAGAGAAGTTTAGAGAGTTATGGACCAAAAACCAAAAAGAATTTTCACTTATTCTATTATAAATTTTCATCAAAATCGGACGTTATGAATTTTCGGATTTTTTTGGTTTTTGGTTAACTCTCTAAACTTCCTTAGCCCCCCAAAATTTTTTGGGTTAATGTTATTAATTGTTCATATACCACTGTGGAAAATTAAGCACTATCAAAGCAGTATTTCACTAGACACGCCACTGAAGCACTTTTAAAGGTAATTTCAAAAAATACAAATACAACAAAATAAGCCTTTCTCCAATGTTTTACAGAAACGGGGGCTAACTATAACCACCAATCTTCTTAAATAGTGGAATTCAGATGTGTTACTATGATAGTACATACCATTGTTTCCATTTCCGGTAGACCTTTCTGCGGAAATGCCCATATGAAATGGCGCGATGGAGCTGGACCAATTTCGTTAATCAATGTAACTTTTTATCCGCGAATACATTGTATATGGTTATGGTATGTTAACTAAACGAAAAATATGACTTTTTTCTCCTGTTAAAAAAATTGTTTGGTTCCCCCTAATGTGAGGTATCTTCTGCTCACATTCTTCCAAGCAAAGTTTAATGATTGATTCGTTACAAGAAGGCATGCGGCCAGTTAGACTCGGTAAAGCGTTTCAACCATTTTCTTTGAGCACTCAGTTCATTCCGTCTTTCGATTATTCGCAAAACCTTAATTAAAGTGAATGGTTCGTATTACAGCGTTTGTTTAAGGGGTTTTGATTGTTTTGAAGATTTTACTTGTGCTATCGATTATCTTGTCATTTGTTCCCGAAATCGTATGGAAATGCGCGAAGCTAGAAATTGGTGCTGCTTGAAATTTTACAAAATCATTTTTACTTTTCTTTTTGGCGTTAGTATTTTAGTAATTTTTTCCCCACAAAGTCCGTACTACGATGTACAGCTCTACCGTTCCGAAGAGCGAATCGGCCGCGAAGAAAGTGCATTTATATTGTTTGAAGATTTTCTGGCTTCAGAAAATAAACCAAAGGCTGGAAAGGCCATATTATTCATTGACACTTCCTGCAATACGTCTATGTACCGGCAACCTTTCGGCAATGAGATATTGCAAAGTTTAAGGCCAATGCGTTTCAACGCTGTAAATCTTACGATTCGTCAAGCTTGCGCCGTGGAGTCTGCTGCACTGCACAATCCAAATCGAGAGATTTTCGTTTTGTTTACAGCAAGTCTACACCATAATAAGGGGCTGGCTAAAAGAGTTATTCGAACTTTGATCGGCTATCACAATGTTTATACGCGGCATTTGAATACTTGGAAGTTTATTGCAAGCACTCCATTTTACGAGTGGTTTTCGCGAGGACGATTTTTTCAATCCCGGTAAGTTCTTCACTCCCTCAAAAGGATATAAATTTCAATTCATATATGTATGTATTGTATGTGGCATGATTTAGATTTCCGGTGGAACATATGTCCGATTTCTTGCGACTGCTTTTACTTTGGAAATATGGGGGTACATACCTCGACACCGATATTATAGTTCTGAAAAGCTTGGAAAACCTTTTACCCAATTTTATAGCAGCCGAATCGGAGGCAGAAATAGGATCTGCAGTTTTAAGATTGCAAGCGGATGGTATTGGACACATCATTTTGGAGCAATGCTTAAATGAATTTCGCGATAATTACGATCCTGAGCAGTGGAGCTACAATGGACCACTTCTTATCAAACGAGTTTTAAAAAGGATTTGTCAGGCGAATACAGTTTCGGAAATGCTGAATAAAACCCTTTGCATGGGCTGTCAAATCTTTCCGCCCAATATGTTTTACCCTATTCCATTTTTGAGGGTGAAAGAAATTTTCGAAAATCGTTTTGTATCGACCACACTTAGTGCTATGAACGAATCGTACACCATTCATCTCTGGAACCATTTATCAAAGTCTTATAAACTTTATGAGGGCACTCATGGAGCTTATGATGTAATAGCTTCTAAGAACTGTCCAAAAATTTATGCCTTAGCTAAGGAAATTAACTGACATCTGTTTATGTTTACGGAAAATGAATTATGGACTCGATATTGTAGATTCTTTATTGCCCACAAAATTAAATAATAAATAATAGATTAAATATTTATTGCTACAAAGATAAAGTTGTCAAGAACTATACTAAGCTTAAGTATTGAAATCTTTTATCCGAAAAGTGTAAAGAAGATTGACTTACATCAATTCACGTTGAATTAAAGATGGAACGATCCAGTCGAGATTACACGCCGAACACGAGTTTCTCGGGGAGCCCCGTGAAAAGTTTTGTTATAACAAGTTGGACATTGAACTTTCGGGAAAAAATAAGAAAACTGTCTTTAGTTTGAATTTTCTTTTCTAAAATGTGAGCTTTCTAAAATTTTGAGAGAATCCACTTTTATTTTTATCAACTCTGATGTTTGGATGTTCGAAAAAAATCTTTTCTTTAGCAACGGTAGGTAATTATATTTTTAAAGACTTTTTTCCGAAATCTTGCCATTAATAGCAAAAACTTTAAATTGTGAACACTTCAAAGTGGACCAAACTCTTAAGGTCGCCAAAACCGGGTCCTCTGTCCTGTACAAATTGGGATTAAATGTTAAAAAGTTTTGACTTCAGCACGATTATGTTTGGGATCACAAGTCCTATACGGGCCAGCAATGGCTCTAGTATAACTTCCCGAAACAATTACTCTTTGCAGCAGATCTAAATGCAATTTTCTACACAGAGAAAAAAATCAACCAGAAAACAGGTTAAATCAAAAGGAAAAACATACAAAACGGCTTCAACAAGGAATATTTTTAATTTAATAATTTTTCTTGTTGGAAAAAATAAAGATTTTCCTTTTGAATCAACCAATTGAAATTATAATTTTCAAAAATGGATTTAAATTTAAATTGTTGAACCAACCACGGATGTAATTGAAATGACAAGATAGTTTTTGAAATATAAAAAAAATTTCCAAAAAAAAAAAATAATACCTATACAAGAAGAAATGTTACATTAAATTTAATTAACGTTCAAAGCAAATTGGCCTCTGCTAAACATAACCCCAAAATAAGCCATCGAATGGACTTCATCCGAATTTGTCACTCCGTTGTCGTGATCACGGTTGCCACTTTGGTCCATTTGGACCAAAAACGGTCCCTTTTTTACCATTTGGTCCGCTGGTCCCTTTATTTTACATTTGGTCCTTTTTCATATATGTTCCGCCATATGTATAACTAAAAATTTTGCAGTATATAGCATGTCTTACATGCTTTGCAGTGGTTCATCATGCTAGAGAATAAGCTTTGTAGGTATACATAAAGCGAAACATAAATTCGTTGACATCATTGTTGATTGTAACTAATTATATCGATTGTCACCAGCCTAAGTACAAGATGGCAATAAACTTTTTGTCTGTTAGTTTTATTTGACCAAGCTTCCAAAATTCTGTGTTATAGGGCGGGTCAAATTTTTTTCAAGAAACGGATTACAACTAGTCTTGTTTTGGTCTAGTTCCAAACGGTTCCAGAAAGGACCAGTTTTTTTAAATTTAATTTTAGTGCTAAAATTCTTAGAATTTTTCTATAAATTTTCATCCAAATCGGACGCCATGAATTTTTCGAATTTTTTTGGTTTTTGGTCCAAAACTCTCTAAACTTCCTCTATCGGAAGCAATATTTGTATTCCAATGAAAGAAAGAAACCGTTGGTCCTTTTATTGTTATTTTGGTCCTTTTTCTCATGTAATTTTGTCCCGGAAAACATTTTTGAGTGGCAGCCGTGGTCGTGATCAGGGTTCGGACTATACTCCGATCGGAGTAGAGCTACTCCGTTTTTAAAAAATTTTTGAATTGTACTCCGCTACTACCCTATACCTGAAATGTACTCCGATTTTTACACTTCGCCAAACTCAAAATAATTCTGTCTATGTCGCGATTTAGACGTAATGAGAACGAGTTTTTTATGTTCCCTCGTTCGCAAACAAACTGTTTTCCATACAGATGTGTCTGTATCAAAATCTTGGAGATTAAATAATGGAGATTAAAAAAATGTAATTAATGTGTACATGTAAGTTATAAATGTTTGCTTCAAAAAAATTGTTGACCTTTTTTTTTTTTTTTCTTGTGCGAAAATGAGACATTCCAATTTTTACTACCCAAAATTCGACTCCGATTTTTGCGGTCTTCTACTACGAAATGGGATTTCCGTAGTCCGAACACTGCCGAACACTGGTCGTGATTGCTCTCGCTTAAAAAGTAACACGAATACATATGTTATATGTCCTATTTTATAAGACAAATGAGAATTATACCGAACGAAAAGAAATGTAATTAAACCAGGGACGGAAAATAATAATTATGACTTTGATTTTTGACCAAAAATCATTAGGAAAAAAGGGTCCTATGAAACGTGAGTTACACCTAAGTTATGGGGTTCGTCTAAAAAATGCAAAAATACCAAAAACTTATATATGCAATTTTTATGAAAAAAATTGAAATTTAATTATTATTTTTCAATTCCGATTTAAATATTGAAAAATAAGACTTATTTTCTAATTTATATTTAAAAATTGAAAAATAACTATTAATCTCAAGATTTATTTTCAAATTGTAGAATAATAATTATTTTTCGATTCTATTTTAAAATCTCAATATAATAATTATTTTTGATTTTTATTTTAAATGATAAACATTTTTTGTCAATAACCCGTTTCGTTCAAAAGATATGCAAAATCAATATTTATTTCTGACTTTCAAAATAAATATCAGAAATAATTATTAGATATATTGAGATTTTAAAATAGAATTGAAAAATAATTATTGTTCTACAATTTGAACATAAATCTTGAGATTTAATAGTTATTTTTCAATTTTTAAATATAAATTAGAAAATAAGTCTTATTTTTCAATATTTAAATCGGAATTGAAAATTAATAATTATTTTCCGATTTCTTTGAAACATTTTCTAAATAATTGTTAAATCGCAATTTTTATAATAAATGTTATAATTATTACGGTCCCTGAATTAAACATATTTGCTTTAAATCAACCAAAAATGTTGTTGACTCAACCATTTTTCTTTTGAAATTTTCGTTCTGCTCGAAAATCAAAAGGACTGTGAATAACAATGGGCCCTTTTAAAAAAAGCATGGTTAAGTTGGCTCGTAATGGACATTGGCCTTCTGAAAACGGAAAAAAAAACATTTCAACAATTTTTGATGGGGTTGTTTTTTTTTTTTTTTTTGATTCATTGAGTTTTGAAAACAATTTGTTTTTTGGGTTTATTTGGGTAACTTGACAGAGCTTATTATGCTTTTTATCCCTCACCTAGAAATTAATAACATCGCCATTTATCCATAGATTTTAAAGAACAATATCTCATTTTGTTGGGTAAGGAATCAGCTTTAAATATAAATTGTAAAAAAAAATAATTTTGCACGTCGATCGAATTGTTAAATGCCGATCAATGCAAAATGTGAAGAATTTTTTTCAAAAAAATGTCTGTCTTTTATGGTTTAAAGGTCCACATGATCCTTTTTTCTTGAACGATCTTAAAACGATATGAAAAAAAGTTTTAGAAGAGTTATTTAACTTTAATTTAAGGTATATTTTGTTCAAATCGAACGATGTATTGTCGATTTCTGCTCGACTGGAAAAGCTGAAAATGATTGCTTAAAGATAGATGCGTATTTTGGGAAAAGAACACATAAGCAAAACAATCCTTCCTCCTTAAAATTGAATTAAAGATAATAAGTTTTCCTTTAAAACTGATTGGCTTAGGCATGGATCAATTTTTACTTGATTCCCGAAAAGTTCTATTCGTGTGACTTGAAAGATTTTCGACATCAAACCGATTAAATTCTCAATTTCAAAAATAAACTCAAAACTAATGACTTTGTACATTAGCTAATATTTTTGTTGAAGATTCAATATAGTCTTCAATATTCTCGTCTCTCCTACTGACAAGAATCTACAAGAAAATCGTTCATTTAAACAAAACAAACAGGCTTTAGCTTTTCAATGTTCAGAAATTTTAGTTTTTTTTTTTTGTTTTTGCTAAGACATCAGAGGCAAGTCAATTCAAACCGCACCATCATCCAGACGGAAGCTCTTTATCTTTTTGTTAATCCAGTCTTTATAAGCGATGACACTTGTGTATACGGAGGGGTAATTCGATGAAAGGCACGGTGTATATCCCCAAGAGACAATGCCAACCTGTTCAACACCCCCAGGGGTGTATCGCACCAACGGGCCGCCAGAATCACCGTTGCATGCTCCATCGGCAGCACCCGCAGTATAAGTGCAAATATTAACCGGGTCAATCGGAGCTAAAAGAGGCAAAGCCTTCTTGCATGCGCTGTAGCCTATGACATCTGCGTCCAATGTTTGCAGCACATTCGGGAGGAGTCCGGAATTATCTCGTCCCCAGCCAAAGAGTTTTCCACGACCTGTTTGCTCATACTTTCCGGACGGTCTGCTGACCTTGGCAACGGGAGCCAAACCACTGCGAGTTCTAGCGTTCAAATTGAAAGCCTCTTTAACGTGAATAAGACCAATATCATTCGGTCCTACACCTCCACCATATTTCTCGTGAACAATGTATTGGCTTCGGCTTGTCACTTGGCGAACCTGGACGTCGGACTCATTGTTTCGAGAATGTAATCCTCCTACGATTTGAAAGTTGTCATAAATCAAGCAATGGGCAGCAGTGAGTACCCAGTTTTTATCAATGATGGAACCAGCACAGAAGTGACTGCTTGTTTTCAGTGACACGATGTAGGGCGCCTCGCCTGGTTTGGCTTGGTAGCCGTTGATGATGCGGCCCGAAGAAAAAGCTGGCACCACATCGGCGGTCAGTCTAGCGGCTGTAGCCGATGCCACTGCCACTAGTAGAAAAACGACACAGGTCTTCATTTTGTCCAAAGGATTAGGTTGCTTGGTTGCTTGGCTGCTTCTAATGTGTTCAATACTTGTGGGATCGGTATTTATACGATTTTCAAATGAAATTCTCCTATCTTTCTGATTCTTTCAATTAAATTCATTTTACAATGCATCGCATTTTGCTTGGCATGAACTGTATTTGTTCTTTCGGTTCTTAATCCGAGCCATAAAACTGAATTTCATTGGGTTGCTAGTGGAATTCCTTACTCAATAATCGCCAATTGCATATTAAGACAGTTGTAAATCAATAGTCAAGTGTATTAACCTTTATCGCCAGACACTTAAGTGCTTCTTGTTTCAAAAGGATTATCATTGTAGTTCAATGTAAATTTTTATTGCAGTACTGAAAATGGGAATTTCGAGAATCGCATTGCCTTAAACTTAGCCCTTCAACAGTCTTCATTGGGTAAAACTCGAGGTGCGCGTAAGTAAGAAACTTACGAACGTTCATTACAAATATTATTTACATTCGATTCACAAAAAAAAAAAAAATTGCCTTTTATTTACATTTTTCTTAGCCATAAACTTGGTATGAGTCCTTGCTGCGGTTGGTCTGTTCATAAATTTGAAAACAACGATTCATAATTACAGTCTGCAAAATTTGCTAGACAAGCATAGGCGAAAGAATGAGGGAAGCCCAACAGTACAATACCAGGTACACAAATGTGAATTCCTAGACTCCAAAAATTCTTGGAATAAAAAGTAAACCAAAATGTTTTGCATATACATACAAATTGTACATTGTACATACATCCACACGAAGTTAGACACAATTAGAACTGAGCACAAAGCCAGCGATTTGAGTAATATTTATCGAGTCTCAGTCTTCTGGGGACGGAAGTCCTAAGTAAGAGAATCGTTTCCTTTGCAAAAACTGGGAATTGCAGTAAAAGGTGTAATTGAGATTCTTCTTCATCCTCCTCTTGGCGGTATCTGCACTAAAAGGGAAGTGCTACTCGTATTTCGTAGTCTCATTGCATGAGCTCCAAGTGGCCAGTGACCTGTGATGATGACGCTAAACGATGATAAGTTGGATCGAGAGATATGTGTTAGCTCTTTCGATCTTTTATTGCTAATGAGTGACCAAAATGCTTTGGCTATGGAGCATTTGGGTCTTTTTGAACACCAATACATACGTTGTTTAATTGGAGCCAACAGGTTGCCAGAGGTATATCTAAACTTCCTTTTGCCGGAAGAATCTGTGCGGTCGTGCATCGTCTAGATAGTTTATCTGCCATGCAATTACCATACACGTCCCTGTATCCAGATGATGCATATTTGAAAGTATTTGAAAGGCATTTCAAAACCATCCTGGAGTTAATAGATGACGAGCTCAGGGATTTGATAGCTGCCTGACTGCCTGAATACTATGTATAGTATTATAATATACGAGTATATAAGCCCCAAGAAATTTTTGTTAATATAAAAAAAAACTAATGGAAATGTATATTTTTGCTTTATATAAATAATATAAAAATAAAAAAAATATTTAAACGGTTTTATTGAAAACACCTAACACCTGACCTAAAAGCTAAAAACGAATTCGGGATGTCACATGTTCCCGGCATAACTTCCCTCTCCCTATTAATCGAAGATATTGAAGAGAAAAAAATTAAATCGCGGGGCATAGCGTACCTGCGTTCACCGGATAGAAATACGGGAGTCTGTTTTTTTTTTCGATTCATGGGAAAAAATTTAGCTGGCTTTGAGCCAGGACTCCGTTATTTCGCTTCGAATGTGGAAAAATTGTTATGAAACTTGTGCAAAAAATCAAATAAAAAAAGGCATGGCATACTTTTAGGATTATGCATGTTCATTGGCGTCAAAATTAAAAGGCTGAATGTAAACAAAAATATGATGTAAGAAATTTAAACAAAAGTAAAAAAACCAAAAATAATTGTTTACTGGCATGGCATGTTATTCATAAAATTTTATTGATTGTCATGTTGAACTTGCGCAACAGAAATCTAACAAAAAAATGATTTCCTTTGAGTTTTTACAAGTTATAATACCTTCTTATATTATTTCAATTTAACAAAAAATTGAAAATTTTGGAATTTTGGTACCCCTAACTCAAATTCCACAAAAATGGGGTATGAAGCATATGAATCCCCGGACCACGATATGAGTCAAAATTTCCCAAGTGCGCAATTTTTTTTTCGATCGTCGGACTTTTGTTACGTGAATGAAATTTTTTTAATCAAAATAATAAATAAAAACCAGCAAGGGTGTTTCAGTCAGACGAACCTGACAAAAAACTACCCGACACAGATTAAAGATTAGCTAATATATTCAAAAGCACGCATTAAGACACAGCGACCATTAGGGCAAAGTGCTCGGAAGATTTTCAAGACAATAAGGACCTCATATGACGAATTTTATAAAAACCTATATTTGCCACGCCCACTTTTGAACGTTTTGGAATTTTCATCGGAAGCAGTGCTGTCGGAATTACTACAATTGTAGTATTTTACTACATTTTCATCAGCCTTACTACTATACTACTAAAATTGAAATATTACTACATTTCTCTAGAAATGCAGATCTGTATAGTAGTTTACTAGTATCCGTCAAAAATGTTTTCTCAACAATGAAAAAAGACAGCTATACAATATTCTTTTTTTTTTCAAATTTCGTAAAATTTACTCGGATACAGTAGTACCATTCCCGTTCCATCCAGGAAATAGTTTTTAAGAGAAGTGCATTCGTTAAATATTATATTTCCAACCCATTTTATTTGATTTTCTAAATGTACTACAAAATGTCCCAAAATTCTACTAAAAAACGCAAGCTATACTACTAAACGAAAACTTAAAACGACAGCACTGATCGGAAGCTGAAATATATTTTGTATGGTCTATTTCGATTGATTACACACACCAGCACAAACGCAATGTAAAATACTGGTTTTTTTATTGTATAACTGCCGAAACCCTTTTAAAATTCGCCTTGGGTATCAGGCTGGTTGATTTTTGGCAGCGCCTTATTTCATAATTTTTTTGAAAGAACAATTCACATTAAATTTCATGGCAGATCCCTCTCTATTTCGCAGATACATACATACATATAGTAACAATTTTCAACAGCTTGAACCTATATGTAATTCCCCTAAGATGCTTTAAATTATTTTGTTTTTTAAAATTTTATTATGATTTCAATCTATTTTTTTATGTTATGCGTTTTATGGTTTGCTATTTCCTTTCTTAAATTAGATTTCAGAAAATAAAAACAATTCACAAGATAACAATTGTTATCATAATAATAAAATTGAAAAAAAAAATTTAAGTCGAAAATAAATATATTGTAATAAGCAAAAGAATCTCCTCCGGCTACATCTAAATTAACCCAATAGAAATTGACAAATTAAATGCGGGCCGAGCCCTGCAGTTTTCATAGTTTTTAAATCTTTACAACATTTCCGATTTTGTATTTTTTCCCATTTGACTGTTCTTCTTAAAATAAAATTTAAAAAAAATATAGAACGGTCAACCATTTCTCCACGTGATCACATGAGAATGGAGCTATCCAAAAGTTTATATTATAATTAACACCAAATCCTGTGGGGTCTTCACAAGGAAGGTGGAATTCTGTCGGAAAGTTTCGGGTGTTTTTCCCCAACGAATGTGACGAATTAAATTCGAAAATATTCCGACTGAATTCCAGCTTTCTTGTGATTACCCCTAATATTAGAGCCTTTTGATATGGATCACAATTCTAAAGCTTAAAATCAAGTCTTTTATTACAAGCTTTTGAATGACACAATCTTTCAATAGCCAAATTCTTACTCGTCCAGTTCCATACTAGGCGACAGTCGCCGGAGACACATTTTATTTTGAAGCCGAGGGACGGCCGGAGAAGAGAGAGAACAGTACCCTCTCTCTTCCCCGGATCTCCATCTTTATCAAATCAACATGTGCCTCCGGCGACTGTCGCCTAGTATGGAACTAGACCTAGTATACGGGCGGAGTAGAAGGACTGTAATGAATTCGGGTAAACTCCAATTTCCAATTGGTTATCTTGAGCACAAGAAAACAAATCTCTCAGTTTTATTTCTTTGAAGTAAGTACAAGTAAGGGTGCTAGAGTCAGGCGATCCTCAATTCAATACAATACCCGAAGAGATAGTTAAATGCCCATCTATATATGTATGTTTGTAATTTTTTTTTTTTACGGCCCGAAGGATAAATCCGTAAACGAACAAAAAAATCGGTAAGTGTACTTGATCGTCAACAACCCTCGTGCACTGCCTGCTGCCAAATGTCCTTATGAATTGTATGTACTTACTAGTGATGTTACGAATGTGGTTTTTTAAACATTCGCGAATGCGAATGCAAATGCGAATATTTGTCGCCGATATTCGCGAATACGAATGCGAATGTTCAGTTTTAAATGAAGCGCCACTTATCTATGATTTTTTATTGAGAGCTGAAGTGCCGTGTAAGCCCCACATATTTTTTGTTAGAGTGCTGCCCAATGATTCAGAAAAATAAGTTATTTAATCAATCTGTTTTCGTAAAGAAAATGAATTTAAATTTGTTCTCCAAGCCTGTTTTGAATAACTTTTAAATATTGTTTTGAAATCTACAAATCAATATACATATCAAGTCAATCTACACAAAAGAAAACTATAACATCCATAGGATATGTATATTTTTCGGACGATAATATTCGCACAAAATTTTGCGAATGCGAATGCGAATACGAATGTCCAGAAATATGCGATTATTCGCGAATACGAATGCGAATGCGAATATTCGCAACATCACTAGTACTTACATAGTTGAAAGGCGCATTTTTTCAGAAAAGGTCCGTGTGGCACGCTCACATTTTCAGCTTTTTTAAACACCATTGAAAGCTTTAAAGCCAGCAAAAATTTCAAATTTAATGAACATTTTTCATTTCGGACATTAGAGCGGTTTTAATGTTTTCAAAATAGACCTAAGCCCGGTGGTGTCCTTAAAAATGGTCCAAGCACGCCCATTGACGAACTTGTTCTTATTCAAGTCTCCACCAATCTGATAGATCGAAGCTTCTGGGGTCCTTGATCATATCTATACATTTCTGGTCAGACTCTAGACTTTACACACGAACGAATAAACGCAATATATTTGCTATAAGAAGCGTGCGATCATATACATATAAACGTTTGAAAATTGTATTTGCCTCGCCAGCATTTGCAAGATTAGAATCGAAATCAACGCACCCCTCTGCGTATTGCGCTTTTTTTTTTTTTTTTTTTTTTTTTTTGGAGGACATATTTTTTCAGGTCAGCAGTTATCAGCAGTTGTCTTAATAAATTCAAAGTTTAATGAGTCTTTTGACGTCACTGTTGCAAGTCAGCCCGAAGGAAACACACAAAGAGCCTCATTTCCATTGTATCAGTATATAAATTATTTTCGTAATGCCGCAGTATGCGTGAAATCGGGTTTTTTAAATATGATTCGCTTTTTTGGTATGTTCTTATGAGTTGTCTTTGTTTTAAAAGAGGGTGTGTGTCTGTTTTGCGTCATTGGGAATGTACTTAGTTTATTTTTCGCTAAATAATCGGGGCCAATGGCCCGATCGAGAGCTGATTTCATTAAGCGTCATTCACTTTTTCCTATAAATAAAATAGGAACTGATTGTAATACTTCAACATACACTTATCACTATTTCAAATGTACTTTATGCTTTACTTTTGGCGCATCGCATGCTTGATCAGCTGATTAAAAATGACTTAACAAAAATATTGGATTTGGAGAAGAATTGAAATACATACATATGTATGTATATCCAGTCTAGACGAAAGTATTTCGATGGTTCTCCATTTGACGTTACTGGCAACTGAGAACAAAGAAAATGGAAATTTACGCAAAGAATAAATGAATGTAAAATCAAAACAGAAGAAACTTTTTATGCTTCAGGGCAATTTTTTTCATCCTGAGTAGGCATGTCAATCCGGGTTTCCCAGGATTTCAAAATATAATAATAAATGGTTTAAGTCGTAGAAAAAATCGTACAATATCGTTTAAATCCATTTAATCGTTTAGTCGAAGTTAAAATATATGAATGTGTTAATCAAATTTTTGTTGAATAGCCAAAAAAAAAAAACCACCGGGAGTAATTCCGGGACCCCGGGATTTTGACATCCCTACTCTTGAGTCTCAAAACTGCATCGAAAAAGTACCAATGCAATTTGGATTTTGTATGACATCAGTCATCCATTGTAGGGGAAAGGAGACCGACTGCAATCAGATCAAGTATATATAGGAAGAATAACTTCCTATAGAAGATCAAAAAGATCTAAATTCATCGGACAGTTTGGTATTGCTCAAACTGATTATATGGTGAGCACAACTTTCCAAGTTTTTGAAATGTAAATTTGAATTCAGAAATGAAAAGCTTCATAATAAAAAAAAAATGATTCAGAAAGGAATCAGAAATTTTCTGAAGCGGTTTTTTATATAAAGTTTTTTATTTCTGTTTCATTTCTGACGGAACTGGAGAGCGCCCCTAAAACATAGAATTCCAAGAAAACAACCAAGCCTTGATATTTACATACATATACAGTCAAAGACTAAAGTTTAATTAATACTGCAAGCAATCCTTGACTGAACACCTTCAATGCATTATAAGATCAAGAAATTCACAAAAATAAGAACGCCAAACATAGCCGCTTGTATTGCTGCAGCATCCAGAAAACATGTTCACCTCAAAACACTGTGTTATGCTCCACGTAGGCCTTGTAGTCCTTCCAAAACACCTGATTTAAATCGCTTTGAATCCGATTGGGAATTGGTAGCAAGATAAATTCAATCCATACACAGCTTCCAAGATCAAAGAGTCTTTTAAAGAACCTCTTAAAGAGCCTTGGTTGGAAAATGCAGCATCCGAAACAGATCAAATGGTTCTATTTATACCAAATCGATTTCAGGCAGTCATTGACGTTGGGAGTGGACTAACTAAAGACTAATATCTGTTTCAAGTGCTTGAATTCAACGAAATCTAAGCCAATCAATTATTATTTTCGAAACGTATTTAAACTTTTGTTCAACCTTGTCTTCAGTTTTTATCTCTTTTACTGTAATATACTGTAACCTAACCTACATATGATCTTTCAATAAACTGCACACTTTGATTTTTGCTGAAATGTTTCACTTTGCTTAAAATTAGTTTTTATGGGATGTATTTAAACTTTAGGATTTTACTCGATGTATTTTCTTATAGGGAGAATTTTTTTTAAAACAACTGAAAATAAATTACTTATTTTTTTAATTCTAACAAAAAAAAATTTTATTTAAACCATCTGAGAATACCAACTTTGAGGTAAATATTGATTGGTTTATGTTATCTTGGGCACTTGGGTATCTAATCAAAAAAGTAAACAAATAAAAGTGTTCTAATTAGGCGAACCGGAAAATACAATACCCGACATAAATAAAGGGTAAGCTATATACTTTTAAAACCGGCCCTACAACCACGCCTATTAAACTCAAGTATATTTGAGATTTTCAATTCCATAAACGAGCCTCATATGCCGACTTTTGTTCAATTTCTTTGCGCAAACCAATCGAAGGCTTAAGTACCCTTCAGTAATATGGACTGGCCCAATTGTAGCCTTCGGTCAGTTCTTCATGTTACCAGTAAAAGTATCCTCATAATTCCACTTCTAATGTATTCAACTGACCTTTTAAGCATGGGCCTGTCAGTGGAGAGGGACTAGTTCGCAAAACGCCTGATCGTAGGTCAGTTTGTTTGGGACAATTGTCGTAATTTTATCTGGTTTTAAGATAGTCAAAAAAGGAAAATAAAAATTTCTTATATATGTATATTCGAAGTTGATGAAAGTGTCATTTAGAGATTACATTAACAACCCGTTTATTACCGATCGCCTGGTAACCGTATATTTGAGTTGGAGTCAAAACTGAGCCATAATATGACCGGTGGGATTTCGGCAACCAGGTCAAAGGCTTACAGTCCTTCTTTAAACTGGCCGGCCATTACCTGTAGGGTACATATAAAGTATCCCATATCTCCAATTTTTATTGAAAATATGCCATATCTCCGGAGCTCAAAAAATATTTGTTATATTTGCACTCTAGTCGTAACTAGGTCCCTCAATAAGAACCGATAAAAAAGATTTTGAATATGATGAATTATATCGATCTAGCTACCCTATGTATATCGAAGTTTGATGATATTACTTTGAACAGATTATATAAAGTATGTGCCCAAATCAAGTCTTATCAAAATATCTAAATAAAAAAATTCCACATTTTTTATGATTTTCGAAACAGACCCTAGTTCTGGAGGTAACTTTTTTTAAGCTTGTCCTCCCATCATGCGTTTATTTGGTCTATTCCCAACTCCGGGGAATTCGGAAAAGCCGAATGGCATCAGGAGTTACGACACTTGTTTGAAAACTCGAAGTCAACTAGATTTGAAAATGCCAGTCATTATCAGCGCTGACATGAAATATATCTGTTGGAGATACATATGTATGTATGTCTATTGAACCGATTTGTTCCTGGATCAGAAAATTCGCACGTAATGCTTTGTGGTGAAAGTTTGCTCATAAGCCAAAGTGGCTAAAGTAATATACATAATTTTTTTTTGGAAGAAATATATTTTGTCACAGAACTCCAATATGGGTTGGATATAGGCACCCTGTAAAAAAGTATGTATTACCACTCACTGCATATGCCTAAAAGCAGATTATTTTCACATCAGGAGGATCTTTTTGGTTTTCATTGCCGTTTTATTTCAACAATTATTAAGAAATAAATGGAACCAAAGAAAAGAAAGAAACACATGATTTCAAGAACTTAACCAAATACATAACTGAATGGGGGTGATATAATTTTCCTAGGGTTAGAGACTAATAGACCTTTAACTAAAAATAGTTTACGTATTTCCATTCGTCCAAATTTAGACCATAGGGCTTCTGCATACATCGTTTCCATTCGAAAACATTCGCACCTCCGCTATATCGTTTTGTCCTCGATAATCCATCTTTAAAATCAATGATGCAAGAAGCGTTGATTCTATGATTTGTTTCAATGGGCAAAACAATTACATATAGCATGGGCCAGCTCTGGAAGTTATAACTTTTGGGAACAGAACTTAAGAAACAACAAAAGAAAGTGCATGACGGCCTAAAGTATATGTATGAGCTTCACGTTCAGATTATGGAAACAGTAGAATTCTCCTATTTGCACAAAAGTCACGTGCCTGTAATGCTGAGAAACTGATTAAAAACGAAATAGAAAACGCATCGCATTTGATTCTGAGAATCGAAATTAGCATTTTGCACATTTGATCAAAACAAACAGAAAACGCCGATTGTATCTTGGAACAATGACCAACGACAACAGCTTTCATGACGCTGCGACGACGCGCGAATTGACGTCAAAATAAACGCGAGAACCTAAACAACACATCGATTTAATCTTACACATACATACATACATACTAGTGTTGCAACGAATACTCGCATTCACATTCGCGAATATTCGCATTTTTTTTTTTGATATTCGCATTTTCAAAAATTGGCGAATATTTTGCGAACATAATCAGCAGAAAAATGAACTGAAAGGCATTTTTTTACAATAGGGGTACTACAAAGGCGTCGGAAAATCGGAAAATTTTAACTGCTTAAAAAGTTGTGCAAGATACAAAAAAAAAATTTTTAATTTTTTAACAAGTCGCAATTTTCCGATTTTTTGACTTTCCAAAGTTTTTATTACGCCTTTGTGAATACCCCTAATGATATTATGGAAAATTAAACAGAAATTCTCGAGAATTTTTCAATCGCAGGTTCTTTGAAACCAAAACCCCTATAGTGATACATTTGAAGCGATCGGTTCCATATTCAAAAAATATACACAAATGGCCTACGCAAGGGAAACAATTTTAATTTTGATGAAAAGCAAAAGCAAAATACAGTACACTCGGGATAACGTCAACCCCCTATTACGTCAACACCCCAAAACGTCAACACCTTTTTATTTACATTGACTATTCTAAAACTTCAACAAAACCTAAAAGCTCTAAAAGTTAAACTCTGCGTAATAGAAAATTTTAGCTGGAATTACGTATAGAATGCGAATTCTCAGAATTTCGGGAACCTCCTTTTGTGCGAACAATGTAGTTTTTGCTCTCTTTGTTCAGTTGTGTTTCGAAATTTTTGATGTTGCGCGTATAACATGAGCTCTAAAAAACTCATATACAGGTATGTGATTATTTTCCCTTTCCCGGGGAACTCAATTCCCCAACTGATGTGATTTTCCTTTCTCTAGATTGAGCAGGAATTTGAATTACCTCATGATCTAACTGGCGATATGCATTCTCTATTAAAGTAATTCAATTTCTGTCTCAATCTAGGAAAAAGGGGATTTAATCACTTCAATTTCGATATTGAATTACATTTCCCGCGAAAGGGAAAACAATCACATACCCGATAAAATATTTTTTCAATTTTTACAAATACATAAACATTTGTTTGAATCAGATTATTGGTTTGTTTTAGTTTATACTAAAAAATCGTGTAAGACTATAGTCCCGGTTATGTTTTGATCTAAAATCAGGACAATCATAAACGTCAACAATCGCGGTTTTAATTAGTTGACGTTTTCCCGAGTGTACTGTATCTTATAAAGTGATGAACGAAATCGAATTTTGTGTAGGTATTCTATTTAAATTAATTTATTTTCCTGTCTTCTTTTAGAAACCCAAAAACACTCCCCGATAAACAAAAGAAACCAAACTTTTTAACTTTTTCAAACGGAAATCCACTTCTTAACAAAATGATTTTTTTTTTTTTAATTGTTCAATCAATTATGTCAATATTTGAAATCAAATAAAGACATATTAAATTAAAAAAAAAAAAATAATAAAAGTTAAGACCCCTTGTCTCCTTCGAGTCGATTGCGATTGGATGCATAAATCAGTTCAAAACCACTAAAAAATCGTTCGCTCAGAACATTATTTGAAGGATTTGAAAGAAATTGTTTCGCTATGGGAATAAGTATCCCGTACTTTGTGGTATTTTCCCACCATTCCAGGGCGTTAATGTCATTTGACACGAGTTCTTTTCGTTCAAGTATCCGAACATTTTTTTTTTTGCGACATTTTCATTTTTCTGGAGAAGTAAAGCGGGAAAGTGGCATGAACCCTGCTTACTCGATACTTGTTGATTACTTGACATCTCAGTATAGGCGAAAGTAAAGTAATTACTTCGAAGTAGTTCTGGATTTTTCTTTTTTTTTTTAGATGTGTTTCCTATAGGCACTTTCCTTATTGCATAACTCAGAATAGGCTGAGTAGCCATTCAGAATCAGTCGCTAAAGCCCAGCTATAAAATCGGAAACTTCATATTCGCATTCGCGAATGCCAAAAATGGACATTTGTTGCAACACTAATGCATACATACATTGATACGAAATCGATTCCCAGCATTCAAAACAATAGCGTACGAGCAACTTTTCTAAATGCGTTCACGAATTCAGATTCAGATTCAGATTCATGTTCAGATTTCGATTTCAGCTCTAGCAATGTACATATGTAACGAAAAATAAAACGTGTAAATTAAATCAAGTCTTCGATGGAGTCATTTCGATATCCGTCAAACCGAAGGTTCAAATGCAAAGGAATCGACGCTGTCGCCACAGTTCATTGAACGTTAGAAACGTCGCATCAAAGACCTCGATTAAAAGCATCGCTCGGGTTCATATCCAGAGACGTGTATATGATCCATGTGTCCGATTTGATTGACTATTAACATATGTAGATTTTTTGGCATTTCGTTTGGAAAATTACAAGACGAAAACTGCGTTTTAAAATTGCGCGGAAAGTCAGCTATTGCTATTGCTATTGCTGCATGCATCCTTCGAAAAGTCATTGGACTTGAATACATTTTCCTTGAACAAATTTCCTCGCAATCGCATGTCTGGTGAGCGTGCTCGAAATTTTAAACTTAAAGATTTTTTCTTTCTGAGCAACATTACTGAACCAATTAAGTCATGCCTATTGTGTTTAAGTCCTATTTTGTTGGACACACATGAGATCACACACACACACACACACACTTTAAAAGATAGCAAATACTCAGAGTCGTAGGGAGAATTTCCAGACTCGGGAGAAGAATTTCTATATATGTATGCCCTGCAATCATGAGCCGATCAATTTCCTAAAATTAAAAAAAAGTTCAAACTCGTTTTTAAATCCCATGTTTTCAATGGCTAAGTCGCATATAAGGTATAGCATATGCACTACGGAAATCGATTACATTCGGGAAAAAATGAAGAAAAGCATTTGCTAATGGTACCTTTTTCATACCAAAATGTCTCCCATAAGTAAAAATATTTAAAGGTTTTTCAGAAGTTTTGACTTTGATCCTTTATTTTTCCCTCAATGGCTCAAATTTTAATCAAAACTTTTATTTTTCCTAAGAGCCCATACAATTAGCTTTCAAACCTCATTAAAGTTTATTTTCTACGATAAGCCATTATCGTGGGAGAATCGTTCTTCTCGACTTCCTGCTTAAAAACTTTAAGGCCCTATTGCTCCTCAGGAGTGCATTTGCGACCACCACCTCCCATACGATTTTTTGTACACCTTAGCCTCCCCTACCATCCCTATTTAAAAAAAATCACTTCCACACGGGACACCCTGTGCATAAGAAATTGTTTTTTTTATTTTCCTTATTTGACTATCCTAAAACCATACAAAATTACGACAATTGACCCAAAAAAAACTGACCTACAATCAGGCGTTTTGCGGACTAGTCCCTCTCCAATGACAGGCCCATGTTAAAAAGGTCAGTTGAATACATTAGATATGGACTTGTGAGGGGACTAGTACTGGTAACATGAAGGACTGACCGAAGGCTACACTTGGGTCAGTCCATATCAGGGATGAAAAATTAGAATTTCCAAATGTACCTAATTTCACAAAAAAATGTACCTTTTTGGGTATCAATGTACCTAAAATCATTGGCCATTTATTTATTGGTTTTATAAAAAATTTTGTATTAAAAACTTAACATTCATTCAGTATATCAACAAAGGTAAAAAAAATTTTTTTAAAGTTGACATTACTGGGTAGCTGCCAGACAAATTTTCTTAAAGAAAATAAAACTAATAATAATATTGCAATTAACCACTTGTTACTTGTTACACATTCTTTTGGTTTAGTGAGCGGAAAATTTTTTGAAAAACACACAATGTACCTAAAACGAAGCAATTGTACTTAATGTACCTTTGAAGTCAAAAAGGGCCGAAAAAGGTACAATTGTACCTACTTTTTCATCCCTGGTTCATATTACTGGAGGATGGGCCTGGGCTTCAATATTAAATCGAAGGTTTCACAAAAATGTTTCTTACCGACCTACGGCTTTCGCCAGAATCAATTTGGTCCAGGGAAATCCCCCTGATGACAGAGAAGCCATTTAAATGGCTGCGCGCACTATAGCCATAAAAATCTTAAAACAAATATCGGAGGTGCTGGAATCATCATTTTGCCATTTTCGTGTGAAAATTCGCCAAACTCCTCCTAGGACAAGAAGTCGGTATTTCCACAATTTTCTAGAAAAATACTTTGATTTTGTGCCTTCATAATATGTACAACTGAATTGTGTTATGCCACTCTGCGAAGGAATTCCGTCATAGTTGAAAACAACATTTCGCAAGCAGCGTAACAATTTGCAATGCAAACAACCGAAAAGCCTTTGTAAGAAGAAGTTATGTTAAGCATGTACGAGACACGGGAGCCTGAAATAATTCTGACCATGGAATCAACAATGGAGTGCGTTCACTTCGATCACAGTTCGTTTGGAAATTCAAAAGCAACAACCGCGCTCGGATATCTTTCCGATTAATCAATTATAATTGATGCAATTGAAGATGATTTCTCTCAATCAAAGAAGCCCTTATCGTCCGTCTTTCATGCGTATTAATATTTTTTTTTTTTTTTTGTTCCAGTTTTCATGCCAGTGGACCAAATGGCGTTAACTCTGATTGCCTGAATATATAGACTTAAAAATTTTAACGGATAAATTAGAGGCATTTAAAAACTTGCCTGAGTGTAAAATATTTATAGCAGGGTTGGGCAAAATGCATTTAAATTTTAATGCATTCAACATTGAATTATACATACCTTTGTAGTAATGATAGGTTAAACAAAAATACATTATAATTGAGTATTTAAATTAAATTAAATTGAAAATGCATTATAATTAACCCATTAATTATAACGCGAGTGAAATGCACTATAATTTTAATGATGGTTTAAAATTTTGCTTTATCATGAAAAATTTTGTTTTTTTTTTAAACGATACTTTTGAGTTTATTTTTGAACCAAAAAGACTACATTTTGCCTTTCCGTACGGAAGTTATCAAAAATCTCAATGTGTGGGCGTGGCAGTGGGCGGGCTACATACATATTTTTCCTACATCCTTAATTCGCCTTGGTCAACCTATGTATAGTTCGAATTTGAAGCTTCAACGCCTTTTACTTCGGATGTTACGAAAAATGTCCATTTGTAGGCGTAACAGTTTTCACATAGGATCATACTCGGGGAGCGATATAGCTCCCGAAAAAAAATTAAAAAAACCGTTATCTTAATAAATGGTTACTGAGTCGTTAGAGGTGACGACTGGTAAACCGATTTTGAAAAGTAAGAGCTTCTTTAGTTTAAAATGATAATCTCCCCCTTTTTTGAAGACGGCTAACAAAAGTAGATATTCAAGTTTTTATTTACAGTTTTGAAAAGCGATTGATTAAACAAAAAAACTAACTAAAACAAGTAAGGGTGTAATAATGAGGCGAACCTGACAATACAATACCCGACAGGGTTATACACTGAGCGAACTTTACCATGATTTTTTAAAAAGGACGCATTGTTATTCACAGTCCTTTTGATTTTCGAGCAGAACGAAAATTTCAAAAGAAAAATGGTTGAGTTAACAATATTTTTGGTTGATTTGAAAGGAAATATGTTTAATTACATTTCTTTTCGTTCGGTATAATTCTCATTTGTTTTATAAAATAGGACATATAAAATATTCATTCATATTAGAACATTTTTAGCATTGCGAAAGCAGTCACGAGAACGGAGTGACCAAATCGGATGAAGTCCATCCGAAGGCTATTTTTTGGGGCTATTTTAGGGATGGGCAAAATGGGAATATACATCGATATATATCGTATCGATTTATTTAAAAAGCATCGGAATTGAAACGATACTATCGGGGGAGAAATATCGAGTTTTCGATATATCGACATTATAAATACCAATTAAAAATGACTTTTGTACTAAAGTACAGTACAGTGTACCTTCTGCTTAAGGAGAACCCTCCTAAGCGGACACTACTCTAAACTGACAGATTTCAGGATTTCTAGTGATCCTGCTTCTCAAATTTTTCCTTTTAAGCGAACACCTCTGTTAAGCGGACAGACCTTTCGGTCCCGTAGGTATTTGCTTAAGACAGAGTACACTGTACATATTTTAGACAAAATTGGAGTGCACAAAATGACGTTTTCGAGTTCTCAGATGGAATGTTAAGATATGATACGATAAGATAAGACATTAACGATTAAAATGCCGCTTTATATCCAAGAGAACTAAGTGTGAAGCACATGTTTACAACGACAGACATACATATACAAAATATCGCTTTCGATGTCGGGAAAAGTATATCGATGTACGATATACCGCCGAGCAAAAATATCGGCATAAATTTTCGATATATCGTTTTAAAAATATCGATGTTTTGATATATCCATGTTTTTTGCCCATCCCTAGGCTATTTTCAGCAGAGGGCTTTATGGCCATTTGCTTTGAACGTTTTCACATTCTACCACTTCTACCACGCTAGTGCTATAAATAAGGGCGTCAGCGAATATTCGCTCGACGCCGTTGCTTAAAATACACACGGTCATACGAGGTTGCCCACAACACAGCGAATTTCGCCGCGTCAAAACGCAGCAATAGATCAAATTCTAATGGTAGCGCCGGCGACTGGCGAATAACAGAATTTACACATCAGAAAACATATGCATTTGTATAAAATCTTTGAGCTTTTGTTTCGAAAATGAGGGTTTGTACTTTCTGCTGGCAATGGCATATTTTCTATCATTTTTTTTTCGAAATTCTGAAAACAACATGAGTTCGCCATTCGCTGTCATTGTGTTCACCCGCGCGAATTTTTCGGCGTATTCGCCCGGCGAATATTCGCTTGCGCCCTTATTCTGTTTATAGCATCCCAGCCGGAAATTTCACTACTTCTCCAGTACTTCCGAAGTGGTGAAAATTCATACTGCGACTACTCGCATTACTAACCCTTACTTCTGATGAATTTTGTTAGGCGATGGCCGCTATTTTCAGTACTTCAAAAGTCATGTGTTATTCATTAGGTAAAGGAGTGTATGACCCTGGTCCGCATGAAAACTTCATTTGGGAAAAGTGCACGTGCTGGCTGGCTAAAATGGATCCAATTTGCATGATTATTTCATTTGAAACTAGAGTATATGCTGCTAACATGAATGAAAATATCATTCTGAACAAATACTATGGTGCCAATGGGAATGAGAATTACATTTGAAAAAATAGTATACGCTGCAGGGATCTAAGAGGAGAAGAAAAGGAATATTTAAAAGAAATTGGCGGATATGGCCATATTTCGTCACTTCGTGATTGTGAGCCATTATTGCCTTTGGAAAGACTTAAGAGTTTAAATTCTTAAAACATCTTAAGTACAAAACAATTTATGAAACTTTTGAGAATTGTAGCATACAGATTGAAAAATATCTTGTCATGACAATTTCATAGGATCTTCATTCAAAATAGGAGTATATAACCCTCTTTAAAATGAAAATTTCAATTGAAGAAGGGTCTGTTGCAACAAGCTCTTGGTTCTGTGATATTTTCACTAGAAGATCATTCGAAAAAGCACCAATTGCCCTCTTTACATATGAATGCTTCACTTTTTCTGCAATAATGATTTTTTCATGCATGCGATAATGTCCGGCTGGGATAGGTCCAAATCTACCACTTTTTTTTTTACTTATTTATGCATTTGTTTTATTTATTTTATAATCATTAGAATAACTGAGAACACAAAAAATGTGCTTCAATGTTATGTGATATTGAAAAATATGTTAACAGCTTCCTATTGTCAAGAATGTTGCCAAGAATGGCAGTATTGACGCTTAACGGCATACAATAAATATTGAAACATATTTTTATTATAAGAGAAAATACCTAAAAACGTAAGTTTCCAAATTTTCTACATGATCAGATGTGATATATTAGGGGTATGCACAAAGGCGTCGGAAAATCGGAAAATTTTAACGGCTTAAAGAGTTGTGCAAGATACAAAAAAAATTTAAAAATTTTTTAAGAAGTCGGATTTTTCCGACTTTCCAACGTCTTTAACACGCCTTTGTGAATACCCCTATGGTATTACTATATGAAACAATTTCAAATCTACCACTTTTTTAAAAAATCTACCACATATTCTTTAAAAATCTACCACCTTTAAAAATTTTCAAGTCCAAGCACTGGTCCGTGGTTAGTTTAACAATTTAAATTTAATTTCATTTTTGAAAATAATCATGTCAATTCAACCTGAAACATAGTTGATTCAAAAGGAAAATCTTTATTTTTTCCAACAAGTAAAATTGTTAATGGGCGATTCCATTATCGCGAGTGGCTGCCACTTAGGCTGTTAATCGGCCCATTGTGATACCAAGGAGGTTTTCTTGTGTTTGTGTGAGTGTATGTCTTTTTATGTAGTGTGCCCCTAACATGCGATTTTTGAAAAACCAGTGCTAGGCTTGGAACATTACACTCCGTTTCGCCTGTGCACATTGGGGTTTTTTCCATTTTTTGTGGCATAAACTTATAACTTTTTTATTTAAGCAGCTAGAAATCTGAAATTTTCACTATGGACAGTTAGTTTGATTACCTTTGTTAATTTCAAGAATGGGCTTGATCGGATCATTTTTTCGGGTACCTCCAGTACAAGGGTCTGTTCCTAGATAACAAATTGCAGTAAAATCTTGAATTTTTGAGATATTTGCATGAAATTTGATATATGAGCTGACTTTGAGGCCCCAAATGTCATTTTAAAATTTTTAAAAAGGGGCGTGGCCCAAGAGCTGTGTTGGAAAAATAACACCTACACCCACAATTGCTAAAAGAATTGAACGAGAGTCGGTTTATGAGTTTCCACCGTGCTCATAAGCGCCCTCTGGATTTTTTGGTGGCCGTGGTCTATGGTCCACTTATACAAAAAATAGTTTTTCCCTCTATCGATAGTTTTGAATTAAATAATGAGGAATAAACAGACTATATATACAAATTAAACATGTTTTGCTTTTCGATTTTTCATAAGATGAAGTTTGTAAATTATTACATAAAAACTATTTTTTGTATAAGTGGACCATAGACTACGCCCACCAAAAAATTTTATCCAGAGGGCGCTTATGAGCACGGTGGAAACTCATAAACCGACTCTCGTTCAATTCTTTTAGCAATTGTGGGTGTAGGTGTTATTTTTCCAACACAGCTCTTGGGCCACGCCCCTTTTTTAAAATTTTAAAATGACATTTGGGGCCCCAAAGTCAGCTCATATATCAAATTTAATACAAATATCTCAAAAATTCAAGATTTTACTGCAATTTGTTATCTAGGAACATACCCTAGTACTGGAGGTACCCGAAAAAATTATCCGATCAAGCCCATTCTAGAAATTAACAAAGGTAATCAAACTAACTATCCATAGTGAAAATTTCAGATTTCTAGCTGCTTAAATAAAAAAGTTATAAGTTTATGCCACAAAAAATGGAAAAAAACCCCAATGTGAGGTGCCTAAAAGAAACATGACAAACAATGAACTTCCGCAAGCTTCCGCAAATCATTTTAAATTTTCTTTATATAGAATTTCCTGCTCTACATCACTGTACCTATCTCTTTCTCTTGATATCTCTTGGAAAAAAGTTCTAGCTTTTCAAACCTGAGAAATTTTTTTTCCACCCCATGTTTTAACTTCTATCGGAAAACCCTATTTTTTGTCTAATTAAAATAAATTTTTCTTACATATTTATATGCACGTCAAAAATATATACCATAAGCTTGAATTTCCATTGCCTAGTTTTTTTTTTAGACAAACGTCTTTACTTTTTATGCTTATTTGAATTGGACAAAAAACTCAGTGCTTTCGACAGACAAAATTTAATAAAAACAAACTTGGACTTCATCAGCTGATAAAACTAACGGTTAATCGCATAAGGGAAATAAAAACCACTATTTTACTATAGTCGGAGTTTCTAAATTATGAAAATATTGTTGCCACCTTTTATTTTTATACTTTATAAATAAGGTTTAATGCCAGAAAATCGGACTTTTTCCCCAATGTGCTGTGCCGGGAATCGAACCTCGGACCCTGGGATCAAGAGCATAGCACGCATCCCCTATGCTATCCCAGAGCCACGTAACTAAATAAAAAACATTTTTAATAAAAATAGTCTTCAAAAGGCTACAGCTTAATATTTTCATTGTATATTAGTTCACAAGTATTTTAAAATAATACAATTAAAGTCTTGAGAATTATTTAAATTGCCATCGCGGGTGCAACAAATTTGGCCCTACGTTTCTAGATCATAGACAAAAAACGCATAAATCTGTTAATTGTGATACATTTTATGTGTTATGCCTTAATATTTTGTTAGATGAATATTTAAAAAACTACAGGAAATAAAAAGTGTTAACAAGAGAAATATAAACAAAGAGTTATTCATTTTTATATTAATCGCGGGTGCAACATCAAATTATCGCGGTTGCAACCAGTCTTTTTTTTTCCGCCGACTTGCGAACGACGATTTGATTATTTTTGGTTATCCCAAGTAATCATGATTGCAACCAAATCACCTACCGATGAATACGATCAATAATCATCGTTAGAGCTTCGATTTGAATCAACAAAGTTTTCTCAAGAGGGAAATTTTTTTTCTTGACTTTCAAAGGAAAAACCCCCAAGAAATTTTAAGGCACCAATTCTCTGAAGAGGGAAACGCCCGAGAAAACCGTGGGTAAAATACTTCCTTCGTGAATTCTTTTGTTTTTTTTTTTAAACAGGTTTTTTCTAAGTATCAAGTATATTTTTTATCCCATGAATAAACAAAATAACTATTACAGCACCTAATAATTAAAATTACGAATTACTTATTCCCAATATAAAGTCTGTCTTATCTTGCCAGGGTAATGAATCGGATAAAGATATTAACAATTCAAAGCGAAGATAAAAACCAAAACAAACAAGTAAAAAAAAAATTCGGTCCAGACCGACTACGATATACCTAACTTCCGAGTCTTCTATGCCGCAATCAACCTTTTGCTCATGAGCGAATAAAACCCGACTGCGAAGATCTGCAATTTCCTTCTTTTGAATCTCTAGCCCAATTTTCACTCTATGAGATTGTTTACAAAATAGCGGTACCCTAAAAGGCGTGATCTTGTTCTATTATTTCTATTATATGTTCTTAATTGTAGATAAAAAAATTGCGAATAAAGACAACGGTATGTATAAGCGCTGACTTAAATTTTTATTTACAAGTAGCTGTCACGAAAACTACTTCTTAATTAGAGCTGGAAAAACAATGATAGCTTTTTCGATACTATCGATGGTTTCACACTATCGAAAACATCGATGGTTTTTGAAGACTGTCGATAGTTTGGATTGATGGACATTTACTTTAGCATTCGAAACGAGGTGCTAGCGGTGACAGAGGGGTTTCTTCTTTTTGAAATGAACAAATTCCTAAAAAAAAAAGCTCTTGCTTAGATTAGGCCGAGAGTCGCTCGAAAATTCTACTTTCGATTATCAAAATGATCGATTGTCTAAATTATTGATTATCGAAACTATCGATTATCGAAACTATTGATTATCTAAATAATCGATTGTTCAAAATATCGATAATTGAAACTATCTATTGATGCACCTATCGATAACTTTGACGATCGATTAACAAAACTTTCGATTATCGAACTATCGCTTATTGAAGCAATCGATTACTGAACACATCAATTATTGAAATAATCGATTCTTGCACCTATCGATTACTGGACCTATCGATTACTGGAACTATCAATTACTGGACCTATCGGTGATTGAACCTATCGATTATTGAAACAATCGATTATTGAACCTATTGATTATCGAACCTATCGATTGTTAAACCTATCAATTGTTGAAATTACGATTATTGAACCTATTGATTATGGAACCTATCGATTGTGGAACCTATCGATTATCGAAACGATCGATTATCGAAACTATCAATAGCTCCCCACCTCTATCAAGTCGATAAATAAGACAAACTTACACGCCTTCTTGCTTCATCACGTCGTTAAAAACCTGGAGAAATTCTTCGAGTCTTATGTGTCCCATTTTACGAAAATAAAATCCAAAAAGTTCATGACGTCCGAGTTTGATGAAAATTTATATCAGTTTTAAATCAGTTTTTTGAAAAAAATGTAGCCCCAAAATTCTTAGAATTTTTCACTTAATCTATAGGTACATATATGTATATATTTTCATCGAAATCGGACGTCATGAAATTTTTCGATTTTATGGGTTTTTGGTCCACAATTCTATAAGCTTCCTCAAACCCCCCCCCCGCCCCCCCTCCACCCAATTTTTTTGGGTTAATTGTTCAATATACTACTGTCGCCAATATAAGCACTACCAAAGCACTCTTTCTCTAGCTACGTCCCTGTTGTAAACCATTCCTAATTAAAGAAGCAGAATATCTATTTGTGTGGGCGTGGCAGCGGGCATGTCACCCACATTATTATCACATATTCAACATTTTCTGTGCTGCAACTACAGATATTTTAAATTTACAATAAGTAAGTGGGTAACATATTGCTTAAATGCATTTTGAATTGGTAAGCACCACAGATATGAATAATATGTATATTGATATTGTAACATAAATATTCGCGGATCATATTCTTAAGATTTCTATGGAAAGGCGAAACACAGAAAAAATATTATTAGTATAATGAGCTGTTGAAATTCGAGCAAGCAAAGTTTTTCCGGGGAACTTTTCCAATTTCGTGTTAATAACTCAAGGAAAATATGTTGCAAAAAAATATTTTTAACCGCATTTTTATAGAATTAAACTCTTTCTAAATTTGGTGCTTTGGCCATTAAGATTGTTTTTCCAATTGACCTCCTATACCTTATTGATGACCACTCGATTTATTCCAAGTAGGAGGCCATCAGAAGTGTTTCGAATATTTTCAAATGAAATGCAGAAATATTGAATTTCCCAAATGGCAAAGTTAAATAAATTTGCTGATGAGCCTGCAATCCTGATCTTCTTCTTTTTTCTAACGTTCGATTGAGGTAAAAGAGGCACAAAAGCTGAATTTTCCATTTCATTAGAACTCTGCGCACATTCCGCATGAAAGCAGCCTACATACTTTAAACTTTTACATTTACAAAAAATTAATTGTGCATATAAACTGATTGGCGATTACTCATCGTCAATAGTCATCATAGTCCAAGAATACATTCGAATATAAAGTTTCCCGCCATAGGGCGGTATATGGCAGGAGGGCTTTGCTTAAAATATTCATTGAAAAATTCAAAATAAAAAGTGGAGAAAAATGAAATAAGCAGCAAGCATGTTTAAAAAATGTCATCGGCCACCGCCCCAAATTTGTTACTGCCCGTATACTGCCCTTTAAATAACCCCATTCCTACATTAAATTCAAATGAGTAGCGGGCCGTCCATTGCTCCCTAAATGCTAAAATTATTAAGTAGATAAAATTCAGTTTAAAAAAAAAAGAGTAAAAAAAAGTTAAGTATTTAAGCGGAACTTTTGGTTCAACTCAAATTATTTTCCAATGTGGTAAGTAGGTATGCTCTTCCCCACATTCAAATTCCTCTCCAAATGATCAAAGATTTTCATTTGAGAATTTTACTCTCCGAATGAATACGACGACAAACGCAAACAACACCGATCACTGGAACTCAATGGCTCGGCTCTCTTTCTCTTTATTCAGCCAAATATACATTTTTATTGGTTTATAAATGCACACAAAAATCAACTTCATCGCGCTCTCCCTTTAAAAAGGCAATACAACTGCCAAGATGGTATCATAACGCGTACGTCAGAGCTAACGAAAACTGGGAGCGCCGAAAACCAAGTCAAGCATCAGAGTAGAAAAAATCGCAGTTTTAACTGAAATCTAGCCTCTACTGGAAGTCAAGAAGTCGTTGTGCGCCTATTCAAATTGATTTAACTAAATTCGAAAGAGAAACAATTTTTATATAAATTCGGAAAAAAATACGATGATTTAAACATTTGCGTGCATCGAAATTAAACAATTGCTCTCAAGTACAGTGCTTTTAGCATTGCATACGTCAATATACCAAAAAATTAAAAAAAAAATTAATAATTAAAAAAAACAGACATGTGTTCATGAGTGGTCAATCTCTTGGCTGAAGTCTGAATTTCTAGAAAGAAAAGTAAAACTTGAGACTCAAGAAGAGTGCTCCGAGCAAGGAGAGAAAACGTCAATCATAGAAAAGAATTCAAAAAGTAATCTTCAAGGAAAATTATGTGTGCTACATTGCTGCAGCAGCACATCGACCTACCAATTGCAAAAACGAAATTTACAAAAGACAAAGAAGCAGTAACAATAAACCGATCCACTGCTATGGCGTGGTCAAATGAAAAGTTGCGCTTCTCATGCATAGAGAACATGCATGGCCTGAAGCAGCTGTGGAAACTGATTGCATTGGATACGAATGTAGCAAATACAACGCCCAGCAAACATAAGGCAAAGACAAGCAGTACCAACTATCAGCAAACCAAGATCAAAGTCAACGCTAAGCCCAATTACGATCAGCAGCAACATTCGCAGACGAAATGCAAAGAAGTAAGTCCTTAAGGGAGAACCCCCATTTATAAAATATACTTACATGTAGGTACTTTCTATTGAGAATATAATTGTATTTCGACGATATTTCGATTGGGTATTCGTGGAATTGTAGCTTTAGAAGAAAACTATTAAGCTCTGTAAGTTCCTCATGAAATAATTGATACGAAAATTCCCATCACATGTAACTTGCTGAGGCTTCAAATGGAAAAATAAACACTCAGTATGAATAGTTTTGCGTATGACAAAAATATTTATTCAATTTGATATGCTGGACGTACGCACGTTAATTGACAATCGCCAAGCAAGGCGAAAATTGTGCTGCTTAGACGGCAGAAGCGGAGATGCTTTAATGCTTCGTGTTGCTATCCCCGTCACGGGAGAAAGCAATGATTTGTGAACATACGATTGATGTACAATCTGACAACGCCTCTTTATCAGTATGTTTTTCCACTGAGTAATCATAATTTAAAAAAATTTTTTTTGCTTTTAGAAGATATATATGTCTTAGCGCATAAATGAGGGATTCTTTTAGGAGATCCAAACACTTTGTGTTCCTTTATATTAAAATAATCAAAATTTTTCTGCATACATTTTTACATACTGGCAGCAGCAAACCTAACGATGATCGGCCTTTCGACTTTTACCGATGACTGACTCAAATTTCAAGTGTTAAAAATTTTGACGTCAGATACTTGTATTTTTGTATGACCAGCTAAATTTACAATCTCAAGGCCTGATCTACTCATAAAAAAGGAATATGAAAAGAGACAAAAAAAGCACATTGTAAAGATCGCTCGACTGCACATCCGTGATTTCGAAAAATGTTTTACTTTAGTGATAGTAGAGGAAGGGAAGGGCTGGAAAAGAAGGCATTTCATTTCACTTTCTTTTCGATTATACAAAACGAAAAGAGTTAACATAAATTTTTATTTTCGGATATCACGAAAATTCATTAATTGAGTTAAGCATTGACGTCAACGGCTTTAAATGGCAACTTTGTAATAAAATAAACAAAAACAATTCCTTCGTCATTTATTATATTGTATAAACAATATTTTCGTATTAAATTCGGTAAAATTACCCATAATCATGTATGTATGTATGTATGTTGGAGTTGCTGCCGTATACCGGCCCATTGTGATACCACGAGAGGTATTCTTGTGTTTGTGTGAATGTATGTCTTTTTATGTAGTGTGCCCTAACGTGCGATTTTTGAAGAAAAAAAAAACCGTGCTAGTTTGGAACATTACACTCCGTTTCGCCTGTGCTGGGAATCGAGCATAGCTCGCATCCCCAGAGCCACTGCCGTTTATCATAAAAGTCTTAAAGTAAAAAATCGGAGGCATTTCAAATCGGTATCCTAGAGCAGTTACATAAATCAACAATTTTAAGTTTCTTTCAATTTCTAATCCAATGCGTATCTTCCTCCTTTTTAGAGGCACACAGTAAGCTTTCACCCAAGTTTCAATTCGAAATCTGTTCGATCTTTTATATAGAATGGCGTAAAAAACTCGCCTAGTTTCTCTTGAAAGCATTTAGTATGACTTGAAATTTCTGGGAAAGGACAAGGTTTAGTTTATTAATCTGCAAATAATTTCCATATGATGAATTAATTCTGGATAGAATATGAGGTAGTGGGTAGTGGGTATTAACGTCATTTATCGGGAATTTCATTTACTTATACAATCAGTTCTTAGAACACAAACCACATACATATGTACGTATGTAGGTATACAAACCTTCTACTTAGTTGGGGAAACAAACTTTAAAGCAGGAACCATGGATTCATAACATCGGGTTTTCTCGATCTCGTTTTAAAGTACTTAAAGTGCGTTAACCAGACACTCAAAACGTGCATCTTAAATTATGTTAAATAAATTCTTATCGAAAACAGTTTGATGCTGAATTCAAATAAGCTAGACATGGGCGTATTTACACATAGGACAAGCTAGGGGAAGCTGCCTCCTCCTAAATGTTAGGTTAGGTTAAGAAACAAGAGACCCCAAATAATTTTAAGCCGATAAAAGAAGACTTGTGCTTTCTCCTCCCTAACCGAAATTCTGGATACGCCCATGAAGCTAGATTATAATTTTTTGTAAACTTTGTTTCCAGGTGATTTCAAATCACTGGTGAAGATAGCATCAAGACGTGTCAGACGATTAATCCGAAAGTTGTAAGATTCGATTTTGCGCCACATTAGAGAACGTGATCGGTGTCACATCTTTGGGGAGACGCACAATGATGCTCGTTCGTAGATTAAGTCAGACTCTTTTTTTGACATGTTTCGTGTTTCTAAAAAAAAGGTTATAAAATATGATCGAGACTTTTAGGAGCCAAGAGACTGCGATAGAACATGTTTACGATCGAAACTTTTATTATGATGTTTTTCAAGTTCGAAATAACGTTGAAGAGTAGGCGCAACGCAAGCTTGAACACTCCTCTAATGTTTCCAGTTTTTCCCATTTTATGGCTTTATACGAAACAGTATTTCGTGGGCCAAAAAAGTTAAAAATAACTTCTTCCTCTAAAATTGCACAGCATAAGTGCTTAGCATGAAGGCATCGCTTCCAATGACTGCAAGTTGAACCCAGCCATGGGGCAGTCGTAAATTTAAGGCACTTTACAAAAGCGGAAGCGTGCCAACAACCATATTAGAAAATATAAGTTTTTTTTTTTTTTTTTTGAAATCGCTAAAACAGCTTTAAATAAAGATTACATACATATGTATGTATGTTTGTATAGCAAAGCCGTAAGGCAATGCGTATAAGCGGATGCTCATGAATGGAGAAATCGTCATATTAAGCCGGTTGTTGTCTTATTTTTTGCTTGAATGTTTCCAAACTGATTTGAAGGCAGCCATTCATTCGGCACATCCGATGTCCAACGATGGATTAAAAATGTGCCAAAAATTGCAAGCGAAGCAATAAAAAAAACCATATTTTTTGTGCAAATGAATAAGAAAGCAAAAATCTGGCTCGTACATTGACAACGCTGACGTCAATTTGACGCTCTTAGAAACCTACTCGTATTCATTAATAAAAAAAAAAACGTCGACGCTGCTACATTTCGTGCGAGTTGTTTCAGGTTTTTCGTCCGAACACGAACGATTTCATAAGACTCACTCTTACGCTCTTAAAGTATATTTACTTAATATGAGATTTTATTAAAATTTAGTGCCCGATCCTCTGAGTTTATTGGTATCATTTTGATCGTGTTTTTTGAATTTTTTTAACTTTGACAATTCCGATCATCCGATGAGAATATCTTTTGTAAGTAATCCGTGCAACGAAACTCATCCGAACAATATTAGTTATGACATCGATGTGATTTAAATTAGATTTCCGAGGCAAATCGAACGACAGACACTTGAAGAAAACTTCCGCTTTTGCTAGGCTTCGCTAAGGTTTTTTGAACCCAAAACCTTGCGTTTGTATGTACATGTGTATGGAAGTGGGTGGATGTTCGTAAGTCGCAAATGAATCAACCACTTATTGGCATGCGAGCTCTTATAGTAATTGCGATATTATATGCATGAATTTTTGGCGATTTATTCGAACAAATGCCTATAGTTTATTTGAAAAAAAAAAAAAAAAAAAAATTATTTTATATAAAGACTTTTAGTTGAATTTGAAGTTTTTTTTTATGATTATTAAGTTTGTATTTAAACCATTTGTGTCACTTATCTGAAATCCGAAACAATCAGGCATGCTCTAGAAATCGAATCCGAATAAAAAAAGTAAAGAACTTTACATCGCTAAGCCGATTGCACACATACCTTTTTCTCAACCTAAAATATGTTAAAACAATACCTTAACAAAAATTCCTGCCGTTTTCGTTGTTCTAGCTTGGATATCTAGCTACACCTTATCAGTGCTTCGATTTAGCTTCACAATTATTATTATTAAGCACAAAATTTTCGCGGATGGTGGGCATGGTCAAGTTTTAACCGTTAGAGGACATTTTGTCTAGCTGCGAAATATTTCAAAATAGTGAAAATAAAATTTTTGCGAATTTCGCGAAATGTGGTCATGGTCAAATTTTAACCATAAGTGACGACTTTATTTGGCGGCAAAATACACAATCAGAAGAAGCAAAAAAAAAAATCATTTTTGTATACAGATATGATGACCATAGTTATAGCGATGTCGCAATTTTTTTTTCAGCGAAAGCTTAAGTCTACATAGTATCTATACACATACCAAATTTCAATAAGCTGGGATGTATAGTAAAAAAGTTATCCACGAAAAACTTAAAATCGTGATTTTTGAAACTTCTGAACCACTTCCCACAACCCAAGAAGGGACTATGAAAAAAATTTGTATGCAGTTTTTCGGACATTTACCTGGTTCAAGTCCATGCCAAATTTCAATATGATATCTTTCATGGCTTAGGAGTAAATTACGAAAAACTAAAGTGTGACCGACAGACAGACAGACAGACATGGCTAGATCGACTCCTCTTGTCACCCTAATCAAGAATATATATATATGTCTATATCTATCGCGACTCCTTTGGTATGTTACATACTTCGTGCCAAGCTTAATATACCCTTTCCTTCGGAAAAGGTATAAAAATTCGAAATCAATAAGACTTCAATAGAAATTTTAAGCTAAATATTTCGAATTTTTTTTATGGAGAATCGATTTCTAGAGCATTGCCTGAATATGTTTTTAATTAGAATAGAAAGGGTCCTATTGAATTCGATTAAGATTCGCTAACCGTTTCTTATCACACATAACCGGTTGGATCGAAATTTCTCACTGAGAAATACGTCAGTGTGACCGGGCCTTAGGAGTACGTATGTAGACGCAATCGCTCCCACTGAAAAGTGTTATTGCATTTTGAAGCGATTTGTTTTTTGTTTTTTTTGGACATTAACAAAATTACTATTAACTTTACAATTTGAATTCTTCAAATGCACTTCACTTAGCAATTGAACGCTGCACATTTAAATGCAAAGCACGTTCGTAATAAAAATAATCGCAGCTTTATCTACTATAAAAGATTTATTTTTAACCCATCGCGAATGCAAAAATGTTCTTAAAACTGTAAAATATTATGTGTAGGATAGTGGTTATATTTTGATGGTCTCGTTTGCATTAAGGGTGTACATTTATTACCGAACACAAAATTAAGAGCAAAAAAAAAAACAATATAAAGAACAGAAAAGTTTTAAAACATTTCGGTCAGAAGTATCTTAAGTAGGCACTTTCCGCCGCCCCTAAGTCCGGCGTTGTCGCAATCAAACTTTAGGAACTTAAACTCAATGGCTGGCTCTGGGATAGCGGAGCGAATGCGTGCTATGCTCTTGATCCCCCAGGGTTCGAGATTCGATTCCCGGCACGGGCGAAACGGAGTGTAATGTTGCAAGCCTAGCACTGGTTTTCTAAAAAAAAATCGCATATAGGGCGCTCACCACATAATAATTCCCAGCGGAAAATTATCTCCTGCATGACAAAGTCACCAATGATGTCATCGATGACATATAGGTGACATTGTCATGCATGACATCTTGGAGGACATGTCATCGTGGAGTGATGCTGTTCATGTGCTTGACTCTCATTGGCTACTGAAATTTAAATAAGGTTTTAGCGTCAGTTCAGCGTTAGCATGAAGTGGCGTAGATGATGAGTGCTCGACTCAGAATCCGAAGATCGAACAAAAATTGTTAAAAATAGATTTTTAAAAATTTTCGAAACATTCAAAGAGAGGGCAAAGAAGAGAGTTATCTCAAACTGGTTTCTATAAATTGACATTTAGAGAGAAAAGAGCAATGTGCTGCTCTCAAATGCTTTTTTCGCCATCGCATCCCCTAGCATGACCAGTGACATTTTCTAATCTTCCGGTGATAATGTCACCGCTGAAGTCCCTGTCAGCTCCTGTGTAAATTGTCATACAAATTGTCACCGGAAATAGCATGCATTTCGGCTCCGAAGTCACTAGGACATCATCGGGGATGTCCGCGGGACATTTCCCGCTGGGAAGCCATCACACACTCACACAAACACACGAAAACTTCTCGTGGTATCACGATGGGCCGGTATACGGCCTAAGTGGCAGCCACTCCAACATACATACAAACGCTCAATGGCGTACTTATAAGAAAACTATATCCAGAGTCAAACCTTCTTGCGATATTTCAAAAGTCTTAGCTGAAAATTTCACGCAACCGTAGCTAAAATACTGCCAATAGCACTTCGGCCGGTCATCTCATCAATTCTGCGTTCGTAGCCGTTTAAAAATATATATATCACCACCTAAGCACAAAACTCATAAAAATTGAAATTCGAATTTGTTTGAAACTTTAATTTTAACGATACCATCATTAATCAAGAGGCGTGTTTCGACTGGTTTTTGATTTTCTGGTTAATTGATTTTTTTTTTTTTTATGTTGCCTTTTTTTTTCTTTGAGATGGAAACAATACACAATTAGTTCGAAATCTTATAAATCCAATTAAAAGCACATAAAATCATCTATAATTCTAAATATAAATTTATAAACTCGTTTTAAACACGATCGAAAGAGTTGAAGTAACCGTTTTTGTGTTGAATGTAACGCGTTTCAGTTATTAAGGTCAGCGTTGACGTCAGGAACAGATGCAGAAAAATCGGGCAGACATATCGGCGCAGTCCATATTGCTCCGATTTAAACAAGTTTTGTAAATTCGAACTCAAGCTGGTTAATTTAAGCAAAAAAAACAACAACAACAAAAACAAAAAATCAAACCCCCTTTTTATAAATGATGTGCTAATGTGAAAATATGAATTACGAAAATAGAGTGTTTAAGTCATTCTAAAAGCAATCGAGAAAAATATTTTTATCATTGAAATCATATACAACAGCTACAAGGTGCTTTCATACTTTATTGTGTAAATAATTATAATTGGGGAATGATATGTAGACATACAATATGGCAGCTTAGGAGTCTGTTGACACAAGAATAATCCGAAAATCAAAATTCAAATGACGTTTCTGCTGGAACACACAGCAACGGCAGCTGTGTGCCTCTAATCGCAGTACCTTCTATAGATAAGTTGAATAGAAAAATTGAACGTCATTAAATTCCAAAATACCAAAACTGGAAAAACCATGCCAATGTTGGATTTTATCAAACAACAATTAAAGCAAACAGCATTATCATATCATAGGTGATTTTCCTACGACGTAGGCCTGCTGGAAATAGAGCTTCTACGAAGGTTAACGTTTATCTTATTATAATTTTTTTTTTTTTTTTTTTTTTTGCAAATTAGTCGAATTTTTCAGGCCCAACGTAAAATTATGTAAAAGAAATTTGAGATATTTACTTTGGGAATAATTGGATTTTAGTTTGAAGCAGCCTAGTGCGCCAGATTCAAAAAGTCACTAACGATGACAAGGTTGAAATTGCTAAACGTGCTGTAAGCACAGTGGGTTAATCAATTGTTACTCCGAATTTTTTTTCAATTCAGAAATAGAGAAACACAGTTGATCTGTAAACAATAAAATTTGAATTAAAATTAGAATAACAAGAGGGTAATTGAATTGAGTTTGCAAAATATTGAAAATCATAATTGATATGTTTTGAATTTTGATTCCCAACTACATACATTTCTCATTTACTTTCAGAAAATTCATAATGAAAATTACGTAGATTTGGCTGATTATTTGTCCAATCGTGATATTTTGACACCGAAAAGCATGTCCTTGCTAAAATTCTTGGCAATTGTAAGTATGAATTGAGGATTTTATATAATAATCAATATATTCCTTAAGTATTTTTCCGATACACAACATATTCCACGTAAAACGGCCCAACACAGGTCATACGATTGGATTTTAATTTTTAAGTACCTATACAGAATTCAAGAAAATACCTTATTAGCATTTGGTTAAAAATGCATTCCTCGAGATTGTCCTAAGGTAAAAGATATCGAATGGAAAGAAAGTCGCGTCTTACTTTCTTTCACCTTATTCGAGCAGGATAGCCGAGAGAAATTAGGGCACCGGTTGCTTTCATTCCTGGCGGGCTCCGACACAGAAGTGTGATCAAAAGAAAAAGTTTCCTTACCAAGACCATGTCGGTAGTGCGAGGCCCTTCTGTCGGAAAGGATCAGAGCGAGTGAGCAAACGAGTAACTCCTCAACTCGTGGCCGGTGCCATCCCTCTTCGACAGGGCTGTATTCAAATCTCTAAGCTGACTAACATACATACTTATGTACAAGGGCGTAGCTAGAGAAAGAGTGCTTTGGTAGTGCTTATATTTGCCACAGTTGTATATTGAACAATTATAAGATATTAACCGAAAAAAAATTTGGGGGGGCAAGAAGAAGTTTAGAGAGTTTTGGACCAAAAACCCAAAAAATCCGAAAAATTCATGACGTACGATTTCGATGAAAATTTATATATAGAATAAGTGAAAAATTCTAAGAATTTTGGCACTTAAACTTTTTAAAAATACTGATTACAACTAGTCCTTTTTGGACCAGTTTGGTACTACACCCAAACTAGACTAGTTGTAATCAGTATTTTTTTAAAATGTTATCGCCAAAATTCTTAAAATTTTTCACTTATTCTATATATAAATTTTCATCGAAATCGTACGTCATGAATTTTTCGGATTTTTTGGGTTTTTGGTCCAAAACTCTCTAAACTTCTTCTTGCCCCCCCAAATTTTTTTTTCGGTTAATGTCTTATAATTGCTCAATATACCGCTGTGGCATATATAAGCGCTACCAGAGCACTCTTTCTCTAGCTACGCCCTTGCTTATGTACAACATGCTATCACTTGAGCTATGACAAGCTCTTGTTTAATGTTGAAAATATTTTACATTTTTTATATTTCAATACAGTGATGTTCGAATATAAGCACTGCGAACAATGCACGAAAAATGGTGTCAAGTGCTTTAATTGATATTGGAAAATTTTCGGTTACATTAGGTGAGGATTTCTTATAATGGCAATTTTTATATTCGAGGAAAAATGCGTCGGCAAAAGAAAGAACACGAATTTCAATTGTAGAAACAGTTACCTCCTTTTTTTTTTTAGTGGGGGCCATAAAGTCTCTGAAATGCTGAATCAATGAAAATTTTTACCTTTTACAATTAAGAAAATTTTTTTTTTCCGGAAAACTCTTTCCGAATATCTGATGTTAAATTAAATCAGATTTTTTTAATTCTAGACTTTCGACTAGAAGAAATTTTGAAGAAAGAATTTATAACTTGCCTTTCCATGTCACTGCAATATTTTTCTTTATACAATGGTATCTGACGTCAAAGACTCGACCAGGCGTACCTAAATATACCTATAATTTTAATTGTTCAAGACTGCTTCCATAGTCTTATCAACTTGGGAAAATAGCAATAAATTTCTGACGCATATTGTGACATTTTTTGCCGGATCCTAATATTGGTTTAAAACTTTTCTCATAATAGGAGTTTAGATAGCGTTGACTGAAGCACGCTATTTTTTTTTTTTTTTTTTTTTTTTTAGCTGCCAGCTTTTAAAGAACGAAAAGTTTATTGAGTCCTTTTTGTTTAGAGGAGACTCACAACATATTTACATCATTTAGTATCATAACAAGGCTAAAAGGGCAAGCGATAACATTTTCCACAAGGTACTTTTGCGCTGCAGTCTCTCGATGAAAGTTTCCTTTCAATGGCAATCATTTTATATCACGGTCTAAGCGTCAAATGTATTTTGTAAATGCTAATTTGCGAGCGTGGATTGGACAATAAGTATCTATTTTTGGGAGCAGATAAATGCCTCAAGTGGTTCAATTTGAAGGTACTTATCTGAAATGGTCGTTTTGGAATCATCCTCCCCACATTTAAACGAAATAAAAAAGTGAATTTTTTTTACTTCTGAAAGTCCCAATATTGTATGTAGTCTTATAAATAGCCGATGGAAAAAATATTCGTCTTCTGAGAGGCTATAATCAAATTTTTAAAGCACTTGAAATAATATGTGGCAATTACGTAAGAAGAAAAAAATTCCATTCGAGAGGAAATTAAAATTCAGTAAGAAAAAAATTTTGAACTCAAAGAAAGCACAGAAAAGCTTCCATGCATAAAGTCGTGACCATCGTTAAAATATGTCTGGGCGAAGCTGTGAATTGGATTTATTGAAAAAAAAAAAAAAAAAAAAATCACGCTTTCGCACGAGAGATCTTTGTACGTCTAGCGTACGTCTGACCCTTTGTGGCCGGAATCTCCAAAACTGATATTTCAATAATAAAAATTTAAAGAATTATATTTTTGAAAGTCATGGCCCCCAATCCTTATCTGTAAAATATGCTTGTGAAAACGATTTAAAATTAACGATTTAATTTCTTCTTCCTTTCCAGAATGCATTAGAGCTGAGCGCACCAGCAACGCCGGTGTTGCTGCAACAACAAAACCGAACTAAAAATTATGTAGTGTTAGAAGAAGGAGAAGTAGAAGTTGGAGTTGAAGAGCCACAAGAACAAAAACCCCATGGTTGGATGCAACTATCCGGTCATCCAGAGAGGTACGTAAAGAGCACTTCGCTGTCAGCGTACCTATCCATTGAAGTAATTATTGAAAATTCATTTTTGTCTTTCTCTCTTTCTTACAGTATTGTTCCGACAACGATCGGTATAGTGCGCAAGCGTGTATCTGGCATAATTAATGATGGTGAAGTTGAGGCATATCGTCAGCTTTCGAAGGAGAAACAGACTGCACAAATTGTGCCGCAGTTTTACGGTACTCAAGTAATTGGAAACGGCGCCTTCATTGAGCTGCAGGACCTTTTGGCTGGTTTCAAAGACCCTTGCGTAATGGATATAAAATTGGGTTGCCGCACTTTTCTCGAATCCGAAGTGACGAACGAGACACTTCGAGCAGATCTTTATCAGAAAATGGCGGCGATCGATGCGAACGCCCCAACGCCTGAAGAGCACGCTGGAAAAGCTGTCACCAAATTAAGGTACATGCTTTTCCGCGAAGCAATGTCCTCCTCGCACACAAAAGGTTTTCGCATCGAAGCCCTACGGCTGCGAGGACGCGCACCGATGAAAGAGCTAAAGACTGTACGTAGCAGCGAGCAAATAAACCAAACGATTGAACAATTCGTAGCTGGTCGTCGCGAAGTTCAAAAACTACTCATCCAGCGGCTCAAGCAAATGCGAAGCACAATGGAGAGCTCTGAATTTTTCCAACGTCACGAGGTCATCGGATCGAGCATATTTATCGTCTACGATGACGCGAAAGTTGGCGCTTGGTTAATTGACTTTGCCAAGTCACGTAAACTGCCGGCTGAAATCAAAATCAATCACCGTAGCGACTGGGTACCCGGAAATCGCGAGGAAGGCCTTCTCAAAGGCATGGACAAACTAATTGATGCATTTGAAAACGTATACTCTAGCAGCGGAAGTCGGAAATGTTTACATATTTAAAAAACGGCTCCATTGCCCTGAAGAACTTTTTTTTTTTTTTTAGAAAACAAATTTTTAAGCCTTAAGACTGATTAGTTGTCCCTATTATATTTTAATAATTCACTGTATCATGCTCACTAAGCTTTAAAGAACCAAACCTCATCTTGTATGTATTTCATGGAGTTTTGAAAGAATTTAACTCATTTGTATACATCGAAGAATTCGTGTTAATTTTATGGAACAAATATATGTGTGTAGTTATTATTAATGAATATCTAAAAATCTCTAATATAAATAGAAAATTTGTAACACAAAAAACAGATTTTTCGATGACTTTTCTTCAAATTTAATTAAAAATTTGCACCACAACTAACCACCACTTACAAAAATGAGAACCTCTACTGCCTTCTGAGCAGTTAGAATTCCAAAGCAGTTAACGTGGCGTAGGGGATGCGTGCTATGCTCTTGATCCCGGGGTCCCAGGTTCGATTCCCGGAACATGCGAAACGGAGTGTAATGATTCCAATCCTAGCACTGGTTTTCCAAAAAATCCCATGTTAAAGGGCATACTATATAATAAGACAAACACACTCACACAAACACAAGAAAACCCCTCGTGGTATCACGATGGGCCGGTAAACGGGCTTAAGCGGCATCCACTGCCACATACATACATACATACAAGGCAGTTACTATGATACTTAAGCAGCTCGGTATAAAAGCGCTCATCCAAAAGCCCGAAAAGTACTTATCATATATGGTACTTATTTTCCTTCTCAGAAAAATCGAACTGTATGACATCTATTCACATACGATAAGTCATGGGTACAAAATAATTTCACTTAGGTAACCAGTTACTGCTATTGCATGTGTACTCTTTACGCGCAAATTCCCGAAATCAAGAGTGCATATTAGATCTTCATGCACTCCTATCTAGAAAAATCCAATGTAAAGGCATAACATAAGTGACAAATACTCATTAAAGACTTTATGCTATTCATGTGCTCTATCATAGGCTAACGCATTTATCTGCTTCTAGCATTATTCCAAAAGCCATTAAATATGTATTACATTTCGGTACTAAATAGGCTAACGATTAGTCTTCCTAAGCATTTTTCCGCCATTGAAATTGGAACGAAATCGGTTCACGATAGCAAAGATGAAAAACGACGGTTACTAGCAAGTGGGGACAAAATAAGCTCCGGTTTTCATTGTTCCTCATATTGGTATTACTTGTTCCGTTCCGTTCTTTGCAAAGGGAAGTTTAACAAAGGAAAACGTGAGAATAATTGGAAGATTTCGTTCAGTTTATTTGCAAAGGAAACATCGAGAAGAATTCTGAGATAATTTTCGAAGGCATAATGGCTCATGCGCGACGATATGATGGTAATTTAACTTGTTGTAGTTAACATAGTTAAGTTTTAAAGATTGTTTTAATTTAGGATTTAGGAGGTTGGCCGAATCGATGGAAGAAGAAAGGAGCTTTGAAGAGTTCTTCAAAAGATACAAACATTCTTCAAAAGATGGAAATATAGTGAAAATGCGCGGAGTGGAGTGAGTGGAGAGGTTATTTTCTAAAGCTGGTATCATTTAAGACAAAAAGGGCAATTGTTTGCTTCCATCAAATAATTTGTTTGTTTTCATTCATGACAACTTACTGATCATTTCAACTCCATAGTCTTGTTATTTATGGTCTTTTCTCATGGCAAACAAACAATGAACAATGAACACAAGGGCAACGACGACATCTCGAAGAAAAACAAAATTGAACTGAGATTGTCAAACGAAATGGGAAATGTCAAAATCGGCTTAGTTATAAGTAAACAAAAATTTTCAAATATAAAGAAATCATAATTCGTTTTAATAATTTGTTATCAGAGGAAATTTGTTTAATTCAATACGAATTGCTTAATTGTAAAAATGCGCGACGATATGATGCGAATATAACGTTTTGCTAGTTAATTTAAAGAAAATGAATTTAAATGATTGTTTTAATTTAGTTTAAGATTCCAATCAATGAAAAGAAAGCATCGTCAAGCTTTCGAATGAGTTTTTCAAAAGATAAACATTCTTGCAAAAATAGGATACCATATAGTGCAAAATCAGCGAGATGCAGAGCTGAGCAAGTATATTTGTTAAAGCTAGTATATTAAGACACAAAGGGCAATGTTTGTATCAAAAATGTTGTTTTAATTATGACAACTTAGATCATTTCAATGCATAGTCAATTGTTATTAATGGTAACTTTCTCATGCAACAATACAATGTAACAATGTAACACAAGCAAACGATTTGAATAAAAACATTTTTAAATTTAGCAATTTGAAATTTCAAACGAAATGGGAAATTTCGAAAATCGGCTTTAGTTATAGTAAACAAATTTTGCAAATATTAGGAAATTCATAGAAAAATGTAGCAAGTTTCTCAATATTTGTCATGAACAAATGATTTCAATGCTAGTAGAAATCGAATTAGGGAAAATGTAACCATAGAAAATGTACCAAGTCATACAATTTTTCACACACACAACGCAACATTTCTAATATTTTTCAAATTCAAATTTCACATTTAAAAACAACGTCAATGAAAAATCTAAGCAAACATATGTACGAACAATTCGATAAACTCTATTTGTCAAAAATGAATAAGAAGAAGCATAGGGCTCTAGCGCATACACCTTGCAATGAACACAATAGTGGATCTCATGCACCTTCGCAAATTGTGGGAAATTAGAAATTTGTCACACAACTGTCAAAATTTATATGAAAATTTACGATGGCATAAAAGTTGCGAAGGAATTTGCGAAGCTGCATGAGTACCACTAATGAAATTTTTATGAATTAATAGTGGCAAAAAATTGATAATTCTAAAGATGCTTCCCCACTTGGCAAGTAAAGCGCTTTTAGTAATAAGTATTTTACTTTTAAACTTGATTCTTTTGGAAGTTAAAGCGCTTTACTTATCAAGTCGGGAAGCACCTTAAGGCTAAAACTCAGGGTATTCCGCAAAAAGTGAAAAGATTCAAAAAGCGGAAGTGATTTGATTCTTAAGAAAACTATTTTTTTTAAAGGCTCTTGTTTTTTTTAATTATTTGAAAAAACTGATCTTGTAACTTATAATGTTGAATGATGAAATAGTTAAATGTTTTGCATTGGTTGTTCCTATATGTAAATCATTTCGAATCAACGCTGTGTGGTTTATCACGCTGGCAGTTTAATAACACGTTAAAATTCAATATTTTCTTTCCTCAATGCATTAAACAAAGAACAAAGATTGCATCAAGGCGTATTTAACAAGGTGGTGGCAGTAGGAAACTGCTCTTCTTCTTCCCTATTTTCAACTCGGAACTGTCAAAATTTTGTATTGAATTTCGTACGCTTACATTTTTCAACGAAATTAAAAATGTTTATATTGGAACAAAATTCAAACAAGCGTGAACTGATTTTGACATTTCCGAGTTTTTTTACATTGTTGTTGTACTACTGCCACCACCTTGTTAAATACGCCTTGGATTGCATATTCAGAATCTATTATCATACGTTTCTTGAAGAAAATCTGAAAATTAATAAAAAAAATCAACTCACAGACTTGACTGTCAAACCAAAGTTTTCCAATTTAAACATAATGTATTTGATGAGTTGAAAACGAAGAAAATTTGAAAGTTTTCGAGAGTGCAAAATTTGTAACTCAATAGTCGTCACCGCGAGACACTACTTCCTTGCATGTTGGCCGCAACATGATTGTATGTTCGTACTGAGCAGTATAGCATCCTTTTAAGTCACACAATGGAGGATACGCCTCGACGACTCCCTTATCGCATAAGTCCTTTAAAGCCATTTGGTATTTCGAAGCTCCTGCGCGATCAAGCCAGCGTTTACAGAAAGCCAAAGTCCCAAAATTTTTGTTGATCGTGCCAAGCAATTGTTTCGAAGATTGCAAGCGTAGCGGAACAAATGGAGCATCAAAATTCTTCATGTAGTGAGAACAATCCATGTCATCATGAACTAGACCACGTCCAGTCGATCCAAACGTTTCTATAGCATAGAACTCGTTTTCTTCCATGCGAGTTGAGTCCCCTCCTTTAACAATCGGCACAGTTTTTCCTGCGTGAATCCCTACAAAATAAAAGTTAAATATTTTGCAAAATAAAAAATTAATCAAAATTCCATTTAACTTATTTTTAAGGCTAATGTATATATATATATGTATGTACTTACGGTAGGGACTAATAGAATGTCCATTTAAATTCCGAATAGACTTTATTTGGTACGTCTTGCCGTCCAATTCTATTTCATAAGATTCCATCACTTCCTGAATGGCAGCACCAATATCACATAGGCGTACATCAATTCCTGCTTCTCTTATGCCCGTGTTAGTGGCATCTTTAACCGCCTGCAGCAATTTATCGTATTTATCGTTGAAAGTTAATGTAAACGCACAATCGATGATGCGACCCTTGATATGGGTACCGAAATCAATTTTGCATACATCATCTGCTTGCAGAACAGTAGTGTCACCCGCGTTCGGGGTGTAATGAGCCGCACAGTGATTTAGCGAACAGCCTGTGGGAAATGCTAAGCCTGCCTCCAAGCCGTTTTCACCAATTAATCGACGTGCTGTCTTTTCCAGCTCTTCACAAATTTCAATCATGGTCATACCAGGTTTAATATACTCTGTAAGATGTAAGATAGACATGGAGAGGAAAACTTTTAAAACAGCGAAAACACCGCAAGTAAAACAAGTAAGAGTGTTATAGTCAGGCGAGCCTGACAATAGAATACCCGACACAGACACATAATTTTTAATATCAAGAGGTGTTTAAGGGCATAAGGAGCCCCATATACCGACCTTTGTTAAATTTCTAAATGAAAACCGCCCTTTTTCCACGCCCACTTTTCAAATATTTTTGGAATTCTAATCGGACCCTTATATTAGGTGTAGTAAAAAGAAATCCATTATTTTTCCAATAGATGGCGTTATTTATCTGCATCTCGCGTTGTATAAGTCCGATCGTGTTCCGCTAGGGGGCATTAGAAAGATGACAGTTCCTACTAAAAAAGCTTTTTTGACACTTTTTTGATTGATTGATTCAGTTTTGTTTGAGAGCTTGTCAAAGATGGACATCAGCAAAGAGAAAATTCGCTACATTTTACAGTTTTTCTTCGATAAGGGAGAAAACGCAAGCCAGGCGGCTGAAAATGTGAATAGCGTTTATGGACCTGATACTGTAACAGCCAATCATGCGCAATTTTGGTTTCGTCGATTCCGTTCCGGTAACTTCGATTTCAAGGATGCACCACGCACTGGAAGGCCAATTGTCGAAAATGTCGATAAAATCATGGAAATTATCGAGTCCGACCGTCATGTTAGCACTGTTTCGATTGCAAAAGAGCTAAAGATTGCACAAAAAACCGTTTGGAACCATTTGAATAAGGCTGGATACACAAAGAAGCTCGATGTATGGGTGCCACACGAGTTAACGCAAAAAAACCTCATAGACCGAATTTCCATCTGCGAATCGCTGCTGAACCGCAACAAAATCGACCCATTTCTGAAGCGGTTGGTGACTGGTGATGAAAAGTGGGTCACTTACGACAACGTCAAGCGAAAACGGTCGTGGTCGAAACACGGTGAACCGGCGGAAACGGTGGCCAAGCCAGGATTGACGGCCAGGAAGGTTTTGCTGTGTGTTTGGTGGGATTGGCAGGGAATTATCTACTATGAGCTGCTCTCATACGGCAAAACTCTTAACTCGGAACTCTACTGTCAACAATTGGACCGTCTGAAGGAAGCAATCGCCCATAAGCGGTCAGCTTTGGCCAATAGGAGAGGAATTGTGTTCCATCAGGACAACGCCAGGCCACACACATCGATAGTGACTCGCCAGAAGCTCCGGGAGTTTGGTTGGGAGGTTCTTCTGCATCCACCTTATAGTCCGGACCTGGCACCAAGTGATTACCATCTGTTCCTGTCCATGGCGAACAATTTTGCTGGTGAAACATTCGCTTCAAGAGAGGCTTCTGAAATTCGACTGTCTCAATTTTTTGCTAATAGGAACGAGGGCTTCTATGAGAGAGGCATAATGAAATTACCTTTAAAATGGCAACAAGTTATCGAACAAAACGGCGCATATTTGACCTAAATCGGGTCATTCTAACTATCTTAAATAAAGCCCTCAATTTAATGCAAAAATAATGGATTTCTTTTTACTACACCTTATATATACGCTTAAATTCTAAGTTTCATCTGAAATATTTCAATACAAGTCTGATTTTGAGGCATTTTTGGGATTTTTAGCTGACAGACCCTAGTACTAGAGGTACCCATTAATAATGCGTCCGATCGACAAATTTTTTGGGAAGGACGTTACTGGCTATCAAGGAAGTATACGTGCCAATTTTTGCTCAAGTCGCCATTGGTATTTCGGGAGTCCAGGAAACTAAAGTTAATATTTGAAATAACGCACCTTATGCCACGCTCCACTTTTCCAATTTTTTTGAAATCGTATTACTTGCCTTTAAACATAATAGTTCAAAGGTATCAAATTTCATCAAAATATCATGAAAAACTTCGATTTTAGAGCAGTTCTTTATGATTTATTGTAACAGACTCCTAGTACTGGAGGTACCCCTAAAAATGGTCCGATCGGAGTCCATTCTCGAACTTGTTCTTACCTTTATGTCCCCGTGAGCATTCGCATTACCAAATTTTGTCAAGATAGATCAACTCCTTCGATATAGATAACTGTATAATCAGACATGACAGACATACAGACAGACGGACAGACAGACAGATAGACGGACATGTCTAAATCGACTCTCCTGGTTGACGCTGAATCATTTCTATATAATTTTTTCGTCATGGTCTATACTCAGTTACATAGGTACTCTGGGTGTTACACACGAACACACTTTACAAACAGCAATATAACACCGACACAGAGTGTGTCGGGTATAACAACAGCAATAAATTACCGACATTTGAAAAAGCAAGTTGCATAATTGAACGAAACTCTTAAGATGCATGTTATAAAAAAAAACATTTTTCTGAATAAAATTAAGATTGACGGACCTAATTCAACGTTCTTTGTACATGCTTATTAATATAATTGGTTAAAAAAAAAAAAAAAAAAAATGTAGAAAATTAGATGAATGTCAAAAAATGTGAGAAGGAAAATAGAGAAGCACAAAATGTAATTTATATCTGTGGTTGACCGGCAAAATGACTTAATTCCACTTTTATGTTTTACGAGAAAAATCCATTTTAAATGTGCAAATGTGTTTAGGCTAGGACAATAAAATAAAAATAGAAGGGTTTATCATTTAACCAGGCACAGTTTAAGGTATCTTCTAGGACTTTTACAGTGGCGGCGCAAGAATAAAATTTGATGTGGGCGAGGTACATCTAGCGAGGCCCAATAAGCAGTGTTATAAATTAAAAAAACAGTTGGGAAATAGCTTTTTACTTTTACTTTTACTATAATAAAGACAAAAACCAAAAATATTTATAACAAAACAAACAAAAAATTATTATGAGTATTTGAGGCGCGAGGCTCCTCGGACCGCGAGGCCGTAGGCGGTGGCCCACATCGCCCACGCCTAACGGCGCCTCTGGACTTTTAAATGCTACCTTTAATGTATGAAAATACCTTCGCTTATTGACCCGGTGCCATAGTTACTATAGTCGTTTTCCATGAAAATGGTCATATAAGTCGTTTTTCCCCGGATATGTGGATTTAAGTCGTTTTGCAATGTACTGTTAGGACAGCAGGATTGTTATTTAGATTCCTTTTTTATTGTTAAATGAAAGTAGACAGCTTAAATAGCAAAATTCCGCATTAAAAAAAAAAAAAAGTAAACTCAAGTCGTTTTTCCGGTCAACCACAGATATTTGTCACATACAGCCCGATTCTGAATATTCCCGGGGAATTTATTTTTCTCGAGAGTAAACTTCTTCTTTATTAAATATTTGGGGGAAGAAAATTGATAAATGGATATTTGACTCATACCCATAATTTTCCTTACCTTATCTATTTAAAAAAGGAGGATTGTAGTTACGAGAAAAGTAAATTCCCCGGGAATATTCAAAATCGGGCTGATAGTGAGGCTGATGATTTTTGACATCGTTATAGGAAATGAATTTTTAATATTTTTTTTTTTAATAAACTTTGGTCATCACTTACTTTGCATGTAATGTCTAGTTTGCCGATGGGCTTCCGCTGCTTGCCGAACTTCTTGATAAATATCCAAGTGCATACGATCTAATGCTCGTTTTTCTTCGGACGTAAAACGATCCTTAGCGGTACGATCATCCGGCGAATCTTTTGGAAGGGGGTGCTGCATAATCTCGCCTTCCGGGAAAACTCCATCCGGAAATAGCTCTGCGATGGGAATCGAGGGTGGGTCGGTTTGTGTTTTTTTGCCACTCTTGCCCTTATTTTTATTTGGCTTTTTCTTTGATGTCACATTTTCGTCTTTTTTAACCACACCGTTAGTAATTGTATTTAGATCGGTCGCGGCATTATCATCACCCGCCTCAGCAGCAGTGGCCTTTTTAGCGGCGGCTTCGGCTGTTAGAAATTAAACTGTAACCTCAAATATTTTTAACCGAAACTTCATACTAACCTTGGCGCAATTTCTTGTTGTTGGGTTTCGGTTTCTTTTGCTTTTTTGGTTCAGCACCAGCGTTGCAGTCCCCAAACACCTCTTCCGTGGGTTCATTTACCGTTAGAGTTGTGTCTTCTGAAGGAGTTTCGACTGCCGACATTTTAATTTCCTCTTTAAAATCCTGCGAATTAACACTTTAAATGCAATAACACGAGGCGATTAAAAATTGGCACTAGACGTATCAGCTGTTTTAAACAAGACCAACAGTGATGCCAACTTAGCATTTCAAAACGCGAACATCATATATTTTTTGTCCGAATCAAAATTTAGCGGATTTCCCAGAAATAACATAGCCCGCTTTGTGCCCTTTTACATTAGGACAACTATTGCCGGCAATTTTTTGGTTTATTGGCGAGACGAAGCGCGAAGGGGTAGTTTCTCCACATCCCCGCGCTTCGTCTCGCCAATAAACTAAAAAATGTCCGCCAATAGTTGCCCTCAGGTTGAAAACACACCAAAGCCAACAAAACGTTTTTTTGACGTACAACAAAAAAACGCTTTTCGCGATAACCCATACCAACGCCAACAAATTTGTCGAGCTCAAACAAATCCAAGCCAACAGCTTTCTGCATGCTTTTTTGTCGAAGCTTCTGTTTTGCTCGTGTCGTTTTCAGTGTGCGTTGCGCCGTAAGCTTAAAGCGGGTATAGACACGTCAAATGTCTGTCAGACATCGAGACTGTATTAGTGAAATTCAGTTGGAAGTCGAATAGACACATATCTAACAGCGACCATCCAACATTCATTTTAAGGCTGATTTTGAGAGGAAAGCACGTCTGCTGAATTAAGAAGAAAGTATGAGCGATAAGGGCCCTTTATACGGTCATATATGTTCACGAACTTAGCATGATGCAAAGTGTGTCATAAAAAAACTTATTGTGTTTACATGGACGAACATTTCATAAAACTTCATTTCGTTTTAATTTTCAGCGAGAAAAGATGGCACGCACATAAGTAGCAGCACTTATTATCGACGATATATAAGATATATACTGTGTACATGATGCAGCCATTTACATTATAAAGCTTGTTCGTCACACCGACAGAAAAATCAAAAATTTTTGAAAACCGGCGAGCATGTTGTAGAACTTGCTTTTTTTGCGTTTAAACACACATACTTTTCATCATACCCAACAAATCCACGAACATATATGACCGTATAAAGGGCCCTATACGGACGACTGCTGCATCGCATTGGGGTTGGCATTGGTTTTGCAGAGAAAAAAAAAAACTCAGAAGAAAGGCATTTGGGCAAAGGATTGGTTGCAAAATAGAAGCGATTTATGGAAAAAATCTATTTTATCGCCGTTAAATACATGCCAAATTTTTTATTTAGCCCTATTAAAAAAATTAATACTGAAGAAAATAAAGACTTCTCTTTTTTATTAAGGAAATGTTCCGCTGCTTTCCAACGTCTTACCTGTTCGCTCTTCACGGAAAAATGAGCATGTCGTACGACAGTGTATACACACGTCAAATAAGCTTCAGACATGCCTGGCTGTTGGACGTGAAATCAAAATTTTTTGATTTTGCTTCAAACACTATACGTGTGTCGTTTGTCACTAATACAGTCTCGATGTCTGACAGACATTTGACGTGTCTATACCCCCTATTACATGAGATTATCGACGTCGCCGAGCATGCGCAACGTTTTATCGAGTTCGGTGTGGGTTGGCTGTATGGAGTGCCATGTATCAACGGCGTTCGAACAAATGCGTTGACCAACAAAATGTTGTGTCCAGTGCTGTCGTTTTCGTATCTTAGAAAGTAGCAAGATGCTTTTAAAATAGTAACATTTATAAAATAAACTGAGTTATTTGAAAAAATTACTTTTTAAGTAAGTCCTGTTCCATACTAGGCGACAGTCGCCGGAGACACATTTTGTTTTGATGGCGAGGGACGGTCGGAGAAGAGAGAGAACAGCACCCCTCTCTCTTCCCCGGCCCTCTCTAATGCAAAAATCGATGATAAATAATAAAAATTAAAAGAAATATTGGGATTTTAAGATAAAAAGTCGTAGAATAGCATGGGAAACAACAACAATGCCGCTCTCCCTTTTATGTATTTCGTCATTTTCGCTCTCTGAGAGAATGCTTCAAAATAGCGGTACCCGAAATGGCGCTATCTTGTTTTCTTGTATCATGAGTTGCCCTAATGTAAAAGGGCACTATTGCGCTTTAGCAATTATAACTAGGATTTTGCTTCGGTGCTTGAATTACTCGCCGGTCACACGAATGAAAACATATTTTGAAACAATTTGTTAGAGAAAGACGTGGAAAGAAACGAGATGGCTGTTTCTGGAATGTTCCGAAAAAATCTTGTTTCCTTCTCTTTCTCATATGCATTCAGATGGGATGCTTTCGAAACATGTTTCATAAGTGTGGCCGGCGAGTTATTGATTCTGAATATTCTTTTAATTTGACCCGCAATTTGTTACTTTGATTACATTTTTTAAAGGGGGAAGTAAAAACGACACATATGTACAGGGACCGAAAATAATAGTTATTTGCGAAACTTTAAACAAAAAAAGCAAATAGAAAGACTTGACGCAAAAACATATTGAGCATACAAAGTTGATTATCACGTCTTTGGCTTTATTTTAAGGACAACATTTTTAAAGTTTTGATTTTTTCTTAAAAGCCAAGAGATAGCCGTTATTTTTTGCCGTTTATTTTATTTAGCCTGAATAATCGTTATTCTCAGCTTTTTAATTTTTACAGCCGAAATAAACGGCTTTTCTTTTTGCTTTTGAAGCCTGGTGCTTCGTGCTTCTAAAACAAAAATATGAAAGAATGTCATAGTCAGGCGCATCAAAAGCTTCCACCAAGGACGTCTTCTTTAAGTGAAAAAAATGAAAGGCCGTTAACTTCGGCTGAAAAAAAGTATAAAGCTCAGAATAACGATTATTTAGGCTGAATAATTTAAATGGCGAAATATAACGGTTATTTCGTTTGTCTATAAACATTATAACCGTTATATAGTTTATTGTTTTGACATATCCAGATCAAGTGATATGTGCAAGAATACAAGACTGCGCGGCAAGATCGTGATTTAGATCTTTTTAGCTCATTTTGACAAAAAATGTTTAGCGTTTTTGTTCTTGTTGTTCTGTTGACCGCACTGGTCGCCAGAAGACATATTTTTGTGGTAATATAACATGATATTTCAATAGTTCTGTTAACTTTAGAAAAATGAACGAAAATCTATTTAGCTTAACTTTATAATCGAATAGTCTCTTATATTAACAGGAATGACAAAGAATGCTTTTAACCCTATTTCCCGCTAGGTTTAATTCGAAATCCGATGAATCTAGCAAAATTTGAATATATATTGCAGCGTTGTTTTGTCATATGGGCATTTCCATGAATATGTCAACCACGACTGAAAAAATAAAAGTGCTCGAAATTTTTTTCCAACACTGGCTATGGAAGGCAAAAATACTAAAATTTAATTATCTGGAAGCATTTCCAGCCTAATAAAATTTGAAAGAAAAAAAATAACGGCTTAAAGTCAATTGTCTCGTTGATTCATTTTAAGCAGTTTTGATCAACTACTTCCTCTCTTCAAACGACTCACTTCAGCTATTTGTAACATTGCATTTCTACTCTCAAATTATTTTTACAACAACAATTAAGTAGATTCATGAGCAAAGAGAAAATAAGGAGTTCGATTAGCGGTGTTTTTTTTTATTTTCCTTGGATGCTATTCTAATGTCACGTACGATGACCAAAAACATTGTTTTTCTTCCTCATTTGTTATTTGTCGGTCGCAGGTGAACGAAAATTAATTTCCAAATCAAGGCCATCGGGCAAAATAATAGATTTTAAAAAAGATTTTTTTAATTTCGTAAAACAAAAAATTTATAAGCCAAGCAAGTTGGTCACGTACGATATCGTAAGTACTAAAAATGGTACGATTTGTTGAGAGCCCAATTGAAAATTGTTTTTTTTAATTTTTTTTCTATCATATGTCTAAAATTCATTACGAGGCAACAAGAGATGAGCTTAGAATGAGCAACAAATGAGCTGGGTATTCATTCAAGGGAAAAATAAGAGTTAAATAAGTATATGACAGGGTTGGGTGGCAGCGAAATCTTAACGCCGAATAATTCCGTAAAAACAATAAATTTAACCGGGACTGTCTTTGTTTGTTATAAATATATTGTTTTTTGAATCGAAAAAATATTTTTTATTGGTCATTAATGAAGAATAATAGTGGGGGAAATTATGTCACATACGATATGTCATGTAAGATATATGAACTTTGTTCCCTATAAAATCAACTAAAGATTTTTTTAATTTTAACATAACGAATTTAAAAGGAGAAATGTTTCACTAAGTGCAAGAAATTAGAAACAAAAAAATAAACTCCATTAATTCGCAGAGTTTTGCACATTTTTACAAGTACCTCAAAAGTACTTCCGTTTTTGGTCACGTACGATATAGCCATATTTCGCTCTATTTTTCCGACTCAAACATTTCAAATCTACTTAATTTTTTTTTTTCAAATGATAAACTCTCTGATTGGAACATATCGACACCATTTTCTTGGAGTCACTCCAATTTTTGTAAAATCTATTCAACTCTATTTGCGTACGAATTCCGCGTACGATTACCTGGAAATGCCCATATGCTTATGATACGTTAGACTGGTGCTGCCAGAGAACCAATAGTGGTACTCATGCAGCTCGCAAATGCCTTCGCAACTTTTCCCATCGTAAATTTTTATATAAATTTTGACAGTTGTATGACATATTTCTCATTTCCCACAATTTGCGAAGCTACATGAGTCCCACTAATGCTTCTCTGTCTGCAAGAATTAATAGAAATAGTCTGCAAAATTAGCAATTAGCAAAACAGTATCGCTCTCTCTTCCCCGGCCCTTTCTGTTTCACAAAGCAATATGTTTCTCCGGCGCCTGTCGCCTAGTATGGATCAGGACTTACGAAAAACAATTCATACGATGTTACGCTTTGACAAAATGTTACCGTCAGCCACGTCACGATACATATACCACAACACGATACGGTTTGATTGTCTCCAGCCTAGCTGCCGTATAGCTCATTACGTCAAAAAATTATTGACATCCCTAGTAAGACACCAGCTGCACCTTATGTCTTGTAGATAATTTTTCGTATCTAATTGAAATCAACAAAAAAAGCTTGTAAACTTCATTGAAACTTTTATAAACTTGGGTAACAACCCGACCAAGATAAATTTCCGCATCGTTCGAAAATGTATTCGCCAAATTTATCAATAAATCAAAAATTCGAATATCGAATATATATAAAGTTGTCAACTCCAATTAACTTTAATTAAAAATAATTGACTTTAAGTGGAGTAAAGAGTCAAGTGTGGGATTCAATGACCTTAGTTGCTTCTCCTCCAACAAAATGCCGCCTTTAAAAACTTATTCTACAAACAACGAATATAACGGCAATTGCGATGAGAATCAGGAGAACGCAGCAATAAACTCGGATAACTTCTCTGAACTTTCTCTTGCTGGTTATAGACACGAGAAGTACCCATTCAAGGTAATGATCAATTTAAACTAAAAATTAAGATCTAAAATAGTAAAAGAAAATTAAGTATTGCGACTATAATGCATTCATACTATACGTGGACTATAGGCTGTACCATGGCATAGCCCATGGCCTAGAGGCTCTCGCAAACTGTAACCTAAATAAATTAACAAAAAATTTTTGGTTTAGATAATTTTCAATAGTATTTGGTGAATAGTCCCAATAGCATCAATAGTGGTTTTCAGTTCGGGAATATCGAATTTTCTTCTTACTCCCACGGCATATATTTTCTTTTTTTTTTTAGAAAATTGGAAGCCACTTAAACAAGCCTAGTTGCCTCCACAACGTTAATATTCAAGGCGAATATTAATGTGCTATGTTATCTCTACTCTAACATGTTTTATAAATATTGGTCAATTGTTTAAATAAAAAAAGTTTTTGAACATTTAGGTAATATTTAACATGATTGAAATGGTCGTTGCGCTTATAAGTGTGCTAGCTAATCAGCTTTCCGAATTTGTAAAAACATTTATAAACTTGCAAAATTTTGTTATGTCCACACGTACATTTTCATTTGATTTAGGTTCTGAGCAATTTAAACCATTTGCGCCACAAAAAGAGTTTTTGCGATGTAGAAATTATAGCAGGCGGAGCCACGTTTAGCGTTCATCGTGTTATTTTGAGTGCTGCAAGCGCGTATTTTGAAGCTATGTTTCGTCCTGAGCTTGGCTTAAACGAAGTAAAGCAGAAATCCGTTGTTCTTCACACTATCGACGCAGAAACTCTTAGCACTTTACTCGATTTCGTTTACACGGGACACTGCAATATTACTCAGGTTGGTATGATAAGCAAAATTGATGGTAAGATATGAAAAAAGTTTTTTTTTTTCTTTTAGAATAATGTTCAAGAATTACTAGCTGCTGCTGATATGTTGCAAATGCCTGAAATCGTTGAGGGCTGTTGTGAATTCTTATGCCGTGAACTGCATGCAACTAATGCTTTGGGCATTTTACGTTTCGCTGAAGCACACAATTGCGAATCATTGGCAAAAAGCGCTTTAAATTTTGTACATAACAATTTCCCATTGGTAAGTTTGTTAGAGTCGAACGGAAAAACCAAAAATAATTACGCTTTGAAATGATCAGTATCTTTTGATTTCATTTTGATCTATGGGATGTACATTGTTCGTCTTCATTTACTTGTTTTTAAAATCAGCCCCCTTTCTCCTAAGATAACCCAATAATAATTGGGGTCTTAGAAAATTATTTTACGTTATATAAAAAATCACTTTAGCCTAGATTATACGATATGGCTATGAACCAAAATTTAACTGTTTTTGATAAATGTTTTGTCCCAATCGAACACAAATCGTATTAATACCTACAACGCGTAACCAAATTATATTTAACCATATGTATTGCAGGTGGTTGGACGCAGTTTAGACGCGATAGAGATAAAATATTTATGAAAACTATCCAAAATTTTGTTCGTAACCATATTGTCTAGCCTAGACTTTAGTCTTTTACTACGTTTATACGTACGCCTTATATGTAAAGCAAATGATTACGATTGACCATTTTTAACGTATCTATATGTTGAAAACTGAAAATGTACGACAGCAGTGTCTCTATCGCCTGGTATATCCCATATAATGTTTTATAAATACCATTTTCTCTTAACTTTAAGATAACTCTTGAAGATGAATTCCTTGAAACACCTCAAACTCTTCTTTCACAATTGTTGAGCTCCGAGTTATTGCGCGTTGATTCAGAATCCCAAGTATTTCAAGCGGCATTACGGTGGATAAAACACGATGTGACACAACGGCGTTGCTTTGTTTTCGATATATTTTCACGAGTTCGGCTGGCATTGGTTCCTGTGAAGGTAATTGAGCAAGCCCTGAAGGACTGCAGAGATATGTCTGTTAAAATAGCGTTGCGATCCATCATTCGTGACGTGAAATCGAAACGTGGGCAACTGGTACCCTTGCGCGTGTGTCCTCGTCAATTGGCAAAGAAAAATATCTACATAATTGGCGGCTCACGTCGTGAGTCGGAACGTACGTGGGACTCGCCTGACTGTATTTTTGAGACAGTTGCGAAGTATGACATATTTCGTCGGGAATGGTCCGAGACGGCACCAATGGAGATTGGCCGAATCTTGCCCGGAGTGGCGGCTCTGAATGGTAAGATTTATGTAATCGGCGGTGAACGAGGCTCTCAAATACTAGCAAATGGAGAGGTTTATTGTCCACAAAATGATGTTTGGGCGCCTATTGCGCCAATGATAGTTCCGAGATGCGAGTTTGGACTCTGTACTATGGGTGGAAATTTATTGGCCGTTGGTGGTTGGATTGGTGATGATATTGGTAATTCTATGGAAATTTATGCACCAGAAAAAGATGCTTGGCAATTGATTGACAATTTGCCCGAACCACGATTCAGCATGGGTGTCGTGAGTTTCGAAGGTCTTATCTATATTGTGGGAGGTTGCACTACGTCCAGTAGGCATTTACCAGATTTAATAAGGTGATAACATAAAAACCACAATAATAAATTCCTCTGACTAATGTTTTTTTTTTTTTTTTTCATTATTTAAAGCTATAATCCTGTTACAAAAGAGTTCTCGCCACTTGCTCGAATGAAAACAGCACGTTGTCAGTTTGGAATAGCTGTACTCGATCGTTTCTTATATGTTGTTGGCGGCAATAGGTAACTTTAATTGGTTTTGCCAACTCCAATGAAAATATTCAATACCATTCGATCCATTTTATAATAAAATTTTGCTTTTTTCATTTATATAGCAGTTCAATGGACGTTCTTAGCTCTGTTGAGCGTTACAGCTTCGATGAAAATGTATGGTCGACCGTTTGTTCAATGTCCGTTCCACGTGCAATTCCTGCAGTAGCGGCTGCAGATAATTTACTATACGTCGCCGGAGGTGATCAGGTTTGTTGGTAATTTATTTAATTTGAATAAAGTTATAAGATATATTATCGTTTTATAGCCTTGCGAAGTAAATTTCTATCGAGCACAGATAACGGTCAGCGCCGTAGAATGTTATGATCCTATGAGTGATACTTGGAAAAATTGCCCTGAGTTACCTGTCAGTCGTTCGGAAGCAGGTGCAGTCGCAGTATAATGTCTGATTTGGAACAAGTTGGAGATGTCTTTGAAAATTAAAAGTTTGTAATGTCTAAGTTCCAAATCCGGAATAATTACTTCGTATGATAAAGAATATAAAAAAAAAATCCTTTTTTTTTAACCCGACTTTGTAAAAAAAAAAAAAATACTCGTTTAAATGCCCAGAAGAGGAGAATCGTATAAGCACACTCATCTGTTTTTATTGTTAATATTACCGTTTAAGATTATGTAGTGCTATTACTAAGCTATTAAAAAATAAATGTATGCAAGTGCGTCTGAATGTTACTTAAAGCATCTTTAAATAAGAAATAAAAGCTTTTTTCTGAAAATGTAGTTATTAAAATCTCTCGTTTAATTATTCACCGGAACCGCTTAATTTCTTCTACCTTCAGCCAAAAGCGGTCGAGTATTAAAGAGTATATAAGAATGCCTGCGCAAAACAACGGAATATGGAAAGAGAAACATTTTGAAGATAAACCCAAATTAGCGTAATTTTACTAAAAGTTGAAAATTACTTTATATACTGCCACGCGTATCCTGAAATTTGAGAAATTTCAATGCAATTCATGAAAACTAAATATCTGACTACAAAAAATGTTGAATAAATTTAATTAAAAATTATGAATTTAAGGGGATGGCCTCTGTGCCGTAGTTGGCTGAGATGCTAATTAACGAAAAGAGAGGCCCGGGTTCGACTCCCAGCACAGATCGTGGATGTTGTTTAGTTTTTCTGTTTTTCTCTTTGGTTTTCCATTTTTCGTGGCATCGCAAAGGGCCCATGTGAGGTTATATGTGTCAACCTTAAGGGTGGCAGCCACAATAACCTAACCGAACCTATGAATGCAAGGGAGAGCAAGGCTTTAAAAACAAAAAACTTGGGCAACTTTTTTTTATATTTTTTCTGATAGTATGAAATTTTAAGAGCAATATGAAATATTCGTATATATTAAACAGGGTACGGAAAAATTCCGTTCGCGAACCGAAAAATGCAGTTCTTTTTCATTTTACGACTCGCAACGCGATCCATTCATTTTTCTATTCGCGAGCATAATCCATACCTGCGAACTGAATTTTTTCAATTCATTCTCCAACGAACGGAAACGAGTTTTTTAGAGAATGGAAAAAATGCGTTCGCGAACCGAAAAAATTTCGTGATTTCTTTTTGCAAATAAATCGTACTAAAAAAAAAAAAATTGTTAGTTAAAAGAAAAAATTTTTTTTCGTTCAAATAAAATTTGTTTCCGCCCGGGTTCGAACCGGGGACCTTGTGCGTGTGAAGCACACGTGATAACCACTACACTACGGAAACGCTTGCCGTGTGGCTGCTTAAAGGCGTACTAATCTAACCAATGAAATTAAAAGTTGAATATTTTCTAAAGGTGGAAGCACAGTGCATGAATAAATCGTTTTTGTTTTTGTTGTTGGCGAAAATATTGTTTTTTTCAACACAAAAAAAAAAACAATCATTTGGATTTAAGAGAATTCTACGGACTGGATTGAAATACAAGTGTATTAACACTGTTAATTTAACAGTAATACTGTCAAATTGAAAAAGTGAAACAATTGGGGGTTTCCCGTAAACTAGTAAGGATCTGTCTATTAATTGCGTAAGATTTTTATTACTGTTTTCACGTTCGCGTCTTAAGTCTTTGCTCTATCTCTCTCGCTTTTAATAACAGAACTGTCTGCGCAAAGACTGAAGACACGAACGTGAAAACAGTAATAAAAAGCTTACGTAATCAGCCCCTAAGTTAAGAAGCCTAAAATGTGATTCAAATTTTGCATGATAAATTTAAAATTTTTTAATATGTTACAAAAAAAAAAACACAATTGTTTCGGCAATCAAACGAGAACGTATTAATGCATTGAGTTGTCTTCCGCATTAAGAATAACTAATTTTCGCATTCTATTAACTTGGAATATGCTGCATATTTCTGGAAACATTTACTGTATTGTATCATTCGTGAATTTAGTGCGTAAGTTATTTCAGAAGCGAAGTATTAACGTCGCAAAAAATTTAGCATAATACAGAATCCATAATGGATGTTGAAAGTTTGATTTTTAAATGTAGAATTGACTTGATATGTATATACTATTTGCTAGATTTCAAAACAATTAGTTTTTAAAAGTTCATATTTTCATAAACAATGCTATCGAGGAGAAACGTAAATTTAAAATTCATAATATTCATTTATATATTGATCGAAAATTCAGATTAATTGAAATTACTTTTTTTCTGAATATTGGAGCACTCTAAAAAATTAATTGTAAGGGCTTACACGGACTTCAGCTACTAATAATCTTAACTATAGATAAGTGGCTTCATTTAAACACCTTGAATCATTCGACATTCGCATTCGTATTTCAATATGCGACAATTTCGCATTTGCATTCGAATGTTTAAAAAACCACATTCGTAACATCACTATTATGATACACTTTGTTTCCACCCTTAGAATTTATTCAACTTTCAAATTCATTGGTTAGATTAGTACGCCTTTAAGCAGCCACACAGCAAGCGTTTCCGTAGTGTAGTGGTTATCACGTGTGCTTCACACGCACAAGGTCCCCGGTTCGAACCCGGGCGGAAACAAATTTTGCTTTGTGAAACAAAACGTTTTTTTTTTTTCTAAGCACACTGGGAAAGGAATACAAAGGAAACAAGAAATTCGAACATTTTTAAGGTCATCATATTTTTTCATAAATGCATACTTCCTATTTCCACGGAGAAAAATTTTTTGGGAAAAAACTCCCGGCGAATATTCATTTAGGGGCCGTCCATATATTACCTTAGCATGTTTTTGACCATTTCAGATCCCCTCCTTCCCTTTATAATCAATCGTCATCGTCCAGAATCCCCCCCTTTTTTTTGAGCTCTTTATTATTTCACAAGTAAATAGAAATTAATTTCTTCAAAATATAGTTTTATAGTGTTTTCTTATAAGATAGAGATGATGACGTATTCATTGCGGATTGACCCCCTCCCCCTCATCAACAAGCGTCATCATTCGCGAGACCCCCTCCTCCCCCCTGTATGATGACGAAATATATGAACGACCCCTTAGAAGTGGTCTGAAAATCAAGCTTAGTGTATGTGAATTTTTGGTGACTGAATTTTAAAATTCCGTTTTGCAGATTCCAAACACATTTCTTTCTTTTGAAAACTTATTATTTTATTTATAATTACAAAGTTTATAAAAATTACAAACAATTTCCTTTAAAATAAATTGAGTTTTTTTTTTTTAAATTTAAAAATACACAACCGAAATTAACGGTTTCTCCTTATTTCGGGCACGAGGAATCGAACTGCATCATTAGTTTTTTGAGTTATCTGTACGTCTTCATGCAAAAATTTTCTTTAAGTTTATTTGACCACTTTTTGGCCCATATCTATGTGTGAGTTGAAGTTTGGTATTCTAAGATAACACCAAAATGTACTCTGAGATATGCCAAGTAATTCTTTGGAAAAAACTGTTATAATAAAATGCCGAATTAGGGAGCTATACCATTCCATTTAAAACTCAAAAATCAGTATCATTTGTAGCTATCAGTAGCCATTTGTTTCATCTTTCTATGTCAATTAGTTTTTGAGATATATGTACAATTTTGAAAAAGGGCTTAATAAAAAGGGTGTTTCGAGGATATTTCAAGGACACATGGCAATAGAAACCTAAAAATCGGTGTCTACAGTGTTTTTAGGTAGTATCTATCCAAAAATCAACAAAACTTTAATATCCCTTTCAGGGGGCCGCAGTCGGCTATAGCCTTTGTCGACTATCAGCAATCAGAAACATTTTTAATAAAGTTTTTAATCTTTCGAATGTTGCCAGCACTTCTCGGTAAGTTGAAATTCTCATTAAATTGAGTACTGTCATATAATTAACTTTATATTATTTTAAGGGCCGATTTCACTAAGCTATTTAAATAAAACTTAAACGAAAATGTACTTTTTTTAATGTAAAATCCAACAATTCATTTCATTTAATTTTAGTTTAAAATATTTGGTGAAATCGGGCCTAAGTGATTAACAGGGCCCGGATTTTGATGACCTAAAATACAGTAAATAATATCCTAAAAATATGACAAAATTACCTAAAAAAAAATCTTGAAAAATGACCAAAAAAATCAATGTGTGCAAAAAATACAATATTAGTGGTATTCAAGCAACAGTGCAAACGCAGTGTGCAATATTTGCACTTGTCAAATTGCGTACAAAAAAAGCAGTGCAAATATTGCACACTGCGATTTGCACTGTTGCTTGAATACCACTATTTTCTCCTCATTGGTACGTGTCTTTCGGATTTGGTACCTTTTTGCTACGAAATATTGCTCACACAAGAAGGTTTCCCATTAAAAGCGTGCAAACGAAACGGAAACATTCAAACGTCGAATATAGTCTACCAGCAAGTACAATCGTCTAGTCTATACTGGGAAAAATCAACTAGGAAAGAAATATTAAAACGGTGGAAAGCATTGCAGAATTGAACGTCGAGATAGCCTGTTACAGAGATAGAAGCGAAAAATTAAAGCAAAACGACAAAAATGAGGCAGAACAAAATTCAAATACGAGTTTGTGACGTCATATAATACTTTTGTATAAAAAATCAATTCATGGCAGAACAGAGGTTCATACAAGCTAATAAAAATTTTCAAAATACTCAACAGTTTAACAATATGCCGAGAAAATGACATCAAACTTTAAAAAATTACCCAAAATCAAAAAACCCAAAAAAAATGACCTAAAAACTTTTCATTTTCGGAGTCTAGCGCCCACATATGGCACAATTAAATCATCGAACAATATTTTCCTAATCACAGAAAAAAATATGACATGTCATTGAAATACGGGCCCTGGTGATTAAACTTGAAAGTTGGCTTTCAAAAATGCAATCAAATTATACTTATTAAGGGCCGTTTTCTCATCTTTTTTTTTATCTGTAAGTTAAATTATTCTGATGATAACTTCATACAAATTTGATTAATAAGTCAAAGAATTTGAAATTTAACTGGCAGATAGAGCTTAAATGTAGGATAAGAAAACGGCCCTAAATTATATAAAAATTATACATTCGCATAAGTTTCTATAAAATATACAAGTCATTTTTAACATAAATATTTTAAATAGTTCAGAATTTTGTTGAAATATGTTAAGCATCCCTTATAGTAGGGGAGCCGGAGATGCTAAATTTGCAGTTACTAAAGCGTCATGGAAACTTATTGGATTGTGAAGTTTACGTTCTTAAACAAAAAAAAGTCTGTGTAAAGTTTTCCATTTTAATGGGGATGAGAGCGTGTAAGAATGGTCAAAAATGTAAAAAAAAAAAATGGACACATTGCAATACTCGAGCGCGTCAGACATTGATACAGTAAACGCGCTTCATGTTCCTGATAACCAATATTTATTAATCTGACGTTTAATTGGAGGTGGTTGGCCATAAATAGAGGTGGAAAAAAAAAAAAAAAAACAGTTACTCGAGCGTGTCAGATATTCACAGTGAATGTTAAGTGGTCTCCGAAAAGTGTCCTATTTCAATGACTGGCGTTTTGGAGGTGGCCAAAGCTCAGGAATGATTTTTGAAAATGTAAAAAAAAAATGGTTACCTTGAGATACTCGAGCGCGTCAGATTTTTATGCAGAGGGATCAACTTGGTGTCTTTGTCGCCCTGAATGATAATCTGACAATTACATGGAGGCGTTTTGTTAATCTGACAATTTAAGAGATCAAATTTTTCTTTCGTTTCACGAAGGCACGTTAAATTGGAAATCGCCTGTATTGATCGACAACATCGAATATTAACTTGTTACCATATATAAGATTCACCAGGCCTTTCTTTTTGGTTTTAACACGGTCTTAGTGCCCACGGTTTGGTACCTCAAAATAGTTTTCATTACAACTGCCAAAAGTATTTCCTCTTTTTTTGCCTTTTAAATCTGCCAACGGCGTAAATGTCTCTCCTAATCTAAAGTGATATTAGTAATATAAACTTTTACAATTAAGATTTAAAGTGATGTCAATTTTGCATTTGGCAATACCGATTTCCAATCGGTCAATTCGCCGAATTCGAATATTTTTAACATCCAACTACTTTTCGGAACGATCAGTGTAGAAACACTACTTCGACTGCGGGTCAAGCAAAACTCCGCGAAAATTAGCCCATGTTTATAATGTTTCAAAAAATTAGAAGAATCTGCGTAATTTATTTTCAAAGAATAAAAAAAATCCTTTTAGATCTCGTTAATAAAAATTTTTTACCTTAGTGAAAATTAATTGTATTCGGATTTTTATTTAATAAGTATTCTCATTGGTTTCGGCCGAATATTTTAACTCTTGCGTATCCAATACGAAAAAATGCCAATACCCGAATTCCGAATATCCGAATTTAGGCATTTTTGACAATGATTCTTTTTGGATGAAATGAATTTTCAAAACAATGTAATTTTGGTTAATGTTAATAAAAATTATGTTCTTTACAATTTGTAACTAATTCCATATAACCCAGTGTCATGAGCATCATCGACACGTCAATGTTTTGTCCTAATCTAGACAAACCTTCTAAGCGCGGTGCCCTTTAAAAAAATGGCCAGGGTTTAAAAAAGGATTCACAGTTTTTCTGTTTTAAAAGCTCTTTATTGACACGGAATGCTTATTTTTAATTTCACAAAATCATTTGAATACACTACAACCTAGCCAAAGCTATTGCGACTAAATGTGCCATTTTTTCCTACTTTGCCCCACGAAAAACGTCAGATTATATGTTTTTCGTTATCCTTAAAGGATTTACTTCAAAATAAAATAAAAAACAAATCGCGCTCGAGTATTTCGAGTTGACGTTTTTTTTTTGCAACTTTGGTACTCACCTATTTCCCTATGCCACGCTCAAATTGTCAGAGAATTGAAATATACACTTTTTAACATCTACTTAACTTACCTTCTCTTAATCTGACGCGCTCGAGTTTTTCAGAGGATCGACTTTTTTTTTTACTAATCTGACGGGCTGCCCTCAACGTACACCCCAATATTGAGCGCTGACATATGGTGGGGCCACATAACAGGGGCAAGCTTTTCCCCATAATATTTTCTGACACGCTCGAGTAACTGCAAAAATCCCCTCTTGGGCTCCCCTACTGTTAGGCATGGGCAATAAGACCCGGGCCCTGATGATAACCGTTAACCCGGTAGTTCCTGAAACTTTTTTTGCCATTTTCAGTGATGCAACTTACCCCTTTTTCGGTATCTTAGCCCTAATTGTATCCCAGAACGCAAAAAATTTTGTTTTTAACCCGGATGAATACGCGCAATTTGGCCCTTTCCGACAAAAAAATTAGCCCCTTTTGGTTTTCAAAATTTTTCAGAAACAACTTTTCGCCGCCACATGCAGTCAATTTTGTTTGCAAGCAATTTGTGCGCAGAATTACTGCATGAAGACAAGAAATGATGTATGTCACTCATGAATGTTCGTCAATAGGCCGCAGTTTCTGATTTCATAGGAGACCAGGTTGCCACTTCAAAAAAATATGTGACCAAGGAGATTCAATACAAAAAAGGTAATGTACATTTTGGTTAATAAAACGTACTAGTTATAAATAAAAAAATGTTTGATTTTGTTACCAACTTAATAAAAAAAATGTAATTTATCTGGCAAAATTGAGGTTGAAAAAAAAATACTTTTGATTTTCCAATTTTGTTAATTTAGCTTTTTACCCCTTTTAAGCTAAACAGCGGTTTAGGCCCTTTTTTTTAAGCCTTTTTAAAACTAATTTACGTCACTGCCAAAATTTACTTTTACAAGTACTAAATCTTTGAATAATTAATGTTCCTATTGATCCCAAATTTACTAATTGCCGAAGGCACGTTAAATTGGAAATCGCCTGTATTGATCGACAACATCGAATATTAACTTGTTACTAAGTATAAGAGTTGTAGACGAATGATTCGTTTTTGGATGAATGAGTGAATCACTCACAACACAAATGGTAATTTGGTATAATGGTATAATAACTAATATGAATCGTTCATTTACAACTTTGCTAACTATATATCCATCTTATTGCTGCTCAGTTGTCATGAGCAATACATGCGACAACGTCTAATGTTTTGTCCTAATCTAGACAAACCTTGCTCATAGTGCGCTGATGCTTTAAAGCTCCTGAGTCTCTTAGCTTTTATAAGTGTGCTTGATCAGCATTTTTCGAACCAATTGCCCGTTCATACGGTTTCTTCAAGTGCTTATTATCCTCCTTATAGTTGTCCTTTTTTTTATGAATAACCTAAGCTCGTCTTTTCATGATGATTCAAGACGCGCAATGTGTTGCTTGCAATATTCCCACATAAAAATTGCGCCCGTAACATGCACATTCAGTGAGCGAATTAAGCCGAATTGTGGTATTTCAACAGCATAATCTAAAAATGGTAACAGATTTGGCGAGATGCCTTCTTTTTCGTGCCTACAAAAAAAAAAAAAAAAATCGTTTAAGATATGTGAACTAAAAAATACCCTTATGGTGTCTTACCCTAATAAAAGTACAGAGCGATTTGGAAATTTAAAGTTGACAAAACTGCAACTGGTCGCGGTCTGCTCAGCGCCAACAATTTTAAATCCTTCAGTTTTCTTTTCCAATAGAAAGCTTGCAAGATCACCCGTTTTGACTTCAACAATGTTAAGGTTATTTTCTGCAGTCATGCTATAGAAAAAATAATTTCAAAATAGGCTTTTGACCAGTTTGTTTCATTTACCTCAAGTTCTTAAAGTTGGGATCTTCGATGTGCTTCTTGGAATTGATGACTAAATTTTTAATACCGAAAACCTCGCACGTTCGAGCGATACCACCCAAATTTGGAATTTTGTCAATAAGACTGGCAACAACGTAGAGCTAGTTTTTTAAAAAGACAGTTTAAAAATCAGTTCTTAGTGAAAACGTTAACTGTAAAAAATAATAACTATACTCTCAGATAGAATTTAATGGAAAATATTTTTACATTATGGCTATACAGTTCAAATGCTTGAAGAAAAAGCGCAATATGCATTTCAAATTCTTGCCATCTTACCATGTTTTCCTGACAATCCGGATAGGAAATTAAATCTGAGCGTGGCATAAAATCGACAACTGGATTCAGTTTTCTCTGTACGATGCTGTTATTTAACGAGTTGTCATTTATTTTAATTTCATTCTTGTGTTGTTGACAGGTTGTAGCTTCTTTACGAAAACGCGAACACCTCAAGAAATTATACTCATCGTACGGTGCATTGGTAAAGTCCATGACTAAATGAAAGCACTCTTCTTTATTAATAACCATGAAGCGTATATTTCCATTCATTTTTGCAATTTCTTCCTGACTCATAGTCCTTCTGATGGCACAGGAAAGCTTAGGGTATATATCCGACATGACAGAGGAAAGCTTAGGGAATATTTCCGGAATGGGAATCAACCAGCTTAAGTGTTAGAATTCATCAATAAATAAAATGTAAATTAAATATTAATCGTTTGAAACAAGGGTAAATAGTTGTTATACATAAGGCTCGTATCTATCTCTTTTTTAAGGGATAGTCCCCTTTTTTGTGGTTGAAATTGTTATCCCCTGAAAATTTCCTAAATCCATTTTTTCCCTTAAAACTCCCTTTTTTCCATAGTCAGTGTATGGAAGATTTTTAGCACGTATGTATTTGTGTGTATAACTGTTATTTTTCTCTTTATTTTCCATAAATTTTTCATAAAAAAGCATTATTTCATAAGTCGAAAAATAAAAGCTTTGCTTCTTGAAATAATTTGTATTTTTTTTTTTTTTAAATCAGTTTTGGTGCTTGCAATCTTTTCACTTTTTAATTCATAAACGTTCAAATTTATCAAAATTTCAGAAAAAATGTATTCGAAAATATCCCTTATATTATACCTTTTTTTTACCGTACGACATCCCTTAAATCCCAAAAGTTTTAAGGGAATATACTTTTTGGCCTAAAAAAAGATACGAGCCTTAGTTATACATCATACATACTGCTTGGTTCTGAATTCCTCAAATCCATCCAACAACGTCATTAAACCAAATTTAGCATAAAGACGGGTTTGAAAATGAGCTCCCATTGTCAGGGGCCACAGTATGTCAACTAACTTTTGAAATTCGTCATAATTTGAATATTCCTTCGCTTTCCTAAAAGAACGGTATAAAACTACAACCAAAGAAAGCTCTTGACTTTGTGTGCAGGAACTTGCCTGTAAAAAAATACTTGTTTAAAATTATGTCTTTTATTTTAAAGTTTAAAATGATAAATTTTCAATTGTTTTTCAGCCTTCCAATGCATATTTAAACCTATGAAAATTTTCCTGTGCATAGTTCAACCCATGAAAATCGTCCCATATATATTTCTTTCAATATTTAAGAAAAACCGAAAGACCTTTCTATCTCGAGGGTCAAAAATGAGCTCGGTTGTCTCAGCACCCGAACTCACTAACCGGAAATTTGTTATCAGCAAACAGCTATTCACGGCTCAAAAGGCGTGACCTGCCATCACTCTTTCAAAATTAATATCCACATTTTCTTATTTTATGCGAATAGCTCAGTTGGAATACAACAATAACAACTGTGAAAAAAAATTGTCAAGAAAAATATATATTATTTTATGTGTATTTACCAATTGCTCCACAACAATCGGTATGAGCTCTACCCAGTGTATTGATGTCGACAATGCTATTTCATACAAAATTGTTATGTTTTGTTGGTTATTGTGTTCCATCAGACAGTTCCATAGCGGTGAGACAATATTGGATTTAATTTTCATATCTGCCAGCAATTCAATAATAACTCCAAGTATGTGCAAAATTGAACGGTGCTCTTTACTGTTAGCGTAGAATCTTGGCTTTCTGCCGTTTATGACACAAATTTGTTCAATTAAATATTTTAAAATGTCTTCTTTTTTCTTGTCGTCCGAAATTCCGGCTATGAGTTTTTTATATTTTTCCCGCAACAGAAAATTCTTCGCTTGATGAACTAGAATTTTGCATTGGTAAGCTTCTTCAATTCTACGCGTAATAAAAAACAAATTTTGTTTTATTCAGGAATTTTTTTTAAAGTTAAAATATTTTTACCTAGGATCCCCGACTTTTGTGTTAGTCATTAGAGCACCTTTAATCAAGAAGTCTTTAGGGATATGATTGCCATTTATATATTGCGTTACCAATTCAAGCAAATAAACGTTTTCCATGTCTAATTCCAACATCATTAGACCACAGTATACCTTATCTTCGATTGATGAAAGCCTTTGGCAATGTTCCATTATATTTTTACAGCTGAAATTAAATTAAGTAGATATATGTAGTAAAAGAAATTTTTGGTTGTCACTTTGTCGCCAACACTTACATAGGAGAACATTTTTTAAAATCTTTTAAGTCGTCTTGCAAACGTTTTACAAGTAACTCCAATTTATTTCTTCCAACAAATGACGTATGTGTTTTCAGGCAGTTCGTCACCGAAAGCAATGTTTCGAAGCTACCGAAATCCAAAAGTTCTTCCATGCAGATTTCGGTGTGTTTGAAAGACCATAATTTGGCATAAGAATCAGTAACTTTTTGAATAATTAAATTTCGTTCCTCTTCATTTTTTCCAAATTTACGACAAAAGTGCTCGTGGAGTTCTTTCAAAGGTGTTTCGAGAGTTATGGTTAATGTTAAGTCATTTTCAAAGTAATCAAAAGCTTGTAGATATCGTAAAGATCCAATCGTCCAACCATATATTTCTTGTTTTGCTTTGATAGCGAAAGAAATATTCATGAAGATTTCATTATCTAATGAAATGTGATTCGTTAATATTTTGAAAAAACGTGGAGTGAATATACAGTCTCCATCGAGTTTGTGATCTGAGCAATGCTCAATTTTCATAAAGAGAACTTCAGCATCATAATATGGATCAGAAATATTGTAGAGCGTTTTTACCAGCTGAACGTACTTTTTAAGTTCCATGTTTTTAATGGTTTCCGAAAATAGGTCTTTAAAAAGGACGATATTCGCTTGCCGTGAAATTACGTTTTGCATAGTTCGAATTTTGGAAGCCAAACATAAAAGTGATTCGTGAGATATAGTTCCATCTTCCACAGCATTCCAATTTCGTACTAACTGTGTTAGCCAGTAGTGCATTGGGATAGCTTTCCATTCGATTTGACAAAATACATCGAGAAAGTTCGACTTGTTGCACTTAAGAAATCGACTGGCACTTAATTGCTCTGGGAGCATGTACCCTTCTGAATTGTACAAAGCCATTTCATTTAATGCCTGCATGAACTGTTTTTGTGTTCGATTCGTCAATGAATAATAGGTTATAGTTTCAAGTAAATATTCGACAATCCAACGGCGTACTAAAATGTTGTTATGACGCAATATATGTCGGTATAATATATCTAGGAAGATTTGTTCAGTTAGTTCAGAAATATGCAAATTTTTCAATTGCTCTAGAGAAGGCAATATTAAATGCGATTGATTCTCTTCCAAGTTCTCGAAATTAGTAATACAGATAGTCCAGAAATTTACGTGTCTTTCCACATTTTCACATTTTGAGCTATCTATGTGTAATTTCAACTGATCCTCCATAAATAGGTGAGCTTTCTTCAATAAGAAAAGAGCACTTTTCCGGTGATCCCGATTTTCTGATTCGAGTAAAAATTGAACCAATTTAAAGAACTCCGTCGATTGTTTGAAGCCCTTAATTTGTTCTGAAAATTCATCGAAGAAAAATATCAGTATCTGCAGCAGCCCAGCGTTATTAGTTATCTCATTTGAATTCAAATTGTCTTTGATGGATTCCCAAATGTGGGTGACAAATTCGGGGTTGAATTTTTTAACATACAATTGCAGGCAAGCGAGTATGTTTGCATTGTTCCGCGTGGAGCGTTCAGCCAACAGTATTTCCATTAATTTTATATATATCTCATCTCCGATTTGCATCCGATGATCATCGTCAGCTGACAATGTTTTCAAAACTTGATAAAGGATTTGAAGACATCGCTCTACGGTGTCATCATAATTGTGCTCCTTTAAATTAAGCAGCGCCCAAACGAATACTCCAAGGTGTAATGATTCTCCTTTTTGTAATTCCAGGCGTATCGAGTGATGTAAAATTGGTAAGATATCAGACATTGAGATTGCATTATTAAGTTTGCCGAAATTTTTATGTATGAAAGATAAAACATGTCGCAACGTTAGCGGTGCCTGTTGTTTATCTGAGGATATCTCAGTGTTTGTAAGGCATAAATTAAGCCTCTGTTGGCACTCTAAAATTTCCACATTAACTTCCATAGCGCTTCTGAATGAAAATATTGCTTTCTTAGCGATGTCAGGAGACAAACCTTCGATGAGCTTCCTGAAAAATACACGAATAGCGAAATTAGCGAAAAGAGTAATTGACAGCTTGCACGTTCTCTTTCTCTCTCAGTGTCTATTTTTTGAAATCGTTTGACGATTCTCCCTTTTCTGAGTGCTGCAAACCCCTGTAGAAGATTGGAGTACTCCACGGTATGGTCTAAGAGTACTCGTAAATGCCCCAGTACTACTCGCCATTAATTTCCCCCACAATGCATTCAACTGACAATTTTAACATTGTGCTGTCATTGAAAAATCTCTAATCGCGTTTGAAGTAGTGTAGAAGTAGAGATTATGGGGCCAATCAAGTACATTTCATATGTTACGTTACTAGCAAAGGCAAAGGCTCGGGCTGAAGTAGCGCATGGGTAGAGCATTTGCCGCACGCCGGGGTTCAATTCTCGCCAAAGTTTTTTTTTTTTTTTTTTTTTGGATTAGTTATTCAAAATTAAATATTAAGAAGATTAAAATGCAAATAAAAAATAAAAAAAGGGTTCTAAATTCAAAGTCTGAGACGTCAATGCACCAATGGCGAAGTCAGATAAGCCGTGTAGTATTTTATTTTCAACTTTTTGTATTTTTGAATTTTACTATTCTTCCACATAATTTTCACCCGCGACATGGATCGAACTCGCGCCCTTCAGATTTCTAAGCCAACACTCTTCCATCACACTATCGAGTTATCTGACTTAAAGTTTGCTACGCTGTTACATTAACGTTGAAGCAAAATTGAACTGTAGTCGTTTCGTTTTCCGTGCCACTACCCTATCGGAATTTAGGCAAACAGATTGAAAAAAAAAAAAAATGTTATACAATTAGTTGAAAATCAATTAATTGAGATTACATTCATGAACTTTAATATAATATACACTCAGAAGAAAAAGTCTGCGTACGATGCTAATGTTTGAACATTTTTACCAAAAACCACTTTTATTTTAAAATTTTATGATGTACATTTTTTTATATGTTTGCTTTATCGTATTTTCAACAAATTTTACAACTTTAAATCGACTTTCAATATTCCATAAAAAATAAAAAATTAAAAAACTAAAAAAAAGTCATATTTTGGGGTAATAAAAAGTTTGCGTATACCGGATTAAAAGGGCGGAAAAACGGCATTTCTTGTCATTAAATGGACATTTACAATTAAAAGTTTATCGTTAAACTGCAAACGTGATCTTGTGGAAGTTTTTTTTTTCTAAAAATACTCCTTAAGTTGCGAAAAAGAAAAAAATTCCCCGAAAGGGCCGATTTCCTGCCTAGGTGCGAGAAAATTGTTTGTAGATTTATAGAAAAAGGTCCCATCTTTCCATCAGATTGCTTACATTTTCGGTTGAAGTAACTCATCAGTCCAGGGATGATGTTAACAACTTAAAATTCACTGGATTTTTAGATTTTCAACCAAGATCTAGACGTCCGCCTTAGTTGAGCTTGAAAGAAACGTGAGTTTTGCTCAGATCTGTGAAAGATAATTCTAAGTTAGCTGAAGCTGCAATGGTCCTCGATATTGAAGAGTAGTACGAGAAGTTAGTTACATCGCATGCCACCCAAAAAATTCGAAAAAGAGTATGAGCATTGTGAACGTATGGTCCGTATAGAGCCGCTAATAAGGCTAATGAATTATTTTGATATTGCAAATATTGGCTTTCGCCGAAAAATACTAAAATTAGCCTCTAGAATTTTGAAAACAGGTTATATTCCCTGATAAGACTAAATTCTGCATATTCAAAGTGAAAGGTTATCAGAATGTGTGATGGAAAAGAGGCACTACCTTAAATGTAAAAAATCTCCGAACGACTGTAAAGCATGGTGGTGGTGATGTTATGTTGTGGCGGTGTATAGCTAGTGCAGCAGTCAATAAATTTGAGTTTTTGAGATTAATATAAATGCAGCAGATTATGTGAACATTCCTTAATGTAATTTTAAGGAAACTGCAGCATGTTTTGCTCTTAGTGATAAAGATTTCTTCTAACGAGATAGCGACCCAAAGCAGACTGTGCACATTACGAAACTCTGGATGCTATTTAATAGTGTCCGACCGAAGGTTCGGCTTCGGCTTCGGTAATCGGCATAATCGGCCAATTCTTAATCTTCGGCTTCGGCTTCGGCTGGAAAAAGCCGAATATTTTTGAATTTTAATGGAAGTAAAAAAGTCACGATAGATTTTCAATTGCTTCATTGAGACCTTTTACACTAGTGAATTATTGCCGTAAATTTTTGCACAATTGCACAAAACTTTTCAACATTAAACGCATGGCCGAGAAATATTTATCTGCCCCTCCAACAAGCGTGGCCAGCGAACAACTCTTTAGCGCTGCCGGTCAACTGTATACTGAACGACGATCAAATCCTCGGAAAAAATGCTGATAAGCTGCTATTTTTAGCTTATAATATTAAGCTTTTTAATTTTGATTATTAATTGAAAGTTTTTTTATACCCGACACACTCTGTGTCGAGGGTATATTGCGTTTGTTGGGTTGTGTGTAACACCCAGAACCAGTCGAGATAGACCATACAAAATATATATAGAAATGATCAGCGTCACCAGGAGATTCGATTTAGACATGTCCGTCTGTCTGTCTGTATGTCCGTCTGTGTCTGTATACAGTTATCTTATCGAAGGAGTTGAGCTATCCTGACAAAATTTGGTATGCGTGCTAACGGGGACATGAGTAAGAACAAGTTCGAGAATGGACCCGATCGGACCATTTTTAGGGGTACCTCCAGTACTAGGGTCTGTTATGAAAATCACAAAAACTGCTCTAAAACCTGAGTTTTTCAAGATATTTTGATGAAACTTGGTATTTGAACATGTTTAAAGGCAAGTAATATGATTTCAAAAAATTTGAAAAGTGGGCGTGGCATAAGGGTGTTTTTCGAAAATTGTTTCCTACACCCGAAATACAAATGGGACTTGAACGAAAGTTGGCACGTATGCTTCCTTAATAGCCAGTAACGTCCTCCCAAAAACCATTATTAAGGGTACCTCTAGTACTAGGGTCTGTCACAAAAATCCCAAAAATGCCTCAAAAGCGGACTTTATTGAAATATTTCAATGAAACTTAGAATTTAAGCGTATATATAAGGGTCCGATTAGAATCCCAAAAAAATTGAAAAATTGGGCGTGGCAAATGGGCGGTTTTTATAAAGAAATTTAACAAAAGTCGGTATATGGGCCCAATATGTCCTTAAACACCTCTTGATATTAAAAATTATTCGAACATAAGTGTCTGTGTCGGGTATTCTATTGTCAGGCTCGCCTGACTATTACACCCTTACTTGTTTTTTTTTGTTACTGAGGTGTTATTTTGTTTTTTGTGCTTGTCAAATGAATAAAGACTGATTTTGTTTCCTTACTGTAAAATGTTTTGCATTCGGCTTCGGCCTTCGGTCTTCGGCCGAAGTCTTCAACTCTGCCGATTGTTCGGCTTCGGCTAAAAATCCACCTTCGGTCGGACACTACTATTTAATGTCCGCAATAAGCTTAAAACGTGTCCCCAATCTCCAGATCTGTATCCAATGGAGGACCTATCGCATCATTTAGAACAGAAAATTTGATCCCTACCGATAACGTCAAAGGCAATGCTGAAAGAGGTCATTCTGCTCCAATGATATGCAATAACTTTTGAATCTTCGAAGAAACTGGTTGATTCTTTGCTAGAAGGATTAGTAGAGGTTCAAAAACAACATAGCTAGCCAACAAAATATTAAAGTTCACAAAAACGTTTGCAGACTTTTTATTGCCCCAAAATATGACTTTTTTTAGTTTTTGAATTTTTAATTTTTTATGGAATGTTGAAAGTCGATTTAAAGTTGTAAAATTTATTGAAAACACGATAAAGAAAAAAAAAAAAAAAAAAAAAAAATTAAACAGTAATGTTATAAAAAAAAAGGTGGTATTTTGTGAAAATGTTGAAACATTAACATCGTACGCAGACTTTTTCTTCTGAGTGTATTTAATCTACAAGTATTCGATCTCTCCGTGGCGTAGCGCATAGCGATTGCGATTAGCAATCCGAAGGCTGGAGTTCGAGTCATATTGCAGGCAGAAATAAGACGTGGAAAAATTGGGAATTGAAAGAAACAGCTAAATTTTAAATATTAAGGAAAATTTGGATTATCTCATGGGTGAGAAAAGAAGCTGCCACCCATACAGTAAAGTTTCCATCCTTTCTTCAAAAACGTGATACACAAGCTTTTTGAAAAAGTCCTATAAGTTCCACTAGAAATTTTCTTTTTTTATTATTTTGAATAAAAATTTGGTTGAAAGCATATAAGTTTGTTTATTATTTAAATATATATTAGTATCTATTTTTTTACCCAAAAAAAATAAAATAAAATAAAACTCTTGCCTGACGGGGATTTGAACTCACCGACATCGGATTGTTAGACAATCTCTCTTATTTTTGATTTAAGAATTCCTTCTCAATTAACTTAAAAAAAAAAAACAACTTTGAAATAACTCAAAGAAAACCTAAAATAATATTAATTTACAATAAACTGATTTTAAACTAATTTAAAAGATATGCAGATTCAGACAATTGACTTTGCCGTAGGACATCGCCATGCTAAAAAAGGCAGTTTTCTCCATGGGAAAAAGTCAGAGTTTAAATTAATTGTCACTTTAAATCAATCAGTTGTTCCATTAATTTAAAATCAGTTGAAATTCCTAAAGGGTAGTTAGTCTCTACTCTCGGTATCTATATTCGTGCACTGGGGTTCTTTTTCCTATACTCGAGGACAACTCGCTCGAGCCCCAATTTACCCCAATCTTCTACAGGGACTCGAGTTTCAAGAGAGAGGATCTCTCATAGTGTTTTTTCGTGAATTTTGAATTTTTTTAAATCTTTCTGCTTCTACAATTATTGTTTGGCTCGGCCAGGGATCGAGAACCCGCAAATCGTCTTCAGCGTCCGCTTCGGCTTTGCTTCACTATAACTACTTTCATGATTTTTCATGTTTTCTTTTGCACAGTTTTTACGCTTCATCTTCATCTTCGGCTTCACTATAATTGCAGCCTAAAAGGCAGTATGCTAAGCGTCCACACATGAAAAAATGTGATGACCGTTGCTTAAAAATGTTCAAAATACTGAGTTCCTTTATATTCACTTATATTATTCTTGGATTGCGATCCAGAAATTTTGAATCGCTTTTTCTATTTCCGACCAAGCCGTTGGTTCGCATAAGGCATTGCGAGTATGCAGCCATGTTTTTTTTTTTTTACATTTAATTCAATGACAGAAAAAAACGTTCACGTTCTTTTAAAAATGCCTTTTATTCTTGGTTTTTTATTTCGTTATTATTAGAAGGGCTTGGATTTCGTGTGAAATGCCATCAAGCTGGCAGGAATTAAGATCTACATTCATGGACCAATCTCCATTCACCGCCCACATAATATTCTGCTGCGCAGCTTCTACAGCGCTTAAGTGCGAAATGCGACGAATATGCTCTTAGTGCAATCGAAATGTTAATTTTAAGACGTAAATATGCACCTGTCCGAAATTACCTATAAATTCTATTGAATAAGGGTATTGAAATATATTAAAATGGAAGCAGCTACATTTCTTCCTCGTGAAACGCCTAAAAAGTTGAAATATTTTGAACTTTGTTTATGGAGTTTCGCGTTTACCGTAAAGCTAAAAACTCAGCTAATACTTAAAACACTTACAGCAGGTATATCGCGATAACGAGAATAAATTAAAAAGGGGAATTTCCCATAATTTTTAGATTGTTAAAAGGGTGTGAAAACGTTGTATAGCGGCCTTTACATGATCACGTTTACCTGCAGTCATGCTTGGCGTGATTGAAAAGAATGACAATTTAAAAGCAAAAACTGTATGAAAAACAGGCATGACATTCTTTTGCAGATGCGGCGCTTGCAGGAAAATTTGACCATGTAAAGACCGCTTATGTAAAAAAAAAAACGCTTTCGAGGAAAAATAATTGACGCAAAATATGGCGTCGAAAGTAGCTCTCATAATTAAGTCGAATCTAACAAAACTAAAACTAAAATTTTTACAGCGTGCCAAATGAGCGTGTGTGTGCGTGTTTCTTTGTTTGGTTTGTTTAGAGAATGAACTACAGTACTGACCTTGATTATTTCAAAAGTTTATCGAAATATCTATTTCAGAAAATAAACACATCCGACGGTAAACGATTTAAAATGCGTTGTCTCAATCTCAAAATTATAAAATACACTCCTTTTGAATCTTGTTCTGCTTTGTTTAGTATTGTATATTTGTTTTAAACTTGTGTACTTCACGAACGAACTAGCTCAATTGATCTGTTCAGTTCACTGAACGAACGAACTAACTTGTTCAAAACGAACTAACTCGTTCAAAACGAACTAACTCGTTCAGAACGAACTAAGTCGTTCAGAACGAACTATGTATATCATTACAGCCGGGTCAGACTCAAGAATATTCAGCTGTTCGTTAATCGAACTGATTGTTAGTGTTGCCAGTATTTTGGCGCAATTTTTCAAAGGTAGATCTAAAAAAAAATTCTCTACCATTTGAAATAATTTTTAAATAGCTCAAAACAAATCATATTGACTTTACTGCTTATATATGCGCCCGTTTAGAAGTTCGTCAACATCGTTCAACAAAACGCAATTTGTTGAAGAGACGCTAGCGGGGAGAGGAAGATGGTTTTTGTTGAACGTACTCGGCTATTCTCTTTGTGCCTATATTCTTAGAGCCTATACTGAAATATGCAGTAACTACTTGCACATTAGGAGCCTTTTCGCTACAACGTCGTAAAGTGTGAGAGAGACAACAATATTCACGCTCCGTTAATTCTTTAAGGTATGCCAATAATTTAACACCTTCGAAGTCGGAGTCAGTATTTACTTTGAAAAATGTGCCGCAATCAGCTGTCCTGGCATTTACTTCGCATAAAAAATGGACATGTTCATTTCTATGGCGAAGTAAACCAGGAAAGTCACATGCAACCCTGCGCACTTGATTACTTGACATCTCAGTATAAGCGAAAGTAAATTATTTATTTTGAAGTACTTTTCAATTTTTTTTGCACGTATAGGCTCTTAGGGCCAATATTACCAAGCATATTTAAAAAAATTTTAAAAATAAAATCTGATTTTCATTTTCACCAACGAAATTTTTAAAATATTTTTTAAAAAATTTTAAACTACCTCAGCAGGTCGTTTAAGTTTTTTTAAAGATATGGTAACAGCCCTGTTTTGGGCGGTAGAAAAACAGCTGATTACATTCATTCTAAAATTTTACGGAAAAATTCTGCGCAAAACGAAACAAGCATAGCTTTAAATTTATGGATTCAGATTACAGCGATATGAGACTGATGAAAAATCGCGCGCACACGGCTCCATGCTCTAAAATAATATTTCAATCATTTGTGAATTTGACTGACTACCCTGACAGTGGAGCGTGCTGCCACATTTTGCTATACTTAAAAAAGTTGCATATTGAAAATGAAATTTAAAATAAAAAAATTTTTAATTTAATTTTAAAATTTTTTTAAATATGTTTGGTAATATTGGCCCTTAGCGTGAAACTTGAAAACAGCCCTTGTGCGAATTTTACATTGCTTCACATATTTTTGTCATTCGAGCGGAAAGGTTCGAATGCGTTCGCTAAAATTTTATTTATTTTTTTTTTTAGCATCTCTTTTGATATTTTTCAATATTAAATAGTTTTTTTTTTTTTTTTAAATTGCATTGTTGTATTCGCGTTCAATAAATTCGGAATATCAATCCTTTTGAGAGATGCATCAGGATTTTATTTTCTTTCATTTCTAACATCGTTCCTACGCGCAAGAGGGAACGTCGAAATTAAAATTTGAAGTTTTTGAACGAAGCAAATTTTGGCTGTGTGGAATCTTAACAAAATTAAAAGGATCATAATTTTTGAACGATGTTATTTGTCTAAAGCGCTAACGGGCGCTTTGTCACTGTTCGCCTAAAACCTGGCTTCCACCGAACTTTTTATTCAATTTTTAAGGGCCTTCAGTCTGTCGAAATGAAAAACTTCATATAAAAAAATTAGAAATTCTGAAGAATTTTTGTTCAGAATAATTTTCTGTTAAAGTCTCCATTCGTCAAGAGTATTTTGTTTTCTCATTTTTGATCTGTAAATAAAACACGGTACAAGGATTTTGTTAGAAATATTGAATTTTCGTTTTTCAAAGAATTTTGAACAAAGCAATTCGAAAAAATTAATGGATTTAACAAGGTTCAATGGTAATTTTAGAAATGTAAATGAATTGAATAATTTTCGATTATAAGAAACGTCTTGACAAATTATAGCTAATAACTGCATTGTCACGGAAATTGATTAAAATATTGACAATTGTACGTTTTCACCTTTAAGAATTTTAGAAATTCTGTGATTCCTTCAATAAATGAGATTTTGGCCTTCTAAATGGAACTATGGTTCAAATGGCATTTTCGTTTTGAAATGAAAAGGTTGAAATTTTGATTAAGTTCTAAAACGATTACCTGTGAAAATGGAAAAGCTGAAACGTCGCATAATTAGATACCAAATGCTGAAATGTTACAAGAAATGCAAAATCAAATTGCGTTTCCAAGGTTCAAGAGGACAGTCTACATGTACACAAAATGTTTCGATAAAGTTCCGATGCCCATTTATTTACCAAGAACATTCTGAACAAATTGAGAATTTGAAAATTTACAGAAACGATTGTGAATTTATATTAAAGCCAGGATTTGATTTAGTCTGAAACCTATACCCAGCAAATCACGTTTCTGGTAAATTTTCCAAATTTTCTCGAAATTTTTCCAGGAATGTCTCTTGGTAAAGCTAAATGGGCATCGGGAACTTTATTCGAAAACATTTTGTGTACATGTAGCAACTGTCCCTCTCTTGCACCTTGGAAATCGCATATGTGTGAGTGAACATCAAAATACTTGCATTTGTGTTGGTAACATTTCGAAGCAGATTTTGCTGGGTATATGTATAAGAAAAAGTGCACGTATCAAAATCCTTATATTAATGGCGTCTTTACAACTTTGACGATTTTGTTAAGTATTTTTCAAAATGATCTTCAACAACATCAAACAAAGAAAAAATCAAAGATTTTGATGTCAAAAATTCTGACGTTTAAACGATAAAGCTTATATTTCTCATAGCCGAATTGTTTTTTTATATTTTTGGTACAGGACGTACTTATAAGTTTTGTACATAATTAAATTTCGTTTCTTTTATTGAATAAAATGAAAAAACTCTACTTAAAAGAGAAAAAACATATGGGAGGGAATTTTGTGGGAAATTTTTTTTTGAAAAAGGGATAAGTGGGATTTTTTGTCAAAATTGGGGATTTTGCTTCAAAAAAGTCTGACAGCACTGGTACCAGCCTTGTACGCGCAAATATGGATTTTTAGTCCGCATTCACATTTTCACAAACATGGATTTGTGCAAGTGCTTGCATGGTGTATTTGAGCCTTTAACAGGGTAATCACATATCCTTTATCTGTAATAGCTGGCAAACACACGTCAAATCCTCGCCTGAGAAAACCGGTGTCGTTTGTAGCAATTTCGAGGTTTTGAGAAATCATCTTTGAAGTTTAAGATATATTAACTTAAAATCTGTACGGTAGATTTTTTTAATTTTTCGTCAAGATATGGAGTGATTTATGTATTTTTAAATGCAGTTTATATGTACTTCAAACTATTTTCACTTACAGAAACATTTCAAAAACTTCGCGGTGCAATTGAAATTAAAAATTTTCAATCAGCTGTTTATTTATGTAAGTAATGCGCAGAACGAATCAAGATTAATTCCTGGCGCTCGCTCCACTTCTATAAAAAAAACAAAGCCTTAAAACAACTTAAAATCACTTGAATTGAAGGTCTAAAAATAGCCGTTGCACAATTAAAGAATTTAAGTAACGCAATCCTGTGACGTCATAGTCATTAATCTCTGAGCATTTCGAAGGTGACACAAAACAACGGACCTACGCATTGCGCGCATGTGTATTCGTACGAGTTTTACTTGTTCGCACGGCTGCCACCTCAAAAAAAAAATAAATATATATAATATATAAGAGCCCCAAAGCCATTCGAAAAAGGAGCCAAAATTTTTTTTTATATATATAAAAAAGACAAATTTTGTGATGTGCATTAGGCCCGCTTGATCTTAAAGCAGCACTTTAAGCTTTTAATTATTAATTGCTTCAATTATTTAATGTTTTTGCTCTGAAAATTTTGTTGTTCTGAATTGGTTATTGAGCAATTTTACTCTTCGTGTAAGAAAGACAAAAGTGAAAGTAAAAAGTAAAGAACCAACTTTGGCTCCACAGCACCAACCTGGCAACCGTGCTCGGTCATTGTGTTTTCTATTTGTCTGGCATGTTGTTTGCAAAGTAGTTGGCAGCGTTCAGCGTTCGTGCGCGGCGAATTTGTGAAAAAGTCAAACGTAAAGAAAAATCAATATTATAGGATTCGTATTCGATGGTGCTGTGCGAAAATACCTAAGGCAGAAACAAACACAATTCCTAATATATAAAAGCTATCATTGCTGTAAAATCGAAACGGTAATATTGTCATGCAGAGCCGAATCCAATAAGAGTAAATGCTGCAACGCCCATATTAGTGATCTTTAGAGGAATTCGGAAGTTCGGAAGCGAATTAAGTTAAAATTTGAATAGTATTCGGCAAGTCTTAGCCAAATCGAATCAAGATTCAATTTAATGAAAATAGAAAAATTATAAATATAATTTGTTGGCAACATAAACACATACGATATAAAATATAGAAATACGAAATCAAGGTAATCGTCACGAGGCTGTTATTATTATCATTATGGATGTCCTGCATCCTAGTTGAAGAACTGAATTTTTGTTAAACGTTCATTTTTTGCCTTCGTCATAATCGCCATATTCGCCGCTGCAGCAGCGACTGCGAAGTCGACTGCGACATGACATTTCAGAGCACAAAAAGTTTAATAAGAGGCGAAACCGAAACCGAAACGCCGGTAAAACTGACATCGAATGTCGCCGCCAAGACGAGAATATTGACCTATGTATGTGTCAGAAACCAATATTTTGCTCTGTGCGATTTTCATTGGATATGTTTGTGTTATTAAATTTTATATTCTTCATGGTTAGTTTAACGTTTTAACTTTTAAAACTAAAGAAAATAAAGCTTCGATAAGACCTTCGTTCTTCCCTCTTTCAAAATATAAAATCATTGAACATCATCAAATCTTAAAATCCATCCAACGCCATTCATACAAAAAGCTCTGAATATTCGATTCGAACACAACAACAACAACAACAAACAACTGCATCGAGTGAAAATTTAAGCGATAAGAGAATAAAATCAAAATTTTCAGACGCACGACCAATAAAAAAGAGACCAAAAAGCTGTTTTTTTTTTATACGATTCAAAAAGAGTGTTGAAATGAATTTTTTTTTTAAATTTTTGTTTTCGCTATGTTATCGTTTGGCAATTTTGCAACTTTTAATTGTTTTCTTGCCGTAGATCGATTGGCGTCGTTTTCGCAGTCAACTTTATCGAAAGCAGCATCTCTAAAGTCTGAAAGTGACTTTTTTTGTGCTTTATTGCAATTGATTTGAATTGCATTCAATTCAATCGTCAACGACAAGCGGGAAATCAACGAACGAAACACCTTGCCATTAATTGAACGTCGTCTTTTGTATTTTTCGACTCGTATCGCTAAAAAAAAAAAGTACGTTTCTAGCGTTGGCCGTCGTCAAATCGTACGAAGAGCCAGCGCATAAAACGAATTTCATCTGTCACGGCACTTAAGAAATCAGCAAAAATTAATAAACTAACTACAATGGCACCTGTGCGGGGGGACGGCATGAGAGGCCTGGCCGTTTTTATATCGGATATAAGAAACTGTAAGTTCGAATCCAATTAACATTAACATCCTTAATACCTATCTTTTAAATGAAATTGTTTTTTTCAATTGTGTTCGAAACACTTGCTAAAAGATCTTCAAAGTATGTACTATGTTGTATGTACCTATATTCCCTATATATAGAAAAATTTGAGTCAACGCATCTTAATTCCTAGGCAAGCGGCCTTCAGTGCTTACCGCCTACAAAGTATACGAGACTGTAAGCTACCTGTCTATTAATAGCTACAAAGTACCTATACGAAATTGAAGGCGACCTGTCTATTAATTGCTTACTTTGTGGGGTGGTGGTAGGCGTTCACTCTACAAAACGGCCATGCTCGACCAAAAGTATACTAGGATGGTATATGAGGTCGTATGCATTACCGCCTACGGCCTACGAAATGTGTTACGGTTCATTGCTTCTGTACGCAGCATTTTGGCCGCTGGGTTATGATGACCGACTGCTTCAAGCCTGCAAGCTAAATCTTAAATTTCATTTGTCAATCATGCATTCTCTAGAAATCGAATCCGAATTAAAAAAAAAAAAATTCGATTGAAATGCGATTTCAATAGAATTCTAAGCGATTGCTTGAATATGGATAAAACTTTTTAGGCAATTTATTCCAGCCTATTCATCAGCAAACTCAATAACTCGATCAACAATCATTACATTTTGTGCCTGTTTCGTTTGATTTAACTAAATCATAGGGGCGTCACCAACTACACGTTTCCAGCTTAAACTCGAATAATTTCATTCCCGCATACTTTGCGACCAACGTTGCGAGCGTCTCGAGTTAGATGCGTCGCCCGAGATGACTTTTTTGAATTACTCTTCAAGTGCTCCGCTCGACGATTGTGATTTCAATTGTTATCAGTAATATTAATATACACATGGGCCTATTTGTCGGCGTTGTTGCAGACTTGCGATGAACAAGAATTTAAATATGGATTCGTGACTGGTACTGGCCGGTGCAGCTTCGTCAGTACATTATGAAAAATAAAATAATTGATATTTTCTCACAACCTTCTGCAAAGCTAAAAATGTATTGCTAAACATGAGCATATTTCTAACAGCTTTTATAAGTGTTACCACAATTATTCAACATCCAGATATTTTGTTTCGAAATTAACTAAAAATTGTATTACTATTTCTCTAGGTAAGAGTAAAGAGGCCGAAGTTAAACGCATCAATAAGGAATTGGCCAATATAAGAAGTAAATTTAAGGGCGATAAGACTTTAGATGGCTACCAGAAAAAGAAATACGTTTGTAAGCTGCTCTTTATATTTCTTCTTGGTCATGATATCGATTTTGGTCATATGGAAGCAGTAAATTTGCTATCGTCAAATAAATATTCGGAAAAGCAGATTGTAAGTAAAGTTTGAAAAAAAAAAAAAAAAAAAACAACTTTGAAGCCATGCAATTGATTTGCTTGATTTTTAGGGCTATCTCTTCATATCTGTGCTAGTAAATACGAATAGTGATCTTATTCGCCTGATCATTCAATCCATCAAAAATGATTTGCAATCACGGAATCCCGTTCATGTTAATTTGGCATTACAGTGTATTGCTAATATCGGTAGCAGAGATATGGCGGAATCCTTTTCAAATGAGATACCAAAATTATTGGTATCAGGGTAAATATCCATAATTAAATTTGAATGAAAATTGAAGAAAAAAAAAACATAAGAAACATTTCATTGTTTTCGAAAAAGTGACACAATGGACGTAGTCAAGCAATCAGCTGCTCTCTGTCTCCTGCGCCTTTTTCGATCCAGTCCCGATATCATCCCTGGTGGCGAATGGACTTCGCGCATCATACATCTCTTAAATGATCAGCACATGGGTGTGGTGACAGCTGCAACTTCATTGATTGATGCATTGGTAAAACGGAACCCTGATGAATACAAGGGTTGCGTTAATTTAGCGGTTTCACGTCTTTCGCGTATCGTCACGGCCAGTTATACTGACTTGCAAGATTACACGTACTATTTTGTACCTGCTCCATGGCTGTCAGTCAAATTGTTGCGACTGTTGCAAAACTACAATCCAGTAACAGAGGAACCGGGAGTTCGCGCCCGTTTAAATGAAACTCTTGAGACGATTTTGAATAAAGCACAGGAGCCACCAAAAAGCAAGAAGGTTCAACACTCGAACGCCAAAAATGCAGTTCTCTTTGAAGCCATTAATCTTATTATACACAGTGATAGTGAGCCGAATTTATTAGTACGTGCTTGCAATCAGCTTGGCCAGTTCCTTAGCAATCGTGAAACGAACTTACGTTATTTAGCACTGGAATCAATGTGCCATTTGGCCACATCAGAATTCTCACACGAGGAAGTTAAGAAACACCAGGAAGTAGTGATTCTTTCAATGAAGGTTCGTGGGCTTAATATATTTTATGAATGTATGTATGTATGTTCATTGCTGAACGATTTTGTGATTCAAGATGGAAAAAGATGTCTCGGTTCGTCAAATGGCTGTTGATCTTCTTTATGCAATGTGTGATCGCAGCAATGCCGAAGAGATCGTTCAAGAAATGCTCAACTATTTAGAAACAGCCGATTATTCCATACGAGAAGAAATGGTACTCAAGGTCGCGATTCTAGCCGAAAAGTATGCAACTGATTACACTTGGTGAGTAAAAACCTATGTAGTTTCGGAGATCAATACTTCATTAATGGAGAACAGCATTATCTATACATAAAATTTAATAAAAATGTTATCATATAAGAGGTTACGCCCCCGTAGACGGTGAAAATATCGATCTATGTTTTGAATTATTCCATTCTCTAATGGCTTGGTTTCTGATCATTGAATGTGTTATATAATTTGGTCAGAGATTAATCGATAAAAGAAATTATTTAATAATTACATATATATCAAAAAATCTGATATTCACAAAAATTTATATAAAAATTATATCAAAATTACTATTTGAAGTTTGTGAAAAAATTAAAAAAAAAACAAAATCCAACTTACGAATTTTTCTAGGAACTTATATTGGATATTTTCTTATATGATTGAATCTATTTCACTTATATAAATAATATAAACATTTAATACATATGAATCATCGCCTCGAATAACGTTGTAAGCGACAAATTTTTTGAACCTATTTTTCGGACTTTCACTGTCAATAACACTTTAGGCCTTTGAGCTATCAAAAAAGTATTTTTATTTGGTCAACTCTTGGACATTTCTCAACATTTCAGAACATTAATGAAGTGAAATGATTTTGTTCGTACTGTCTGGCATGACAAATTTCCAAAAATGTGAAATTTGTCGCTTACAACGTTATTCGAGGCGATGATTCATATATTCCCATTTTCTTTCAAAGCTGTTCATTTGTAATTTCCTTGAAAGGCGTGAATATAGTCTTTGATCTCATTTTTTTGACTCTTTTTTACTTCAAATAACATAGAACCTACTAGATGAAATACTTTTGTTGTCATACCTAAGTAAAAATCTCATTTTGTTTAGCGACTGTGTGTCCCCGCCCTTATTTAAACTCACATTGTATTGTAGAAACGGAATAGTATTTTAAAGCGCTTTTAATATCGAATTTTTTGTATTCAGGTACGTTGATGTTATACTCAATCTTATACGCATCGCTGGCGACTATGTTTCTGAAGAGGTTTGGTACCGAGTTATACAAATTGTCATTAATCGTGAAGAAGTTCAGGGCTATGCAGCTAAAACAGTTTTCGAGGCATTACAAGCACCGGCATGTCATGAAAATATGGTCAAAGTTGGTGGCTACATTCTAGGGGAATTTGGAAATTTGATTGCCGGAGATTCCCGTTCAGCGCCATTAGTACAGTTCAAATTGCTACATTCCAAATACCATTTATGTTCGCCTATGACACGCGCACTACTCTTATCAACGTACATAAAATTCATCAATCTCTTCCCCGAGATACGCACCAATATACAGGAGGTATTCCGGCAACATAGTAATTTGCGATCCGCGGACGCAGAACTTCAACAACGTGCTAGCGAATACTTGCAACTTAGTATAGTGGCTTCGGCTGATGTTCTTGCAACGGTTTTGGAAGAAATGCCATCTTTCCCCGAGCGTGAAAGTTCCATATTGGCAGTACTCAAGAAGAAAAAACCAGGCAGAGTTCCCGAAAATGAAATTCGAGAATCAAAAAGCCCAGCGCCGGCAACGATTACCCAAAATAATGTGCATGTAAATCTCAAGTAAGAAACTTTTATAGCTAAAAAAAAATTAACTCATTACTGATGAAAATTTCTAAATTTGATAGAGTTAATAGCAATGCTAATGCCGATCTGTTAGGATTAAGCACACCTCCATCGAATAATACATTGAATAACTCAACCGGTGGCGGTGCCCTAATCGATGTTCTCGGAGATATCTACGGCAATAATAACGTTTCAGTTTACAACTCGAAAAAATTTTTGTTTAAAAACAATGGTGTTCTGTTTGAAAACGAAATGATACAAATTGGTGTGAAGAGCGAATTTAGACAGAATCTTGGTCGTCTTGGGCTTTTCTACGGAAACAAGACGCAAATACCTCTAACGGTAAATTCTCGGGCTCTTTTGAATGAGATATATTTATCATTTATATTTTAGAATTTTACGCCCGTTTTACAATGGGATGCGGAGAATGCGCTCAAATTGAATGTGCAAATGAAACCAGTCGAGCCCACCCTCGAGGCTGGTGCACAAATACAACAATTGCTTACAGCCGAATGCATCGAAGATTATGCGGATTCACCAACAATAGAATTGAACTTCCGCTATAATGGCACGCCACAGAAATTCAGCATAAAACTGCCATTGACGATCAACAAGTTCTTTGAACCGACTGAGATGAATGCAGAATCATTCTTTGCGCGATGGAAAAACTTAGGAGGGTATGATGTGACCTATTGTTTATTTGAATCGGCTTGAAACTAATAGATTTTTGCATTTTCAAATAATTAAAATAGTGAACAACAACGCGCACAAAAAGTCTTTAAGGCTCAACAACCACTAGATTTGCCTGGTGCACGTAATAAACTTATGGGATTCGGTATGCAGTTGTTAGAAAATGTTGATCCAAATCCGGACAATATGGTCTGTGCTGGCATTATACATACTCAAACGCAACAAGTTGGTTGCCTGTTGCGACTAGAGCCAAATAAGCAGGCACAGGTAAGTAACTATTTTTTTTTAATGTAATATATTCCACAACATAGTGGCAATAAAAAATAAACATTTGTAAGAATATAAATATCCTATTTTGAACAAATACATCACGATATTACCTATGCAGCTCCAAAAGTTTTCAAAACATTTTTTTTTTTTTAGGTATATCAAGGAGATTGATTGTCTTGTGTTAGATTTTACCAAGAATGATAGAATATAAGATTACGACATGCGCAGATTTTACTTTTATTCGAGCACTTGTGACGTTTTTGTTGGTGCTGCCACAAAGTTGTGTAAATTAAAAAAAATTTTTTGGGAGATTTTTTCAATTTAACTATTAATTAAAGTTAGTAAATGTTTTTTTTTTTTTTTTGTTAATTGGTAATTTCACAAGAATGTCTTATTTTAAGGACCATGTAAGTTTATATGAACCAGGTTTTGTGAAAGTTTCAAATTGGTAGTATGTTTTTCGAAAGTCAGTGGCATCGCTGTAAACGCATAAATTCTTTAATTTAAATTTTTTATCTTGGAAATTTTCATCTGTCAAAAATTTTCAATAATTTCAACCAATCACAATACTTTAAACGCTACGTCACAAGGGTACACGCGCAGAAGAATCAAATTGTCAAATCTGATTGTCGTAACCTTATAATCTATCATCCTTGGATTTTAATGACCAATAATTATTTAAGATCAATTTCGTTGAGCTATATGGTCCATGTAGTTGGCGTAAATAAAAACAATTATTCCATCCTTTTAGCTAGCGTTTCTTTACATTTGGGGAAAATCTTCAAAAGCGTTATTTCTATTTGTACTACGATACGAAAGTTTATAATTACAGCTCCTGATAGAGATGCGATGGATAGTGATTTGGCCAGACACCGGCTAAATACAAGGCTGAATAGCCGGGTATCCGGCAACCTTATAGTTGAATTTTTTTTGCTTTTGTTCACCGGATAACAGCAAAACGTATCATTGGAATATTTTTAGGGGAAAAATTCCCGGGAAATATTCATTTAGAATAGGTCTGATAAGCACCTGATTCTCACCAAAACAATTCACAGAAGAGTATTTGTTTTGCATATTTTCTTTTTGCTGACGTACTTGTCGCTAGTTTTCTAGTCTTTCCAAGGACATCCATGTATGTCGCAGATCATTTCAAAAGTTTTCCATTTTTTCTTTAAAAATAATTTATTAAATACTCAAGAAATTCTAAAAAACAAATAACAAAAATTGTAATAATAATAACAAATGTATCACACAGATGTTCCGATTGACGATTCGAGCTAGCAAGGACACCGTTACTTGTGAGGTATGCGATCTACTGTCAGACCAATTTTAAATAAAGGGAAAGGTAACGCCAAGGCTATATACAACAAGCGAAAGCGTTTTTACTATCAACTTTTAGAATAATGTATAAAAAAAGGAGTTACATATTCAATCACATTCTATGGGTTTAAAAAAAAAAAAAAAAAAAAAAACACTATCCCCACAATAATAATGAAACTGAGCGTTCATTTTATTGTATGCAGAATAGAGTTCTACTGTTTCAATAGCTACTAGTTTACATAAACGAAAAAACACTAAAAGAAAAAAACAAAAACAAAAAAAAAATTGGCACAATCAAAAATGATTAAAAATATATATCTTAAAAAAATGTTGTAAAAGCCGAAAATATATCAACAATCTGTAATAGATATATATGTTCAAAGGCGTTCAAAATAAAAAAATATGTAAAATGTAAAAATAAAACAAAATAATTTTTTTTTTTTAGATCAATGGGGAGTTCAAACTGTTTGTGTATACAATTTGTTGTTTTGCGTGTATGTAATGCCCCTATCCCAAGTTAAATGTTAAAAATATGATGTTTAAGAGAAATGCATTATTTCCGTAAAAGTAAATAATGTATAGGTATGTAAACATAAAATATTTATAAACAATTTGAGCTTTTTTCTTAAGCTATGAGATGAAGAAAACTGAGCTAAAAATACCATTCAATAATTGATTTCTTCGAGCTTTACAGAAAAAAACTGACTGAATTGTTTGACCTCAACAAAACTTTTATTTGAATTTTGCTATGCTTTGTTTGTTGCTCAAACTCAATATTTTGGAATTTTGTGTAATTTCTTGTTAACAACACCAATTTTGTTTTTTGAAATTTTAATTGTTACATAGAAAAACGTCAAATAAAATTATAGGTCTGTTCCCGTACTACACGAAACTGCCCAAAACTGCCAAATTTTTTCAAAACTGTATGAAAATTGGGCAATATTTGACAGTTTTAGGCAGTTTCGTGCAGTACGGGAACATACCTTATATTTTTCATAGATCGAATGCAAAGGCAAACCGTATTTTTATTTATTTTTTATTTTGGAAATATATTTTGTTAGTGTTAAATATTACTAAAGTCATCGAACAAAAAATCTTCGTTAGTAAATGGACTAAAATTGAGATAAATAAACAAAAATAGTTAATGTACAAGTTTTAGTTTTAAGAATATTGTTTTTATTTGTATCGTTGAAAATATGCTTTACCTTCTCCTTTCAAGAATACAATTTTATTGGCTTTGAAAAATTATCACAGAACTCAATGAAGACGGATATTGAAGAAAAAACTATAGGAAGGCCATGCTATTCGTACATTAAATTAATTTCTGCCCCACACAACATATTTATTGGTATTTTCAAAACATGTAAATCTAATCAATGACTTGAATTCTGAAGAAGGCAAAAGCCTTATAGAACGAGCTGGGCTTTATATTCGCAAACAGTAGTTAAATGATTTTTACTCACATTTGTGTTTGCTTTCTTTGTTAATCGTCCACAATGTTTGTGTTAATTTTCTTGCACTCATTTCGGTTTTAACATGTTTTTCATTTAAAACTTTCTAGAAAAAAGAAAATGATTCCATTTTTAAACGATTTAGTTCGACACGACTATTCAACCTTTTTGTTAAGAATTTAAAAAATAGTATATTTTAAAAACTGTAATCTTGTAGAGATATAGGATTTCTCGTAGTTAATTTATTTTCATTTGTGTTTTTCTATGAACATCATGTCTTTTTTTCGAAGGTTTTTTTTTTTTTTACAAGATTTTATGCGGAACGTAGAACAGAATGAGCTGTATTCCATTTTTACGCATGGTTTTGTCGACGTCATTTGGCCACTATTATTGACACACTAACCACACTGTTCTTAAACGATCCATTTGAAATTTGAGTCTTCCGTTCTTTAAATTTTGTTTAACTTTGTTTGATAAGTGCAAAGCACAAAACTTAATAAAATCATGCATTCCTTCTATCGAATATATAAGTGAACAATGATTAATTAATTTATTTTCATACTTAATAACTTTGTATATTTTAAAATCGGTTTGTCTAGGAAATCATTTATGTATTCTTCTATAAAAAAAAACTTTTTTACGAACATAAATTGCATATAGAACTATAAATTGCTACCTTGTAAACAAATCATGTTAATAAAATTTATATAATATTTATAACCACAAATTTCTTTCAAATTCGTTTAAATTTGTACCTAAGTGTAAAATTGTTGTATTATTCAAAAAATTACGATTACTGATTCAATATGTTATTTAAAAAATGCTAAAAATGTTTACTGCCGTAACTTTTCAAGCATTTCATTCAAAAATATTATATATTTATAAGGCATAATATATATAAATATATATATTTAAAGAGAACCTAAAAATCTCATTATTGTAAACTTATAATCAATTTAATTAAGTTGTGGCAGAAATAAAGTTTAATTTTTAAATAAATAAAATTATTAAAATATGTTTGTTGAAGGATTAAATCTTTGTTAAATTTACAACCTATAACCTATATAGTGATTATAAGAATCCGTTTGGAAAAGTTTGCTCTTAATTGATCCTTAAAAAGTTATTGACATTTTTATTACTGGTAAAGAATTAAAAAATAACAACATTCAACATTTTTTTGCGATTTCCTAAGTCTTACTATTTGAATCGGCTCTTGGATGGTCATGGTCAACTTGTTTTGCTTTCATATTTTACTTCGATCTAAAAATTAATGTGTTGTTCGTAAAGCTAAGTGTCCACTTCAATCAAAATTTTCGTTTCCATAAGCAACACACGTATAAAAAACGAAGCGGAATGCATTCGGAAATTTCACTCGATAACTTTTCGTTTGCCTGATTCAACTCAAAACGAAACGCAAAAAAGTACTTTGGAGACTTCAAAACGCATTATTTTTCGTTAGAGGTAACACTGACGAAACGAAATAAAGGAGCTGACATTTATTTCGTTCGAAATTTGTTGAGCGAAAGTCGAAAGCATTTGGGTAGTTTGAATGTTTTTATAATTCTTGCACTGAAATTCAATATAATTCAATGAAAATCGACTGGAATTCTTATTTCCAGAAGAAATGACCGACGCATGAATCCATTTTCAAAAATTTTGCTTGTTATTTATGGTTGCTGAAAAACTATCGATGGTACGACCTATATAATCAACAATTTTTATTTTTCTTAACCATCGATGGTTCTAATTCCCCATGGGTGATGAGTCAGCATCAGTAAGTCAATATTACTCATCTTTAATTAAAACAAACGCGAATACTTGGCGGTATGGAATATATTCAAATTATTTAAGAGGGAAAAAATTTTTCAAAGCGTTTCAAAAACCATCGAAACTATCGATGTTCGCAGTATCGATAGTCTTGCATCTCTAATTTTTCCGATTCTACACTACGTGACGTCAAAACGAAATAAAGGTTCAAGTCTCCAAAAAAATTTTGATTGAAGTGGACACCGACCTTAAGCCTGAAATACACTATACAGTTTTTTTTAGTAGAGAAATTAGTGTAGAGTTCAGAGAATCTACGTTTGTTTTGCACGCTGAAGACCATCCCCACAATTCTACAGTTCTACGTAGAGCTGCCATCGACATATTTAGAGCAGAGCTCTTCTATCTAATCCACGACTGTTTGCACGAAGCATTATAAACTTTGCCATTAGCGGTCTCCCACTTAGGGGCTCTCTCCAGCTCTGTCAGAAATGAAAAATTTCATATAAAAAACAGTTCAGAAAATTTCTGATTCCTTTCTGAATCGCTTTTTTTTATATTTAGGGTATTCCCTTAAAAGTGAAAAGATTGAAAAATCGTAAAAGTGTAAAATTTTTCATTCAAAACTTCGTTCATTAATTTCTAAGCCTTCTCGATTTACGAGTTTTTAAAGTTTTCGAGGCAAATACACGTTTAAGGGAAAAGCCCTATTTGGTTTTTTCTTTGCAAAATGACGTCAATTTTTTATAAAATCAGTTAAGATTAGCTTGCATTGCCAATAAATAAACCATAGCCAAAGGTAAACCACAAACAAATAACCGCTCCATGAGTTTGTCACAATTTCAAATTTTTAAATTCAAGAAAGATTTATTAAAAGTAGGTAGTCATATTCGTGATCGAAGAAAATTCGTGACGCCGCATGGATTCCACGATTTTTTCACCGAGAAAACCTATTGAAGTTCAGTTTTGATCTTATATTGTCCAGAAATCGATCATTGGAGTAGACCAAGTTAGAGTAAACTGATCGAGCAAGCCGTATATTTTTCTCAAAAATGAAAGTCGCAAGTTTCAAAAAGCTTCGATGTCACATACATACATACATATAAGATATGTTTTGATATATTCGCCTAAAGTAGCGTTACGTGTTTGTACTTGAATTGAATTCAATGCCATAACTGGAGAAATCAAAAAAAAATTTAGAAATAATGCCCATTAAGGAAACTAAAAGTGGTGCCCTTTACTTTTACTTTTAGAGAACTATTATGCAAGGACAAATTATCTCGAAATAACGTTTAAAGATTTGAATACACTCAAAAACACCCAGTTAGCAGCATATTTTGCACCCCGGCTTCTAAAGAGACACAACTCAAAATTTGCCATTTTTCCGAAAAAGTAAAAAAAAAAAAAATGCATCACCGTAGTGCAAATCAAAGCAAGAAAAAAAAGGCATTACGGCCTTTTTCGGCATTTTATAATAAGAAAAACGGAAGGGAATTTTTCCTGCAGGTAGACAGGTGACTTAGGAATAAGAACCCCACAGCATAACTCAAAATTCACAAATTTTTAGTTGTGTCGCTTTAGTTGCTTGGGTGCGATTTTAGAATAGAACTTCAAATTCAAACTTCTGGTCACAAACGGTGTCTCCTTTCCTGCTGAAGCGAACAAATGTACATACATACATACACACTTACTCTGATTTTTTCCTAGAAATGTATGCTTATGAGCTCATTTAGAGATTAATGGTGTTGTTTAGTTAAGTGATCTAAATCAAAAACCCATAGCTATCAAGAAAACTTTTTGTAAAGTCCTAGATGTACCATTGTTTACCTTATGAGCACGAGACGGTACAGTGAACTACGGATAATTGCAACACGAATAAATGCAAAAACTTCATAAGCGCAAGGTGCTTTGAAGCCTTTTTATGCGTTCTCATGAAAATATGGACGCATCAATGCAAAGAACGCATACATAAGTGCACAAGAATTCGAGCAAAAAACGTGCTGCATTTATCCGTACTCTACTGCATAAGTTTATCTGAAGAAATTCCTTCGCTGCTTTACGAAGCTTACGAAGATTAATTTGCCACAATGAAAATGAAGTTTTATTTTCGTTTTCTATTTCTTTTCTCACTTTTATATACATGGGCAATTCCACAGAAATCGATGAGGAAGAAATCAAAAAATATTTTTTTCGATTAAAGTTGGAAAAAAATATCAAATAAATAGTTGAACAGATATGAATAATTTATACGGTATCAGCTGTCAAATTCATATAGTGACATACTCTTTTCTCGTCAAGTGGACACGCGTGACTTTTGTAAATGTAAATACGCTTAATATTCATTCGATAGAAAAATAGTCAAACGTCGAAAATTTATCCCAAGGTCAAGCAAATAAAACATGTATATATTTTTTCTGATTATATAACTAAGCCTCAATTTATGGTTAACAATCAAGAGCTTATAGAATTAAGCTGGTCATTTTCATTAAAGTACGAAAAGTATAATTTTATATGCGTACGCAAGTTGCAGTAAATTTTGCATTTGGCCGCAATATTGTATCATGTGTAACATATCCAACGTCTAAATGGGCATACAGAAGCTTAGTTGTCAAAGTAATAGCATGGCTTCTGATGAAATAAATGCTGCTTTAGTTTATTTCCTCTAAGTATTCGATAATTGTTCAATAGAATACCGGTTAAAAAAATTTAATTTATGGATTATTTTTAATTTTAAATATCATTAAAAAGCTGTAACGTACCAACGCTTTCATGATTGTATAGCCTGACAAGGTACCGGTCGCAGTTTGAAATGTGCTAAGATCTATGTAACTTGAAAATTACGGTATTGTATAATGTTTTATTACGGGCATGTGATTGGATGTCTCCTTTCCTAAAAATTTGGAAAGGAAAGGTGAATTTCGTTCCTCCAATATTTTGAATGACATGTATGAAAAATCTTTGAAATGAAATGACATTGTAAAAAACAAAAGAGCGGCTATATCGATAAAATTTTCGAATTAAAAAATTTCGAATATATTTTAATTCCCGAGTATTTATTTCAATTTCCCGGGAATCCAATCACACACCTTGTTTTTTTATATTTGTTGGATAGAAGTCTTTGATACGCACAAACCATCCAAACCATCAAAATTTCCCAAAGGGGTGTGCAAACCCGATATAGCCACCGTCGATCCAACCCTGTTTTGGACATACTACACAGTTTTAAAGGATAAACGATCACGCCTCATTTTTTTACTTGATGAGCAGGAGGTATCCTCATTTGATGAAACACCTGGGTGTTTCAAACAGATGCAAAAAGATAGTATTCCCGGCACACGAAGTCTGCCGGGCATAAAAAGCTTCTATACTATTCAGAAGGTTAATTTTATAGATTTAGGTCAAATCTTTTGTAAAAATATTTTTTACTTTGATATCTCTATGACAGTTTGATTTCAAAAATTTTTATGTAACATACCAACGTAACGTACCAACAGGCGTATAATATTTTTTTTAAATTTATCAACACATATTTCTTGGGTTTTTTAATGCAAATCATCGAAAGTAACATTTTTTACATAATTCATAAAAATTTTGTAAAACTACATTCAGTAGGAGAGCAGAGTTTTCACAATATCTGCCGCTCTCTCAAAACAGCTAGAAAAATTTGTAACGTACCAACGCCTTTTAGTCACCATTACCAGGATGCCCCATGGACTTTTTTCAAAATTATATATTGTATTTTCTAGAACTCATGCCTATCTTTATTTACTGGAAAAGCTCGACATCGTGTTTAAAAAACTTAAGAAGTTATGTGCCCAAAATTAAAAAAAGTGTAACGTACCAACAAATGGAATTGCCCACATATACTAAGTCAAAAAATACGATGGGAAGGAAAATTGCAATAAATATGTATCTAGGTATTTAAGATATATTATCGGACAAAATTAAATTAAATAAACCAAAATTGTACGATAAAAACTGAAAAATATTTATCGTGTATCAGATGAGTAAAATTAAAATAAAATATGAAACAGTGACAAGTCTTTTTCTATTTTGAAACTACTTTGTAAATGTAAATACGCATAATCATAGCATCCCGGCTGGAAATAATATCTCGGCGCTAGCTAGGCCCTAGCTAGTTTATATCTTGGGCTTAGTTAGTAAAGTCTAGCTAGCGCCTTCCTAGTTTGTTAATGCTTCTGCTAGATAGCGCCCGGCTAGTTATTTTTAGCTAGCGCCAGGCTAGAGTTTGCTGTCCGGGCTTAACCTAGAGAGAACTAGCTAGGCCCTGTCTAGATTATTCTAGTCATTGCCTCTACAGGAGAGGTTCTAGCTAGCGCCAGGCTAGATTTATCTATTTGGGCAAATCCAGATAGGCGCTAGTTAGGCACTAGCTAGGCCCTAGCTAGTAACTAAATTTCTCTAGGAAATTTCCAGCCGGGATTTTATTTTATTATAGTTCGTACGTTCATGATACATAAGAGGCAGTTCGCTTATGCGCCTCCTTTGACACTTAAAACAGTTTACGGATATTCACAAGGAAGGTGAAACTCTACCGGAAAATGTCGACGTCGGAATATTTTGAATTGTCACGCACGGTTTTGGGTTTTAGAAAAAATCAATTTGCTCCTAAATGAAATTGTACCCATTGCCAATTTGTTTGTTAGAAAGAAATAAAATAAATAAGTTGAAAAATTTGAAGTGGGTCGTTTGACATGGTTTGACTATGTTTTCAACTCGGAGCCTTTATATTTTTCTAAACGCATGAGATACTGAACTCAATATTTGTGGCTCCTTGCTTGCCAAAGTGTCAGACTCTTATTTCGCCATATTGATTCTCAGAGCCTAGAATACGTTTGTACCAATTTTTGGCTTTATTGGCTGAGTCGTTCCAGAAGATATTTGACCGCTGACAGACGCAAAAATCAAAAGTAAAAATAGTTTGCTATATTCAACAATTAAAACTTGTCCTTTTCTGTCATATCAAAGGTGATGCATATTTGATACGAGAAAAATCGTATTACACGTTTGTTCTTTGGCTCTGATCGGATAAGAATATACTCGAACGTTACTCGACAGCATCAGTTCGTTTTTACTGCGAATTGTGCACACCTGCATCCGCATAAACATCGGCATCGGTGAATGCGTATGCAGATGCATATATTGAAATTTTCGCAGAAAATCTGCGATGCGAATTTGAGTATTCGCAACAAACCTGATACCTAAATACATTCTTAATTTGGTGTTATAAAAGGATTTTAGATTTTAACCTGTAATCTAGCTATCAATGGCGCAATGTACCGATTTCTGGAACAATTAATGGACCGATAGTGTGTATACATGAAATATTTTCAAATGCGACAGTCTGCTCCGAAATTGTGCCCATTACGAACAATTAAATGTAGATAAAATATTGATATGTAGGTCCGCGATCTGAATGCTTTTTTTACCCAACATAGAACAACGAAACTCAGCCTGTAAAAATCTGCACAGGTGAAATATTCTTAAGGAATATTCTTTTTGTGTCTTTAGCAAAGCTGTTGATATTGAATAGGACAAAAAATGCGAAAGAAAGAAATCTATACCAAAATGGTGCATCCAGTGGCTTAAAAAAGTGTCAAAAGTGTCCTATCTTTTACCGCACTGCGTATGAGTAATGTGGATTAAGCATACGGCATAATTCGCGTATACTTGACCCACATTACTCATACGTAAGTAGTACGGTAAAACATGGAAATTTTTAAAATTGTATGCCACTAGAGGTAATTTTTCTGGGTAATTTAGTTCCACACCTTTTATCTCCTATTCAATACCGACAACTTTGCTCCGGACACCAAAAGAATATTCCGTACGGTTAACGAAAAAATTTTGTTTTCTTATTAGCAGCCAATTTGAAAAAAGTAATGATGCAGAAGTTAATGTTTTTTCAAGTTCTTTTAGGAGAAAGTATCAAATCCCAACCCCCACACCATCAACAAAAAAAAAAAAAAAAAAATGTAGCACAGTGTTATGAAGCAACTACTGCTTAAATGGATTTATTTTTTTAATGTGCTACGTAAAGCCCTTCAAATTTTATCCGACTTTTCAGGTTAAATACCCTTGCAGACAAGTAGTAAAGCTATATCGCAACACTTTAGTAATTTAATTTTCAAAAAGAAAAGTTTTCAATCCACTTTGAAACATATTAAGCGTTCCGATGTCTTTAAAATTTGTTTTTTCGAATATTATTCGAGTAAATTGATTCGAAGGCTACACAGTTTGTGCATGCGTGTGAGAACTGAAAGTTTACTATGCGGTTTAGTACCATGAGTGCTACCATGTAAGATACCTTCGAATACATACATATGTAAGCATGTACGCTGGCAGTGGTTGCAAAGTTTTGGATCTTGAAATTTGTCCTTGTGCGGAGTAGTTTCGAGTTTATTTGCAAGTAACTGCAGAGCGCTCACGACACAAGCCGGAATGGAGCATCTCGTGCGTAACCCAGCGAACGCGTGTGTGATTTCATTTGAAAGCGTTAATAATGACAGTCCTTACAGTTTGCTTTGATCCTTGACGTCCTCTTTGTTTGCCATTTGTTGTTTGTTTCTCCAAGTGTTTCAAGTCTCCTCCGACTTTCAGGTACATACATGTGTATGTGTACAAATGCGGAGTGCATTTTGTGCAGAAAGTGTACGGAAACATTTCCAACTTTAGTTACCTTTTGTTGTTGATAGTCTTTTGAAGTCGATTGTTGCTTATTTTTCAAAGCTGGATTTATTTGGTGGCAACGTGCTTGGGAACTTCTCATTCCACCGCAGCGTAACTGATTCAATTTTGGAATAAAATTTTTAAATTATATTAGCAAGTGCTAACGTGCACGCTTCCTTAGTTGTGTGTGATTCTTGCTTGTATTTTTTTTATATTTATTTTGACCGCCAAGGGAAATTCGATTTAACTTATTTTCTTAAGCAAAGAAAGATCTTTGCACAGTGTCTCTATTAAATTATTTAATACCTATTATTCTATAGCAGAGATTGGGAGACACAAAGGGTTTTTTTAATGTCCGCATTAATCTCCGACTTGAAACCAAAGTAAGTTAAGAGGTCAATATGCTATCGCCCTTTCTTACTATTTGTTGTGTTATGATGTAGGATGGGATGTAGGGTGTAGGGTGTAGGATGTAAGATGGGACGTTAACACCCCACATAAATACTACAAAGATTGCTATTAAAAACTTACAAAAGGCTCTTATAATTTATTACTTACGAAAAGTTAACAAATTTCAAAGTTTACGTCGTCATAACTAAAATCAGATAGACAATTTATGCTTCCTCTTCGACTAGAAATGTCAGGACAAAACGATGGGAATCGTTCGTCATAGTTTTGTGATAAAAGATCGTGATTAATTTGGAAAAATTCTTGGTATTAGAGACTGTATATTTGGATCTTGCGTTTTTTATCGTCAGTTCCAGAAATATAAGCTGAAGGCTTGGAATGACCGGCTCTCATTTCTAGAAAGTCTGCATTTGTCAGGGTGCTTATTTCTGGGATTCACCTGTATTTAAAATACGTATTTCGGATATTGTCTGCTAAGAACCGTTCCATTTCATTTTCATTTATCATTATCATTAGTCATCATTTTGCATTCTATCAGTATTTATGGCACTGAATTTGTTTTCGATGACTTATCAAATTAAAATCTGATTTTCGTCGCTGGTTTGTTGTTTTCACATGAACGAATTCTTTATAAGTATGTATATTTCCTCAAAAGATTCTATTCGATTCGATCAAATGCCACACTTGCGACTTTTATCTTTTTATATTCATTCTCAGTGGCGGACAACATAGGGAGCAGCCTGGGGCAGCAGATTTTCAAGGGCGACAAATTCTGACTATTTACACTAGATAAAATACAAATGCGAGAATTTGGCTGCTGCCCAGGGGGCGAAATCGAAACTGCCTAGGGCGGCCAATTGTCTTAATCCGCCACTGTTCATTCTACATGTATCGATCTAAGCCCTTTGTCAAGGTTTTTACTTGAATGTACATGCATATTAAGACTCTTTTGAAAAGAAAACAGGAATACCATTGACTTGGCAAATAAAGGGATATTTTTGCCTTAAAGCAGGCCTATGCGCCAGGCGACAGGAGTTGATACGACATTGCAAATGGCTTCATGCTATTTATTGATATCCAAACTCTGCATAGCCTACAAATGTGTCTGCTCATTTTATTTGTTTGCTTACCATTGAATCGTTTTAATATTTATAATTATGAGAAAATCTGAAGAGCAATATATCCACGGAGAAAGAGTTAATACACATTGCCGTTGGTTATATAAATCACGTGCGGCGATTGCAAGTGAAAAATCACAAAAGAGCACTGAACTCAATCTTGGAATGTGCCCACTGAGAACAAGAGGCTTCGGTTCCAATTGCAAAGCCATCATATTAATATAAACAATTGCACATATTAAATATGGCCTCGTGTATTCAGTTCAATTCGATCGAAATAAGAAATATGTTAACAATGTGTAAATATGCTTTGTTTTGTTCAACAAAAACAGAAATTCGTTTTGAGCAATTGTTCTATAACGGAATATAAATAATATAGAATTAAAAACCCTTTTGAATTGCTAGACAAAACAAAACAAATCACATCACAGTACCTACCTAATGTAAAGTAGGAAACTTTTTTTAAACAAATAAATTCATATGAAATATTTATTTCAAATCAGTTTTCTTTTTAACCCTAGACAGGTAACGCTTATGGACAGGTAACATTTTTTACTTAAGGCGTGTGCGTAAATTTAACGTAGGTTACTTTTCTAGTGTTAAGGTTCAAGAAACATTTACATCTATTCATAAATTAATGAACCTGCAAGTGTGCCCCAAAATGATTCAATTTTTCACAGACCTACGTTCACAGGTTCCGTTTCCGCAAGGAGAAACAAGTAAGGATGTGGAAGTCTGGCGAGTCTGGTAATTTAAAATCCGAAACACATCAATGATTCAGAAATGAATCAGAATTATTCTAAAGTGTTTTTTATATCAAGTTTTTCATTTCTGACAGAGCTGGAGAGAGCGCCTTAACATGCCCGAGCACCTTGCTCGCTGGGACAATTCATACAGAGGTTTTTCGTATAAGTAAATACTGTTCGATTCGCCTATGAATTGTTGATGTAGCAGGCATTTTTATAAGACTGCAATTTGGACATGCTTAACTTTCCAACTCCTGCACTTAAACAACATTAAAGGCTTTAAAACCAGACAAAGTTTCAAATTTCATCAAGATATCCTGAAAATTAGAGAACATCCCTGTAGGAAGAGTGGGGTCAATTGTGCCCTAGCGAGTAGTTCTTGAGTATAGAAAAAAGAACTAGTACGCGAGTAGATACACGGACAGTAGAACCTAACTAGTGGCATATTCAACAGTTCAATTTTGCCCACACATTAATGTAATATATTTGCTGTGCGTGAGTCAGATGGATCCGTTGCGTAATGAAAGCGTATTCGCTTGGCAATATGAAGGGCTCGAGTTCGATTCCTGTCGCAGGCGAAAAAATTTGGAAGAATGGCATGTTTCGAAAAACTCAAATAATTGGATTGAAAAACAAGTCTTCACCAATGCTGTCTCACAACTTTGCGCACAAATTCGCTCAACATTTTCTGCCAATTTGAAACCTTTCTTTTTTATATATTTGCTATTTATTCCTCTTAGGATTCCAATTTTTACTAATAATTAAATAATAAAAAAATCGGCGTTCGCTTGGCCCGGGATTTGAACCTGGGTCCTTCGGATCGCGGGGTGCACGCGCTACGCTGTGAGCTACGACAGCGCGGGCCGGACCCCCATCTATCAACGTAGTATAGCAAATTTACTGAACTGGCTCTGTTGCCTCTACTTCTGCACTACTTCAAACGCGACTGTCGATTTTCGAATGGCACCTCAGAGTAAAAGTTGACAGTTCAATGCATTGGCGGGTAAATTACGAGCGAGTAGTACTTTTGATTTGGGAAGTAGTCGAAGAATACTTCTGCACTAGTTCAATTTCCTACAGGGATAGAACCCACATCGTTAAAAAAAAAAACTTGACAAAACAAACACAGAAATTCCGTCACTGTTGGCTTTTATTTTTCAACATAAAAAAATTTCCCCATACACCTTCCTTGCCTCATGATCAATTTACATTTCGAATTTGAGGTTTCTAGGCCTTTCCTCACGCCATTTATTGTGGCCGATTGAGTTGGTGTGGCTGTTGGGGTTAGTTGGCTTTTTCAAACAGAACTCGATAATGCATCATCCGATTTGAACAAATTATCCCTCAAATTAAAGAAAATTAATCCGTATAAGACTTTCTCTCAGGAAATTTTAAGACCGGTCACGAAAATAAGATTTTGCAGACCTTTAAACATTAGAAAAAAAAATACCGTCTTCTCTCTCTTCGGCGCACACCTAGGGGACCGCATAACAGAGATGTCTGCTTAACCCTTATCCTGTATTCATAGGTCAAAATTCCTCAAAACGATTTTAAGTTGTATTATTTTTCCAAGCAAACTTTTGTCCAAGTCATTCAAATAGCACGAAATATTTAAAGTTCACTATAAGATCTACATTTCATGCCATTTGTGAAAATATTTTATAAATACATATTTTAGAAGTACAGGATAAGTGTTAAGAGAAAACTATTTGGGTGTCCGCTTAAGGGGGTTGTCTCATAGATGAGGCTGTTGTTGGACTTTTTAAAAACACAAATTCCGTCAAAGTGGATGCTCAAAAAAAGGGGTGTGCTGGCTGCCACGATTCCAGGTCTCCAAGTTGTCCGAAATGAAAAAGAAAAACGGGGTTATATTCAGTATAGATGTCATTATGGCGTGAACCTCCAAAATATTTTTGGATTTTTTTTTTTTTTAACAAAATGGCGGCCATTGAAAAATGTCACATCGATTTTGGGTATACTTTTTTGTAGTTCAGTGTAGAGAAAAAATAGTAAAAAATTTGTTAAAATTATGATTGAGGTTAACGTCATAACGGTGACATTTCTGCGACGGTTCCGATTTGTTTCATCAAAATCGGTCCTGTTGGACTGGAGAAATCGTGGCACCCAATTCAAAAAAAGTGGTTTCGAGATAAATTCGTTTAAAGTTTGAAGCAATGCTAAAATTACTCATTTTAGCGCAGATCTTGCTCGACAAAGAAAGCTATATCTTCTAAACAATTTTGAATTTCAAAAAATCCTTTCAGCACGATCTTCTCAAATATCCAAGCTATAAAAAAAATGCCAAAAAAAAAATGGCGAAAAATTTTTGCCCAATGAGACCACCTCCTTAAGAGGAGTGTCCACAAGGAGAGAGTACACTGTATTTGTGTAGAAAATTCATGACATTAGTTCTTCAATCAGGATTTCAAATATCGATCGTTAAATCGAACAGAAAAACTGAAAAATAGTTTGTATCCTCTCATCCTTAATTTCCCATTTCGTTTGTTGTTGCAAAAAGGGCACCGGCATTGAATTGTCCTCAACATAGTCGAACGTACCGAAAATATTGAAATAACGAAGAAATCATACGCCATAATGCAGTGGCACAAATAAACTGAGTAGATTTTGGTATATCTACCCCTGATTTCGTAGAAAATAAAATTTGTTATCGAAAAAACAAGTGAAAATTGGCAAAAAAAAAAAAAAAAATTGAATAAAAGGGGGACACGCATTTTTCCTCTTCGCTCACTTAAAACTTCGACGCAGTTAAAGATATAGATATGTACCACTCATGAGCTTTGTTCTTGCTGCGTTGTAGCCTTTTCTGCGCGGCTGCTTGCTTTGCGTCGCACGTTAAAGTGTTTTAGGCAAAAAGTCAAAAGAGTGCAACGCCAAATAATTGTATGTACAATGGCAGCACGTACGCAATCTAAAGTTTACATATATACTTTATTGCATCTATCTTAACTATACATACATATATACGTACAGAATATAAATTGAAGATATGTTCGTTGCAATCGAATTAACTGGGTACTCTCTGGTGCGGAAGCAGCAGCCTTGAGTTTATTCTTTCTTTTTTTTTTTTTTGAATGCAATCTAAAGTACGCTATAAAGTTTCCTATGCTATGCCAGCTATGGGTATGAAGACAATGAAATCTAATTAAATTAAAATGCCAAATCATCGCATAGGTATGCATCGCTGCAGCATCTGACTTTTAAATGTTTTCGTTCGGTTAACAAAAAAAAAAAAAAAAAAAAAAAACAGCAGAGTTTTTCTCTGAATTTTCAAGAGCGAAAATTGGCAGGGGTTCGCCGGAGAGTGGCAAAAAGTGAACGGTGAAAATTTTGTGTTAGTTTTCATGTTTTTCAGAGAGATGGACAAACGATTATTTCTCCAACTGGCAATCTAAAGGTCATCGTAAACTCTTACAAACAAAATGTAAATTAAAAGTTTGCTCAAAGAAAATCTCAAAAACGTGTTTTCCTTCTAAAAAGATATTCATCAAATTCGCTCATTCTACACATACACTTTATTCGAGATTTTCAAATGTCTCAATTTAGAGAGAATTTAGTTAAGAGGGTCAATCTCAAAGTGCAGACTTCAGTCTTCTGATTTTTTAATAGGTACTTATTTTGAATTTCTTTTGAGAGGTGGTGTAATAAACTCGCAGAAACTACCCCTAGAAAGGTAAAAGAATCCGTGGAAATGCGAGATATTGCCGAATGCCACGCCCATAAATTAATTTAATAAACAGTGGACACTTCTTGTGTATGCTGCTGTGTTCCTGCTTCTCAAATAGTTTCCTCTGTGAGGCGGACAAATTGTTCGGTCCCGTGGGTGTCCGCTTAAGAGAGAGTACACCATATATATATATTGAGTAAAAAGCTACAAAGTCGCGAGAAACCCATCACATTTCATTGATATTTGGTGCAATGGAATAATGTCCAGAATGGAAGTATCCTTGAAAAAAAAATACGGGTGTCGTCCTCCTAAAGGCACACCCTCATATGCCTCAACAAAAAATAGTTAATTAGAACTTATATGTAAGAAAGCGTAGGAGCTTCAAATTTACAAATTTGATTAATCACGATTTATCATCAGAGGTGTATGGGAGAAATGTGCGTGGTCCACTCGCCACCGCGCCAAAAAATGGAGATTTTTCATAAGTTCGAAGGAAACAGTGTAGAAGCCTCAATATCAAGGGGTATCAGAAGAAATAAAAGGTATACGATATAAATTAATGTCAGAATTGCTTGGTCTAAATCGGTCCTTTAGAAAACTTGGGCCCACTCGCGACCATATCATATGGTGTCAAGACAAAAGCTGCCACTAGTGAATATCATTATTGTTTATGATTTTCTTAAAGGAAGGTAAAAAAAAAAAACTGACTTAACAATAAGATTTAAATATTTTAAGTAGTTCAGAAGAGTTCTAAAAAAGGCCATGTTTTATTTTTATCTAAAACATTTATGATTCTAATAGATGCCAATCATCTTCGTTTTTGAGACAACCCTTGCTATGAAATCGTATTTAGGCAGGCATTAAAAGACATGTTGCGAAGAAACGTTGAGTGCAATGTGGCAAGATCAGCTCGTGCGATTTGAAAGAAGAGATGAGAGAAAAATGATCGTTGGAAATAAGAAATAAAGCGAAATATTTTCTTTTAGTGAGAATAAAGAAACGGTCTAGAAAAGTCTTTCCAACGGGTACAGAAAAAGTGAAAATCGTTCGCATTTTTTTTTTTTTTTTCGTAACGCGTGTGGCAATAAGGTGAATGGACTTGTCATAAGTAGAAATTACAAACTTCTAAATTTAAATAATTCAGTTAATGGAAAAAATTAATATGGGAAAATGGGTCAACATTATTTTTAGACAAATGTGATTCAATAATTTTTTCAGAGAAAATCAAACGAACCTATTGGCGAGCGGATTTGTAAAAAAAGTTTCACAACAAAAGAGTCTAAAAATAAAATCCCAAGTAAGAAACTGAGAAAATATAAAAAGAAGAAGAAGACGAAAAATCACAACAAAAGGAAAAACGAAACTACGAAATCAAAAAAAAAAAAAAAAAAAAAACAAAAATATATATAAAAAAAATACATTCGAACTTCGAAGGGGAATTTGTAAATACAATATAAAAACGTTTTATTGATCTGATCACGCGGAGTGCGCGTTTAATTATTTGGCAGTTAAAATTCGAAAATTCGAAAAATGAGAGGTTTTTAAGATTCGAACGATACGTTTCAGTGCAATGTTTACAAATCTTTGCAGCGACGTAGAGCACTAGGTGAATTCATTTTGTATGCATACACATGACAGACGTCATCAGAACTACGTTGCGATTCTTTGTTCTTTTGTAGATTGTATTATTGTAGTATAAAAAGGACTGAGCGGTTCGGTTTCGTTGTTACAAGAGCCAAAATGGGCAATGTGGAATCACAAGAAATGGATAACGTAAGTCCAGAGCTGGGGACAATCGAACACAGTAGAACAAGACGTCGTAGAAGACATTTGCAAGGAACACGCCATGAGATTCCCGCAAACAATTCAGCCACGTCGGAGGGTTCCTGGTGGTCTGACATCGAACACGAAAACTTGATTATGGATCAAGTGACAGCTGAATCATCGTTAACTGACTTCGTAAAATGTGAAGATCATGTTGATTGCAGCAATGGATCACTGAAAAACCTCATGAATACAAGGGTTAGCTTGACCATAGAGAAGAACATCGATATAACAGATCAGTCTAACAATTATATTGAGCGGGAAATAAAAGGTTGTACCGACGCGGTGGCATACGTAGCTGAATGTGGACAAACAAAGGATATTCAAATCGCAGATAATTTGAAAGAAAATTTTCCCGATGAAAACGGAAGTAGACCGAGGCCCGATTTCGCGTCACGAGAACAGTCGCTAGATGAATTTAAAGAAGAGCTCCAGCGAAAACGTGTCGCTCGACTGAGTGCGGTACAGAATTTACGAGATGAAATCGTAACGCTTCGGAAGCAGCTTAGTTCGGAGCAAGCCTTAAATCACAGACTACGTCAGAAATACGAAGTCGACAATACGGCTAATGCGACCGATCGACCATGCCAGCTTTTTGATGATGAAGAAGATGAAGCCAACGGTGCTTGTGCATTGGACGCTGACGACAACGATGCAATGAGTCGAGGCCGTCATGCCAATATTGAATTGGCCAACGCTCAATTGGCATTGCAATTGGCGAATTCAGAAAATATCTCGCTTCGCGCTGAGCTCTGTGTGCTACAGAAACAAGTGGGCACATTGAAAGAAGTTGTTTCGTGCTGCAAGCAGATGCTATCTGTCAAAGAAGAGCAATGCAACGAGGTGAGTACGAAGGACATTTATAGCTGACTTCAAGCTGCAAAGTCTTTACAAAGGTAAAACAAATACCTAGATTGATCGGCTTCACATGAAATCGCATAATATTGATGTAAATCATAAACTGTTGCTTTTATTTTATTATGTAATTATGCCTTTTATTTTCAGTATGATAGGAATATATGTTTTGTTTGGTTAGAAAATGTTTCCAAAGGAAGCAAAATTTCGGATGGTTTCATTTTTTTTTTTTTTTAGACCTTTTGGGAATTCTACAAATCCACTTTAGTATACCTACTTCCATTAATGTGTGCCCGGTGTATACGCAATTCTGCATCTGCTGATAGCGTTGCGTATACGGCAGCGTCGACCTTCTTATTCGATTTGAATCATAAAATCCGCACGATGCAGAAGTGGGGCTCCGTCGTGTTTCTTAATTTGACAGGTTTTTGAGCTTGAAAGCATAAAAAATAACCTTGCTTGTCGCAAGGTATTTTCTTTGGCCACCCTTTTCATACAGTTTATACAGCAAAGTTTCTCTCCTCCCAATATGTATTCAAGTCATGCATTAAGATCGTTTGTCATATGCGATAATAATACGTCAACAAATGCTGCCAAGGAGAAGAAAAAAAAAAAAAAAAACGGAAAAAGTTGAATTGTTATGCGTTTTTGCATAATTCTTATGCTATTGCAGCATCAGCATTCCTATATAAATGAGCGAGCAGATGTTTTTGAAGCGAGCAGTAGTTATAATATGCAAATTATTTGAATTTTAAGCGTTCGCAAAGGTACAAACGAAGAAAGAAAACAAATGCATCCATTTCGTTTTCGCTATTATGATTCAGTGAATAATAAATCAAGACGATAGTTTGACATCAAAGCATTTGAGAAAAAGTTTTCAGCAGGTAAACAGCTCAATTAACGAAGTATTAGTTCAAACTACATGGGGACATCAGTTGTGAATGATCGGATGTGGGAAAACGCCCCCTTGTTGCCGAGATAATGCTGAGCGAACAGATTGGTGACCTCTTTTTTTGGTTTAATTTTTTTGTCTGTTCTGTTGTGGCGAGGGGACCTCAAGGAAGGAAAATCTCGAAATTTCTCTTAACGGGCTATCATTACGTCCCTTTAATTTGAGCTACAACAAAATAACTTAAAATCTGTCAGATCCTGGGCATCACATTGAGCCGATCCTCTTGTAATACTCAGCTTCAGATATATTAGTGTTGGCCAGGTCCTGTAATATCATGAACTTAACTCAATATTGGTTCCTAAACGTTCTTGATCGGGGTCAGAGACCAACCAGAGTCCAAGCAACCATCTGTTCATCCATTCGTATGTTCCGTCTAATACAAGATCTACTACACTCAGGTAATAATATATAACCTAATGAATCTGGCATTTCGAACATTTTTACTTGAGTTATAGTACCATTAGATTCACAAATAGTCAGCATCTAGGTACTCTCATGGTTACTTCTGTTGGAGGTTTGCAAAAATGTGAGAATCTTAATCTCTAAGTCGATCGGTAATAATAATAGGACTAGTTGGGCATTTTTCATTACCAGTTAAAATGCAGTAGAAATAATTTTTTACTGATATTGCAATTTAATTTGCACTATGTACCGGTAAATTTTTACTGGTATTGAAAGGACATACTGGTAGTTTAAAATCAATGCAAAGCAAACGAAGAATTTTCAAAACAAGTCAGTTTTTGACTCTATCAGAATCGATCTGAATTTATACTAAGTAGAATTTAAGCCTATTTTCGAAACCAACGCTCAGTCACAACTAGGGTATTTAAGGGGTTGTGTTTCACCTATTTTCGATCAAAAATATTCTTAAAAGTCGGAACAATTTTGAAGTCCTGACAATGATCGAATTTAGGTAACTTTGACCTCGAAAAACATACGAGTGGACCTAATGCTAGTAAGATTTGCGTTGCAAGCCGCAAAATAAAGCTCAACAGCTCTACTGTATTTTTTTATTATTAATTTAACCAATTTATTAAATAATTTAAATATCATGAAAATCCTTTTTTCCAGTAGATTCTTTTAAATTTGTTGCTTTTAACAACTCTTTTTTGCTCTTTTTATTTAACTCTTATAAATTAATCCCGCGCAATAGATTCTTTTTTATTTCTTTAACAGTCCTTCTATCAAATTCTTAACTACGATATCTATAACGAACAGGGCCAAATGAGCTACAAAAGTTATTGGAAAACGGAAAAGTAACATGAGGGATATTCACAAAGGCGTGTTAAAAACGTTGGAAAGTCGGAAAATTGTGACTTCTTAAAAATTAAACTTTTTTGTATCTTGCAGAACTTTTTAAGCAGTTAAAAATTTCCGATTTTCCGGCTTTCCTATTTTCCGACGCCTTTGTGAGTACCCCTATGATTTTTGCATAAAATTTTTTATGGGTTTAAAGGGGATTAAATTTTGTTATCTGAAAAAGCACTTTCTGTTTATTGGTATGAAGAATTGAGAACAAATTTGACCGGCAAGTGTGTAAAATCAATAAGATATTATCGGTTATCAAAATCAGTTTTTTTTTTAACCATCATAACTTCAATCTGCTTGAAAAAAGGATATAATTCACATGCAATGTGTTCCGTAAAAGGAACCATAACAAATATGCAAACATTTATTTTCATTCATGCATATTTAACATATGAAAGCTTGCAAAGTGACCCATCACATCTATCTTCCAGCAAAGCTTTAAAATATTGTGGTTCATGATATTGTGCATTTTCCCGGGTGTTACGATTGGAAGTGGAAATACTCCTTAATAAATCCTCTTTGTAAAAAAAGCGATTCCATTTTTTTTTTTTAGCAAACTAACACATACATAGGTAAATTTACATAGGCATCCTTTTTTTACATTTCCGCTTAACTGAAATATAGTGTTGAGATGGAAACAAATTAAAATAATCCGATGATTAAGTCGACATTCTTAATTATCGTTAGTCTTCACAGCACATTGAAAATGCAACGCCAAACCTCCAACTTTAATATTCAGGATAAAAAATCGAGAAAGAATATCGTTTATCCTTTAACTTAAATATTCTTTCGCCCGGTCAGCTTAAAAATAAATTTCTCTTGCTACTTTTGAAATCATAAGACTCAAATTTCTCAACAAAAGCACGGGTTTTCATCGACATTACATGTTGCCATTTCCTTTAATATGTGATATGAAGCTTTCGATATTGAACAATTTTTTTTTAACACTGAGCTGCCCAATATGACATTTTCTGTTGCCAGGACTGAAGCTTTGAATTTTTTTATTTATTAATTTTTTTTTTTTATAATCACTCGGGGTCGAGTCATTTTGCATATTACGAAGGCCGTATGTGCGGACAAAACCAAAGGCTTTTAAGCGATTTATCGCTTGAAAGGACAATCTTTATCGATAAAAGCATTTAATTGTTTTTTCCTTTAATCGCAACGCACGCTCTTAATGTTAACTTCATTATATTTCGAACCGCTTTTAACCGTTTTTAATTCTTTTAAACATTTCGCCGCGATAATAAATTTCACTTAAGCCCACTTTATGTAAGCCCCTTTACATTCGAGAGAAATTGAATATCTTTTTTAAGTGCAGCTGCAACGATGGAACTTGGTAAATAACTTTCTCGCGGCTTTTATTTTTATTTTTATTTTTATTGTTTCAGTTAAAAGCCAAACTAACCGAAATTGAAACCTCGTTCGCCGAACGTGAAATGAAAATCATGTCCGAGAATTTACGTCACGAGTATGAGCGGCAATTGGGCAATATCCGGCAATTGCGCGAACTATACGAGGAACGACAAAGAATCTCGGCTGCCGAGCATGAAAATCTGCAAAGATTGATATCGATTAAGAAGGATGAACTCCTGGCCGAACAGGAAAAGTAAGTCTGTTTTGTTTTTTTTTCTTTTATGTACATATATCATAATACTACATTTTCTTTGATTGAATATAATTTTGAGATTTTTTGGCGAGTGAAAAATTTCTTCCGGCATTGGATTAAATAAATCCAATTTCACTTAAGGTTTTACTTCTCTCACTCACTGTGCACTGTGCATATAACATTAACATCATCGCAAGAGAGAATGAAGGCATTTATTTGCTTTCATAGCGTATTTCTAGCAGGACTGTGTTCGTTTCCCACCAGCTCGACTGTGATAAGCTTAGCTCGGGAATCCGTTTTGCTGCGCAGTTTGAACCCTTATTTACCTTTTTTTTTCTGCGGCTAAAAAATCGAATTTTATTTTTTAAAGATAACACAGGTTTCGAATTGAGTCTTAAGCCTTTTGCTAACGACAGTCGGGATCAGGATTGTCAAAATTTGTGCGAGTGACCGTCCATTAGGTTAACATACCGATGCATTTAATTTTGACGTAAATAATCAGCTAAGACTATTAGAAGGAAATTCCTTCATGGAAGATATGTAGGCGGATGTAATTGGTTCCGTTAAAAGATTCTTTTTCGATGGAAATTATTCCGAGCTTAGATATTTTTCCTTATCAAAGAGATGGTTTTTTTTTTTGGAAATCTCAAGCGATGGAAGACGGATACTTTATCCCGAGAGTTGTTCATTTCTATGCCTCGGAATTTGAATATGTAAAAAAATGAAAAAAAAAACAAAAAAAAATATTCAAAAAAAATTAAAAAAAATAATTAAAAATTCAACAAAATTTTAAAAATTCAAACAAAAAATGCAAAAAATTCAAACAAAAAATTCAAAAAATTCCAAAAATCAAAAAATTCTAAAAATTCAAAAAATTCAAAAAATTCAAAAAATCTAAAAAATTCAAATAATAATTACATAAAATGCAAAAAAATGAATAAAATTCAAAATTCAAATTAAATTCACAAAAAATTAGTTAAAGATATTCAAAATGCCGAGTCTTATTTCGATAATTCCTCTAAAAATTATGTTAAATTGATCACTAAGCATGATAAAATTCGTAACAAAATTTAATAATGAAGTTCAAGCAGATTAATTTTGGAATTTTAAAACTGGCTACAGAAGAGTTAAAAGTTGGATTAAAAACGGTCCTTAGATTTCCTTTAAAATCTTTATTGTTTATAATTATACAAAAATGCCTACTTCAGTAAATAAATTGTTAAAAAACACAATTATGGTTTAATTTTTTGCACATGTAAGAAATTTCACAAAAGGTTATGGAAGAATATTCATAAATCCAGCTTATTCATTTCGATACATTCGGCGGGAAATTTCGTAAAAAATTGATTAATGTCAAACATTGATTTTATTTCGTCACTAGAGAAATTCCTATTTGGTTAAGGGGCACGAAATTAAGTATAGAAAAAATAAATAAAAAACGTCAAGTGGAAAGGTATTAAAAGCGTAGCTGTTGTTTCCTTTTTTTTTTGGGTTTTTTTTTTTTTAATAAATGCCTCTTACAGAAGAGGTGAAGGGCCTTTGCATCTATAAAATTATGTTTTTTTTTTCATGGAACACGCTTTCAGCTGCGAGAAAAACTGTTTCGCCTCGTTATGAGGGTACACTGTCGATGAACCCAACATTTTCTTTTCAGAAAATCTTCGATGGCCGCGGAAAATGTATTTGTTGAACAGAGAATTCCGACATTAATGGTGCCATCGACACCGAGTCAGTTGCTGCTTTTGCTTTGTCAGCTGCAGTGGCGTAGCAAGAAATTTCGGCTCCCGGGGTATAGTGGGGGCACAATGGAGGATATACAACCCGCGGCCTAAATAAAAATACCCCCATTAAAATTAAAATATGATCGATCTCCCCTCACTACGCTACTGGGCAGCTGCGTTGAATATTTTTGGCGTTCCGTTAACATGTGTGCCTGTTGTTTTTAATGAAAGCTCGATGCAGTCGATTTCTTTGAAAAGTAAAATTCCATACAAAAATTTAAAACATAAATTAAGAGGATAAAGTAAAAAGAAAAACAACAAAACTTTTCAAAAACATCTTCCAAAGCCGGAAAAGAAACAACGCTTGAATGGCGTTTTGCAGTCATTTTACATACGTTTGAGGCAAAACGAATGAAAAGAAAAGAAAGAAAGTAAAGCTTTAAGATTTTTCGAATGTTCAACGTTGCTTTAAAATTTTTTCTATTGATATTATTTTTTACTCTCATTTAATGAAAACGTTAATTCATGCTGCGTGAACGCAATGGTTTCGCTTCTATTCCAATGAGCCTATGCGAATGTGAAAATGTGCTCTTTAGCATGTTTGCTTTCGTTTGGCTTCACAAACATTAACAACGTAAGAAAACACGGAATGTTAGCAATCGAGCAACAAATGATAAAGAAAGCAAAAGCAACATTATTATAAGCCCCTGGAAATTTTATACATACATATGTATGCAGGAATTTGTTATAAAATATTCCCTAAAACACAAATTGGATTGTGCGTTGCGTACCGAGTCTGGGGAAAGGGCCCCGGAGTACATACGTAAAACAAAATTCACTAGAACTGGTTCTTTTGAATTTTGCTTTTGTATGGAATCGTTTTTTTTTTTTTTTTTTACATTTCACTGTCATTTAAACTAATCATGCATGTGTATAAATGGAGCCTCGATCCTAGTCTACGTAGAAGTCAAACCACCGCAGTGCAGTTTCCATCTGCAGTCCCAGATGTGAGTTTTACTGGAAAATATCTACAAACTCTTCTTATATGGTAAACGGCGCAATTAAACTCAGAAGACTGAAGTAAATTTCAACTGAACGGTTTAACTGAGTGTCGAGTCCGTACATTGGGGTCAAGCCTAAGTTCAATTGGTACCAGAGCGACGTAGTAGTTATCTTTTCACATTTTTTTTTTTCGAATTTCCCAATCAGCCTATTCTAAATGAATATTCCCCGGGAATTTTTCCCTAGAAGTTTTTCTCAAAGATGGATTTTTTTTTATACTATCAAGATTTCCTTCCTTCCAACTAAGAAATTTTCGGATTTCTTTCTTATGAACAGCCAACTCCAATTCGTCTCAGTCAAGTCTATACAGTACAGAGGGTATTATTACAAACCCCCTGTATTACTACCACCTTAAAAACAATAAATACACGAGCCTCCACTGTAGACGCCCTCGTTGACCATATCAATAGTTAGATTCTACTGTCCGTTTCTCTGGTTCTTTCGTCTCTGGTACAGCACTGGCGATAAAGCGGTCAATTTGCCCCAAAAAGTAAGCTTGCTTGTGTTGCAAATGATAAATTTCTCGATGTAATAAAAGCAACCGATATCATTGTACAATGTACATATTTATAAAAAAAATAGGGCCGTTCAAAGGAAAACACAATTGCTTTGCTTTAAGTCCTTGGTCAATATTCCCAAGACTTTTGTTTTAAAAGTAATTAAGTAGTCCTCGGGATTCAACAAAGCAGCGTCTGACCCATACAAAAAACTTATAAACTAATCCTATTAGAGCCTGAAACTTACATCTTGTAGCAAATGGGTGTAAAAATCAATTCTCGCACATTCAAATGGTGTTTTCATCCGATTTCTTCATGCATAAAAGTTTCAAAAAACTAGCACTCAGCTTTCACACTTCGCGAGTGTTTCCCCATATAATTTCTGAGAGTTCAGTTCGTAGAACCGAGAAAATTTGCAAAGTCACCGGTCCGTATTGCTTTAATTAACCAAGTTCATTGGAAAAGGCATAAACATAAATTAGAAAGAAACTATCCGCAGACAAATGTTCAAAAATGATTCTGACTTCTTACCAACCCCAGCTGGCCGCATAAACTCGTCCCAAGTTCGGTGAAAATTGAAGTTTCAAAGGCAAAAAAAAAAAGAAATTATTTGTTTGTTTGTTTCCGGTTTTTTCATATTATCTCATTTCTTCGAATTAAACTGATTTAATTTCAGATAACATTTTTTAAACAATGCTCTTCAATTTAACGGAAAGCAGCCTCCGGGGTTAATCAGTTTTCCACACGCTTCAAATTCAAAGCAACTTCTGTTGGCTTAATAAGAAAAGTTTGCTATCCGGGCAAAACAAACAAACTCGCAGCACAGTGAATCTATCGAATTGTAAATACAATTAAATATAAAATTAGGACGTAGGGCAACCAAAAAAAAGTGCTCACGGCGTGCTTAAATATTTTTATTTTAAAGAAAATGCGCTTCATATCCAAAAAATCAATATTTGCTTAAGTGCTCGCAAATCAAAGGCTTTCGAAAGTTATAGTATTCTGGGCCTACCCTATCGGAATTTAGGCAATCAGATAGAAAAAAAAATGTTCTACAATTAGTTGAAAACAGGGTTCGAAAAAGCTGCAGCTTTTTATTCAAAGGGCTGATGCTAAGCCGAGGCTGTTTGAATTTCAACAGCTTAACTACAGCTAAAGCTTCAAAATTAAATCAATGTTAGTATTTTTAATATTTCGAAGCATACTTCAGGGATTTTTCACATAAAAAAAATAATAAAAAATTGTAGATGATTTTTGAGTTTTAAATGGGTATAGATCCCTAATTCGGCATTTTATCATAACGGTATTTTGAGAAGATTTACTTGGCGCATCTTAGAGTAAATTTTGGTGTTATCTTAGAATACCAAACTTTAACTCATACATGGATAGGGGCCAAAAAGTGAAAAAAAAACTTTTAAAAAATTTTTGCATTAAGGCGTACCGATAACTCAAAAAACTAATGATGCACACTGAAAGAAATATCGGCAGTAATATTGAATAAAAATTTTCGTAAATATTTGAATACGAATTTTAGTCAATATAACGAATTTTCTTCATGCTAACGAAAATATTTGTTATATTGCAGAAATTTTGTGAATGGAACGAAAAAAAATTCTTCAATATGAGTTAAATAGTTTAATTAATATAACAAAATTTCTTCATAGGTATGAAAACATTTCTTCATACTGAAGAAATTTTCTTACATATGACAAAAGCTTTCGTAGGACATTTTAAAATTTAGAATTTTCGTATAAATGAAGAAATTTCTTCAATATGACTAATGTAATTCTTGAGATATGAAGAATTTCTTCAATATTACGAAAAAGTGAATATTTTTAAGAAGTTATTGGGGTTGATGAGTCTTAAGGCGGAAGATTCAGCGTCATAAGCAAAGTTCGTCGATGAAGTTAAAACGCGTTTTTTTATGGAAGCAGAGAAATTGTGATTAATTTGAAAATTGAAAGAAAATATTGCTCGCGTTCAAAATCGCAGAAAATCTGATCCGTTTTTAATAAACTCAAATTTTTTAAAGTGCCACATTGACGGGGAGACGCTTCTGCATATGAGTGAGGTTCATATTTCGTACTGCATCCGGTGACACTGGAAGTTGATACGCTGAAAACAAAAACTCAGCACAATATCTAACTTTTTAATGCTTAATTTTGGAATATAATTGTAAAATATAGTACAGAAAATATGTATCTATATATAATATAGATCTTTGGAGGCATTATAAGAAACGCAATAATAAATAAAAATAATATTAAAATTAATTTCGATGTAATTTACTTTGACTTGAAATTTTGGTTTAAAGTATATTTTTAGGGAAAATGCTGCATTATTTTGAAAAATTTCTTTAAGTCCTTTCATAATATTTTAGAATTTTCGTCCTTTTAACCACACAATCATATATACATAAAATTGTTTTTTAATTCTTATCGCGAGTCTTTATTTAGTCAATCATTATTGCTTGCAATGAGAAAGTTAATATACTGTTTTGTGTGTTTGATATTTGGACGATTTTCTTGTCTATAAAAAAATACCAGATGTGAGACAGACGGGACTCACAACAGTTAATACATATGATGAAATTTTGAAATATATAAATATGAAGAAATTTCTTCAATATAACGAAGCAGTTGGTATTCAATAATTTCTACTATTGAAGAAATTTCGTAATATTAAGATTTATTCAGTATCAATAATTATTTTCGTAGATATGAAGAAATTTCTTCAACATAACGAAATTTTTTTCCTGATTTGAATTTCTTCATATTGAATATCGTCTTTATTCATATTGATTGCTTTTTTTAGTTAGCTCTATTTTTACTGCCGTTTCTTCAATATTACCTACGGATTTTTTTCGGTGCAGTTCGATTCCTCGTGCCCGAAATAGGGAGAAACCGTTAAATCCGGTCTTGTCTTTTTTTCGACTACCACAGTGTAGTTAATAGGTATATAATAACAATAACACTGTGCTCGAATTGGGAACTTTTTTTCAACAACGAGTATCTAGTCATAGGCGATAAACCTAATTCGACTACGCTGATTTCAATGGGGCTAGTCATTTTCCGAAGTTAGTGGCCATTTTTGAGATATCGGGTCCAGAAGTTGTAGATATCAGAAAGAAAAAAAAAACAAATATTTTATCTTTTTTTTAAATGGTCATCACAGTAAATCGAACGCATATGCATCGAATCAACAAAAATACATAAAATATAATGATATTCGGCATATTTATACAATTATGAAGGAACGACCACTATTTCTAGAGTATTTGAAAACAAAAGGAAATTTTTAATTAAGTGTTTAAATCATCATCCTCATAATTTAGGTCTATACTCCTTCTCTATACAATCAATTAAGCGTATTTTTGGTCGGCCTCTGTGTCTGATGCGTGTTATGTTGGATTCAAGGATCCTTCTTTGGGGGGCGGGACATATCCATTCTCACGAATATCCTCTGCCCTTTGACATATTTCACGATATCCTCTCCATTTGTCAGCGACAGAAGTTCCACGTTGCTTTTCATTAAGAAAATTTCCATAAGCATCACGATGATTCGACCCAAAAATTTTTCCAAGATTTTTTCTTTCGAATATTCGCAACGACTCTTCGTCGGAGGCTGTCATTGCCCAAGTCTCTGCTCCATAAGTTGCAGTCGGCCTTCTGACCGTTTTGTATACGCATAGTTTTCAGCTTCTTGTTATAAGCCGTGATTTGAATATTTTCAAGTGGGCAAAGTAAGCATTATTTGCCACTAGAATGCCGTGTTGGATACTTTGGCGTGTGCTGTTGTCATTGCTAACGTTTACTCTGAGGTGGTGGTAGTTGTTTACACCTTCAAAACAATAATTTCTCAAATTGAAATTTCGAGCACAACGTCTGCTGATATGTCTTGATACTATCATGTACACAATTTGTTTGTTTCTTGGTTTATAAGTAGCCCAATCTTCTTTGCCGCTTCGCTGATATTGTCTACCAACTCCTCCAAATATCTTCTATTTCGGGCTAGTAAAGCTACGTCGTCGGCGTATATTATCGTGAGTCCTGTTCGGTTGAGAAGGTTTCCTCATGCAGTAAGCTGTCTTTTGATGGCATAATGAAGACAAAGGTTAAGCACGGTAGTTGAAAAGCTATCGCCTTGTTTAGCTCCGCTCTCTATTTGAAAAGTTTCGGTGCATTCTTGTTCGAAGGCAGCTTTGCCCGATGTGTAAGTTAAAGTTTCCATTATCAGCCTTATTAATACCTAGGACAGCAAGTGCTCTGTGAATTTCTTTGAGCTTTATGGAGTTCGTAATGGCTTGTTAATATCTACAAATATCACGTGCACGACTATATCACATTCATAAGACTTTTCCAAATTTTGTTGCAACAAAAATATTTGGTCGATTACTGATCTTCCCCGTCTAAGGCCACAGTGGTATTCGCCAAGTATAGTTTCCGTTGAAACCCGCAGGCGTTGAGCTAGTACATTCCAGTGAAGATCTTATAGCATACATGAAATATCTACGTAAATAAATGAGACTATTTTAAGCAACACATCAAGATAGTTTCCCGATATCATAACTGTGCCATTCGTATTGCGATTTACCTTTTCGGGTATGAAAACAGTTACCGATTGATATCCTTTGAATCGTTTTCGTAAAAAAGGAAAACTGATATCCAAAAGAAGACTCGTCCATGAATGCCACCTACTTTCTAAAATAAAATCGAAGAGATAAAATCGTAGACTCTTAAAATTGGATGCTTAGTTGCTGCGGTCTTTAAAGTACTCAAATTGATTGCTCCTCGAATCGATGTTGCCTGAGTGCTCGTGTGATGTGTGCTAGTGTGCCAGGATACCACTTAAATTCGTTTTACATCTCAATTCCGGAAAATAAATGGGAAAAAGCAAAGAGATAACCTTACAATCAAATGTATTTTGTCTGTTCTAATTTTTTTTTTTATATTTTCTTTTTTCGATTTTCAATTTCATGGCAGAACGAAAAGCTTCGAGGAACGCAATCAAACGTTGATAAAAGAAGTCGAGAGCGCAAACAAAGAGCTAGCAACACTGCGTGAGGAATGTAATGAGCATAAATTCGAGAAAAAGACACTCAAAGAGGAAATGGGCGCTGTAAATACGGTAAGTAAAAACACAGGGACACATATGCGCTTACATATATCTGCATGCACTCGGTAGTCCTTTATTGGAGCGGAGTGTGCCGTTTTCCACGTGTTAGCCGAAGCCTGTGCTTCCTCCAAAAAGTGCCTTGTTCGAGTGTTGAGTAAATTTGAAAAATGATTTCGTCGTGCTTAGATAAAGCGGATTTTTCGATAGCGACTAGCATTCGAGGATATACAAGAAAACATCAATTCATTTGCGACACGCTCGGCAGAAGCACTTCACTTTCCTGGGTGGTTTATTTCTTAAGCATCATTGAATTGATTGGATTCTTTTTTGTTTGCGAATCAAACATCGATTTCAATGAGGATTTCAAAAAAATATATATATGTACATATATATATATATATATATAATATGCCAAATTGGTAAGCGGAGAATTTTCCTTTCCATTTGAGAATCGACGATTTCCAACTAAATGCCAAAATTATGCCACGAATTCATTGCATTGTAATTGTGCTTTGAATATTATTGACACAATTGACACAAGCTTTTTAAGTAATTTTCTTTCATATTTGACTGCATTTTAATGCAGGAAAATCAACGCTCGGAAAATTAAAATTTATACTTATTGATTAAATCTTAATTAATTAAGATTTATACTGATTCAGCAATTAATTAAGAACAATAAAAATTCGTAGGAATATTATTTGGCACAGGTTTCGAAAAAGAGATTGGATGTTTGTTCAAGGAATGCGAAATTTAGAGTTGTGCCCGTTTTGTGATTACTGTGCGATGTGCATGCATACATATATGATACTTGTAAAAAAAATTGACCAAAACTAAAGTGAAGTGAAATTGTTTTTTTTTTCGCAGCTCTTTAGTCAAATGGTCATGGGATTCAATGGCAAGAACAATTTGGACATTGACCGTCTTACAACGATGCTCGAAGAAAATCGTTCTTTACTTAACGACATGGCGACGAAGGAAGTTAGCTGCGCGGACGGTGCGACATTGCCGAAGCTCCTATTCGAGCTGGTTGAGCAGGCAACCCTTAGCAGCTGCAGCCCTAGCCCTCGTTGCGGCACTCCGACAGCACTCGATGTGGATAAACCGACTGATACCGATGAAGCAGTCTTTGAGAAAAAGGATCGAATTGGGGAAGAAAACTCATCCGATAACCAAAACGAAAACGCAACTGTTCAAAGTTATGCCATGAATAGCGTAGATAGTATCGGTGCAGCGGATTGCGCCACGGTCGATTGTTTCACTGATGCGGCTTCTAGTCAAGCTAACTTTGAAAATAACCACGACTCGAATGTAATTCCAAAAAAACAACATCGCCGCAATAGCAATACTAAATCAAAACTACCCCATACAACATCATTGCCAACCTTGTCATCGATATATTTTACTCCCGCCGCCAGGCAGAAGCTTCATGAGCCTGAAGTTATTGGAAAAGTTGTTTCAACGCAGGAAATTATCGGCAACTTGCCGAAAGTTTGGAAAGTGTTAATGGAGCTCTTAAGTCACCATAATATCGAGCGAGTGCGCTTCGAAGAGACCGGCAACAGTGAAGATTGTTACAAGTCGGTTGATACCCCAAATGGACCGAAGGCCGAACTGAGCGTCAGCAAGACTTACATCAAGTTGAAGGTAAGTGCTTTGCGCCCGAACGCCTTAATGAGTGCTTCGCATTGTGTTTATTTTTTGAGTCATAGATTATTGAGACTTGCAAGTACAATTGAATGTTTTTCAAATTTTTAGCATAATTTAAGGGTCCTGAAATTTCTTTTATTCTTATCAATTAAATTGGTTTGGCTTAAAGGGTACGCTAGGGAATATTTATTAGTTAAAGTCCATCCTTGCAGTTAAAATATCATCTATCATTTCGAATGGTATGGAAAATTGCGATTTATCGGAATAAAGTTGACATCAAAAACGGCTGGAAGAACCAAGTTTAATTTCCAAAACCATTCCACATGTACTTTAAAAATTTATTTAAATGGATAATGTTTTCTTGTAGCAAATTTTGAGACTTCAATGCCATTTGAATCTGACGAAACAACAAAAATGTATTGTAGAAACCACTGTTGTTTCGAGTCTAACGTTCAAGTTTGAAGGATCTCGCTTTTCATCGCAAAGCATCCTCAAGGACCATAAAAACAAATATTTACAAGGCCTAAAGATCAAAATATGGCCGATCCTTTGCCGATCATCTGGTCAACTGTTTTTATTTTGTGTGCATCAGGATCATATTTTTAGCTACATCACTAACGACTAACGATACTACCTAGAGTTGTGCCACAAACAGTGATTTGGCCGAATACTAAATAACGAATAATTGGCAACGCTGTCGGCCCCTGAATATTTGGCAAAAAATTCATTTTATGCAATGACTTTTTATCTTTTGCTGCAAGTTTTTCTTTATTTCAAATTTGTTGCTAAGATAAATCTTCTCACTGATCAATTTTACTTACTAAAGTATTTTAATTTTGTAACAAAAACATTAGAGTGAGATCCCAGGGCCGCCAGACCTATGTAATTTTGCCGTTACCTCTAAAAGAGCCCCGCTTTTGAGCTACTGAGTACGCATACTGTCTTAACTAATTATAACCGGGACTAGAGATCCTCAAAATTTTAGCTTTGCTAAAATGACGTAGGTCTGGCGGCTCTGGGATCTCGAATTACATATAATCTTATGAAATCTGATGTGCCTTTTTTCCACGATTTGGTATTCGATACTTGGCGGAATAGTCCGAATTATTGAGTCGATAACGAATACCAGAAAAGTGGTCGAAAAGGCTTAATTGTAACTTAATCCATATGAAAATCAGATTTTCATGGCTTCGCTTCAGTTCGGTAAGAAATATACGCGGAAATTCCTAGGCTATTTCGGTGAAGAAAAAAGGTATCATAAAAATATTCTAAGCAACCCTGACGGCATAAACAGCTGATTTAAATTTCAATTTGAGTTTAAATTTCGAAATGTATTATTTGTAAGTATTATTAAGCCGCCTTGAAACTGTTTTGACATCAGCTTACACTTTTCTACGAGAAACAGTTCAACTTCAATGATTGCTGCTAGTAAAGCCTGGGTTTCGTTGTGCATTTTTAGGCAAAAAAGTACTAAAATATTATGATACTTTTTTACTGAACTGAGGCCAGCCGTCAGAAATGCCGCATAAAAAACTATTGACGCATAAGAAAAGCGTGGAACTCCTTACTTTAATTATAAGCAAGTTCTCTAACTAACTAACTCTCTATTGTCACAACCTCTTCATGTAATTTCCTTTCATTACGCATCATCTTTGTTCATTACGTTTTGTTTACGCCTCCTCAATTCGCCATTGCAGCACTTTAAGAACCCACACGCTTTTCATTCAATAATTCTTTCAATTATTTCAATTACCATTTTCTGCATTGTTTAAAATGTTCTTTTTTGTGATTTTTTTTTTTTTTTTTGATAACTACCATAGGATCTCATTTTGGAAAAGAAGTCCTTAGTCAAGGAAACAAATCGCTTAAAAACATTGAATAGCCATCTCGAGTGCCGGCTGAATGCACAAGAAAAACGTCTGAGCGCTGTTAGCTTGGAGCTCAGCAAGACTTGGCATTTGGTTGGAAAAATGCAACGTCAACATCGGCAATTGCACACCCAGGAACAGATTCTGCGCTATCAATTGCAGCAGAAGCGGCGTCTTTTGAGCGAGCTGAAAGAGGAGCTCGAGTACTGCCGCCGAAAATGGGCGGCCGCACGTGCCAAGAACGATGAGAGTCAAGAGCAATGCAATGATTTACGACGCGAATTTGCCAAACGCAAGCTTGAGGATGCCAATAACTCAGCAGAGAGTGGCTACAGCGACTCGGGACCGCCATCGGATGATGAGGAGCGCGCCGCGGCGTTCGGAGGCGTTAATAGCTGCCGTAAACATTTAAGGGAAATGTTCGAGCATACGCGTAAGATAAAACGTATGCAAAGCACGTCGCCTGGACGGGCAGCTGCTTACGCCGTTGCTGATGGAACAGTGGCATCAGAAGAGGATGCAGCCGTTAACGGTGGAAATAGCAGCATGCTGGTGCAGCAGCCGGTAATCGTCCTGCGTTGGAATAGTGCACCGCCAACATGTGGGTGGAGACGGAGACGGAGACGTGAAGACAATGAAGAAGAAGGAGAAGATGATGATGATGATGATGATGACGATGGTAATGGTGATGAAGATCGGAATGGAAATGGGGAGGCGGACCTTCCACCACGTTTATTTGTTGTGTCACGTGCCACTGGTGGCGCTATACCCAAACAGAATGTGAAAAATATGACCTCAAGCATGAATGTGGAACGTGAAAACGAAGCGAGCGTCGCAACGACAGGAAGGGCTTCGCGCATACAACGGCTGGAAGAACAGTGCAAGTCATTGATACAACAAGTCCTCGAAACTTCTGACAATCGCGAGCGGCTAGAAGTGCAGCTTTGTCGTTTCCAAGACGAAATAGCGCCCGCTCAGTATGCTGTGCCGCTGGATGAATTTATAAACAAGCGTCGCAATGAACGGATGTCGCGAGCGAGCTCAGCTCCCGCTGCGGGCTCATTGACTGCGCGTGAAGAGGAATACACACGCAAGCGCTCTGAGCGTTTGGGACGCTTGGAGGAGGAGAGCCGTCAGCTCATGTCGCGAATTAAACGGACTTCCGACCGTGGGCACTACTTGCGCTGCTCCCTCGATCGTATTCGTCGCGCACCAAGTCGTGAAGCCAGCTACGACAGTGCTCCCGAGGAAGATGTTAAAAAGGATAATAATGTAAGTGGCGCCGCTGAGGCGTGCGAACGAAGTCCGTGCGAGAAAAGTCCGCTGAGCGCTGAAGAAGAAGCTTACACAGCAAGACGTGCATCGCGTCTAAATCGCCTTGAGGAAGAAGGACGGCAGCTCTTGGGCGTCCTATCGCGAAATGCTCAGCGCGGAAACACAATGGGAAATAAGCTCGACAGCCTCCGTGAACGCTATGGCAACAACGAGGAGCCTATCAATGATGGTTTGAGCACCGCGCAGCGCCTCGAAGATATTCATCAAGTAACAGTAAATCGAGACGAACGGTTGCGGCTGCTCGAACAAGAGAGCCTTGAGTTGATTGCACGACTTTCGAGCACGTCGGCACGTGGTACGCGTATGATAAATCGAATCGCTGAGCGCGCCGAAAGACGCGAGGGCCGCATGAATGCAACAGCCGAATCGGACCTCGCGAAGGCATATACGGTCCCAGCTGCAGGCGAGAATTCTGCTGCTGCCGAAGAGACAGCGGCGACAGCATTGCTGCCCACTGCTGCGAATGTTGCATGCTCCAGCATTGTTAGCGACGAAGTAGCCGAGTGTGTTACCGTTACAACGATACCAAGCCAGCTTGCCACACGCGAGCTGGGTGCAATTCCAAAATCAAAACCCGCGGCCCAGTTATGCGCTGCACGTCACAAATCCGAGAGATTTACGTCGGAGACGAAAGTGAATGATGACTCTGGCACGTGCTCAGGTGTGGAATCGTTAGAGCAAATGGTTAAACGTCTACGTGATACACCTTATCCGGAAGGACGAAACACAATGGAATGCAAAAGTAATGCAGTTGCTGACGAAAACGAGCTTGAAAACGAACCGAAAAGCGATGGAAATGAACAAGAAGAATGAAAACCCAAGGCCTATAAATGGAGAGAATTAGGCCTATAAATATTATTTGAAAGACTTCTCGCAGGTGTTCAATTTAAATAAGTGCTCCTTTGTGTGTTTTTGTTTTATCCTTCTTTCAGTTCAGTCTTGATATCATAAAAAAGCGTATAATCTCTTGTAAGAAATATTAAAAATTATCAAATACAGTTAGATGATTTTTTATTTCTTAAGGATTAAATCAAGGTAAGGTAGGGTAAGGTACTACCTACTCAAAAAATCAAACCATTAAGATATCTAAGGTCGGTGTAGCCTGACATTAATATACCTCAATTTCCGGCGCGATTAGCTTTTGAAGCTTGTAAGCATTTCCATACACGAAGTTACGAAAAGTCTACAGTTATGGGTATAACTGTGGGCGGAACTCGCGCATATCTTACCTAGGATCATCCTCTAAACCAAGCAATTCTACATTCTCGTATGTTCTAAAATTTCAGCCGTTTCGAAAGAGATCCGATCCCAGACGGACGGACGGATCAATCCAAAATTGCGTGCAATGCTCTTGAACCCAGGTTCTTCGAGGTTCAATTCCCGGCACAGGCGAAACGGAGTGTAATGTTCCAAGCCTAGCACTGGTTTTTAAAAAAATCGCATGTAGGGGCACACTACATAAAAAGACATACACTCACACAAACACTAGAAAAACCTCCTTGGTATCACAATGGGCCGATTAACGGCCTAAGTGGCAGCCACTTCAACCTACCTACTAAATGTAACCACAGAGAATCTGACATTAGTGGTGTTCAAGCAGCTGTGGAAATTCGATTTGTGCAAAATCTAAACTGGAAACTTTTCCACTTTTGCTTGAAGGACCCTTTTTTTTTACCTATGATTGTATAAAATTACACTTTCATGAAATTAGGTAATTTAGCCATTCAAATCACTACTAAAATTTTGCTAATAGTCCTTATTAATGGTCACTTATTTCATTTTAAGTAGCAGGATATCAGAAAGAGAAGGAAATTTGAAGAAAATTTAGAATTTTTGCAAAAATATTTTTAAACTTTTTTGCGAATATTAGAATTGACGTCTTCGAAAAATCCAAAAACGTATCAGATTTAAGGTCTGTTCCCGTAGGTACTGTACGATACTGCCCAAAAGTGCCCAAATTTTTTGAAAACTGTATGAAATTTGGTCAAAATTAGGCCGGTTCGGTCAGTTTCGTGCAGTACGGGAACAGACCTTTTATAGCACCCATACCTATCAAAATCAATATTGGATCTCAATTCCGATAAAACTGAATTCTGTCTTGGTTTTCATAGCAACCCCGATTAACGTGAAGTAGGTATATAACCAATTTTCCGACAAAAATATATTTTTTCACATATTTTAATAGGTTGGTACGAAACCAATCCATTACCTACAATTTTTTGTTCACTCTCCCTTAGGGTAATTGTTACTAAGCTGAAAAAGAAAATTATTGTGGTATTCCGTAAGGAAAAGAACAGAAAAACGAATCGAATTGGAAAGAGCTCCAAAGCACATATAATATATCCTTCTATTTCAAATATTTATCTACAGCGGCCGCCTCCTTGCTATAATTTATCGCAAATTTTTCGCTGATAGCTTTGAAGTCGCTAAATTCCATCGATAATAAATGAGGACTCAACGCAACAGTTGAGTCCCAAGTTCATAGCTGCGAAGCTTTAATTATCCTAAAACTGAATAATTTTGTAAGGAATTCCAGCCCAGAGGCAAACTAATAATTATTAATCTGACAACAAATACGCGTTAAATGCCTTTGAATGCCCGCACATACATACAAGTACATAGTTCAGCGAAGAACTCAATAGTCTAAAATCTAAATGCGTACTTGTACACAAAATGCTCCCCAATGAGTTCAAAGTCTGCTCGCAAGTGCAACCACATTTTCCATCAATTTAGAGCGCCGTTTTGCGAGCAATAGAATAGAATCCCATCCCATCGCCCAACGCCCAACGCTCACCGAGATATTTAAGCCGCTAAAACTTGTTGATTCCTATAATCTTTGGTTTTCTTTGAGCGTTGATTATAAATTATAAATCGCGACGCATAGCGCTTGGATGGCGTTCTTCCATTCTCTTTTGACTAAAAATTTACCAGCAAAAAAAGCTATAAATGCCTTCAAGTATTAATTAAGAAAGGAGAATTTTCGGTGTAATTTAATTAAACACAAAAATCTTCATAATTAAGGCATTCTTTTTGATGTGAGAGAAATGAAGGCGTATTTTTGGGAGTTTTTCGTTTTGAACAAAATGCTTTAGGCTTGATGTGAAACTTTGTTATTCCGTATGATTAATTATATTATTTTGTTGATTAGATGAATTCTACGGCGACATGGCGATAATTCCAACAAGCTTTCAAAGTAAAATTTAAATAATAAATAATATACATTTCTTTTGCAGCACACATGTGAAAAGAAAGGTTTGGCAAAATGCTCATAAGTACCCATACTTTTAATATACGTATATAGGTAGATAGTACATACAGTCAGTCAATAAAGTAAGTATGCACTGCAAAAATGTGTGTTTTTTCCAATTTTCTTCTCTGTAAATAATTTTTTTGTGAGTTTCATAATTGTCAATTTGGTACTTTTTTTTTACCGACAACATGGAGACAACTCTTGTGAACATAATTAGTGAATTCAGTCCCATCAACCGTTTTTCTAGATTGGCTCTAGTTTTTTAGATATCGCGGTTTCAACATTATTTAAAAAAATTGAAGCATACTTTTAGGGGAAGTGAAACTGTTGACATTCGATTTTTTTTTAAATATATTTTTTTAATTTAAAGACACAGTTCTCAAAAAGAGATTTAAGATCTGTGATGTTATTTAACAAAAGGGCATAATGGGAAAGCACAAGGCTAGGAATCGAGAGCACTGAAGTTCAAACCCCAAAAAAATTAAAGCAGAAATTTTTTTTTTTTATATTTCGGATTTTTTTTTGAGTCAGAGTCAGGCCAGTATATAGCAATTTGAACATTGGATGGTGTGCTTTACCGTCCACAAAGTGTGTTGCGGATCATCGCTGCCGTAAGTAAGAAATTCATCGCTGAGAATATATTTCATTTGAGAGATTTTAATGAACAAATTTTTTTTTCCAAAAACGGAACGATTCCTCACAAGCGACATCGAGAAAATTAGTTCTCTCGAAATCAAAACGAATCCCAAAAGGCAAGTTCCTCGAACTTGTTTCGATGGCCATTTTATAGAGGGGACGCCTGCTACAAGATGCAAAGTAATTGGGGTGGTGTGGAGTTCATCCCGCAAACTGACTCAAAAAAAAATCCGAAATATAAAAAAAAAATTTTTCCGCTTCAATTTTTTTGGGGTTTGAACTTCAGACCTCTCGATTCCTAGCCTTGTGCTTTCCCATTATGCCGTCTTGTCAAATATAAAAAATGAGTCCCAAAGTCTTAATTAATTTTTGGGGAAACTAATATGTTTTAAGTAAACACAAAAATATGCTTGCATACTTTTGGGATCAACCTTTAAACGCGAAAATCTCCGTTAACTGAGCCAATCCCAATAAATCAATATCACTATTGTATTCAGCGCATTTTACTTAGTATTTCTAGATATGAACGCGGTCTGTCGGTTTTTTGAACTAGCACAGTGTTATTATTAACCTTATTATGTTTCAAACTAAACACAAAAAAAATTAATTTCTGAAAATTTCTTTAACAAAAAAAATTAAAATCATATTGTTCTATTTGACAACTTTAGTACAAATTTTGAGCTCGTTTTTCCATTAAAAATTCGAAAAAAATACCAAAAGGAAAATTTTCGCTTGTTTTTTAATTTTGGTGTTTTCTTAACATTCCAAACTTTCTTAAAATTACAACAATTAAAATATTTCATACCTATTTAAGAATTGAAACTAGCAAACTTTGAGTAATTATTGCAGCGTTGTTTTGTCATATGTTTATGATAGGTTAGACTGGTGCTGCCAGAGAAATAAAAGTCGTACTCATGCAGCTTCGCAAATGCCTTCGCAACTTTTCCCATCGTAAATTTTTATATAAATTTTGACAGTTGTATGACAAATTTCTCATTTCCCAGAATTTGCGAAGCTGCATGAGTCCCACCAATTTATTTTTCTGCAAGAATTAATCCAAATAGTCTGCAAAATTAGCATGTATACGCAAACAAAACAGTATCGCTCTCTCTTCCCTGGCCCTTTCTGTTTCACAAAGCAAAATGTGTCTCCGGCGCTTGTCGCCTAGTATGGATCAGGACTTACGAAAAACAATTCATACGATGTTACGCTTTGACAAAATGTTACCGTCAGCCACGTCACGATACATATACCACAACACGATACGGTTTGATTGTCTCCAGCCTAGCTGCCGTATAGCTCATTACGTCAAAAAATTATTGACATCCCTAGTAAGACACCAGCTGCACCTTATGTCTTGTAGATAATTTTTCGTATCTAATTGAAATCAACAAAAAAAGCTTGTAAACTTCATTGAAACATTTATAAACTTGGGTAACAACCCGACCAAGATATATTTCCGCATCGTTCGAAAATGTATTCGCCAAATTTATCAATAAATCAAAAATTCGAATATCGAATATATATAACATAAAGTTGTCAACTCCAATTAACTTTAATTAAAAATAATTGACTTTAAGTGGAGTAAAGAGTCAAGTGTGGGATTCAATGACCTTAGTTGCTTCTCCTCCAACAAAATGCCGCCTTTAAAAACTTATTCTACAAACAACGAATATAACGGCAATTGCGATGAGAATCAGGAGAACGCAGCAATAAACTCGGATAACTTCTCTGAACTTTCTCTTGCTGGTTATAGACACGAGAAGTACCCATTCAAGGTAATGATCAATTTAAACTAAAAATTAAGATCTAAAATAGTAAAAGAAAATTAAGTATTGCGACTATAATGCATTCATACTATACGTGGACTATAGGCTGGACCATGGCATAGCCCATGGCCTAGAGGCTCTCGCAAACTGTAACCTAAATAAATTAACAAAAAATTTTTGGTTTAGATAATTTTCAATAGTATTTGGTGAATAGTCCCAATAGCATCAATAGTGGTTTTCAGTTCGGGAATATCGAATTTTCTTCTTACTCCCACGGCATATATTTTTTTTTTTTTTTAGAAAATTGGAAGCCACTTAAACAAGCCTAGTTGCCCCCACAACGTTAATCCTGCATATATGTATACGTTGTTAAAATATAAATATTCAAGGCGAATATTAATGTGCTATGTTATCTCTACTCTAACATGTTTTATAAATATTGGTCAATTGTTTAAATAAAAATATTTTGAACATTTAGGTAATATTTAACATGATTGAAATGGTCGTTGCGCTTATAAGTGTGCTAGCCAATCAGCCTTCCGAATTCGTAAAAACATTTATAAACTTGCAAAATTTTGTTATGTCCACACGTACATTTTCATTTGATTTAGGTTCTGAGCAATTTAAACCATTTGCGCCACAAAAAGAGTTTTTGCGATGTAGAAATTATAGCAGGCGGAGCCACCTTTAGCGTTCATCGTGTTATTTTACCTTCAGAAAAGGTATAATTATGAGATTCACAAAAAAATTATATACAGAGAAGAAAATTGGAAAAAACACATTTTTGCAGTGCAGACTGACTGTAGGTAGAACGTACATAGGTAGATAGTCATAAGCGACACTGAAAGAAATTTAATTTTAAGTTTTCTTCATTTCAATCTTGCCTGGACGCCTTGTAAAATTCTGAAGCCAATCCAAGCAAAGAGCCCCTTAGCAGAATTTTACAGTTTCTTTAATATTAATGTCACGTTTCAGAGATGCTTTGCAAGTTATTTGCTCCGTAGCCCGTTAAGACCTCCCTTTTGATTTCCGCTTTTTAACGGACGAAAAAAGTAATAATTATTATCATATTGTATAATGGAAAGAATAGCGCAATGTACAGGAATTTCCTTAATGCAGTGCGCTCTTCTTTTGCTTTCCTCAGTTCATTTTCTCTCTAGTGAGTTGAAGTTTTTATTCCGCACAGCTAATTTTGCATTTAAACGATTATCCGCCAATTCCACTTACCTGCTTTAGTTTTCCCATTTTTCCAGCTTAATTGCAAATGCAGCCCCAGATAATGGATAAAAGGAGCACGATTGCTTTTACTGGTGTTACCTTCACAGCGTTGCACTGTGGGGTATTTGATCCAAAAAGTCGGACAAAATATGAAAGTCTGCTCGTAGAGCTGTTATATTTAGCATACGCAATATTTTTACCTAAACAATTAAGGAGACGCCCGGTTTTTAAGAAAATATTGTTGATATTCCTGAATTTGTGTACAAAAAATATGAATTATTATATTTACCAGGCCCACATTAGAGAATAAAATATTTTAAGCAGTATTTGATTAGGTTATTATATATTAAAAGTAAATATTGTTTTATAATCTTTTAATTTTCACTCTGAGGAGGAATAATTAGCCTAATGGGCTACTTTCTTCCGTATTTTCTTCAACACTTCCATTGATTTCAAAGGGAAGCAACATTTCTGATGCAGTTTTTGGTAAAAGGCTTTGATGGTATATCCCGTTCTCTTATTGAGGACAAATACGGGTCAGAATGCAATTTACAATTGCACGTGCTTCTCGATAGTTCGCCCTGCTTTTGACAGCAATAATGCTGTGTAACGGATGTTTATGAAAATAAAAAACATATGGTTACAGTTTCGCCTATAAGTGCTCTACCCAAACATAAAAAAAAATTTTCAAAAATATTTAATTTTGAAAATTGGATTTTGTCTGACTTTTTGGGCCAAATACCCCATAGTACGTTGGTACATTTATGAAAGAGAAGAAAGAAACTGCATAATTTGAGAGACAAACTGAATTTATAGCCAACCTCGTGCTAACTGGGGCGTGCCTAATTACGATGGGCCATTATACATCAATCTTTGGGAACGGGGCAGGTCACAAAGAGAGAATTTTTTTCTGTTTTGGTCAGTAGCTTACACTCATGCTATAAAATTCACACACGTTGGCCAAATTTGTCAATACAAATTTATTCAAAGAAAGCTCATGCGAGTATTCGTTGGACTACGATATTCTGGGAGTTCTGACTTGGGGAAAAAACTAGTAATACAAAGCATCCTTGTTTTGTAATCCAATATCATGGAGTGAAAAATTATAGGGGTGTTCCCTTAAACGTGAAAAGATCGAAAAAGCGGAAAAATGTAAAGTTTTTCATACAAAACTTCGTTCATTATTTTCTAAGCCTTCTCGATTTACGAGTTTTCGAGGCAAATACACGTTTATACACATCATGATGTCGTTTTTAATCCGATATCACTCAAAATTATTTCTGTGGAATGGCCAATGTAAACGGATTTCGAATGATATTGCTGCAGCAACTCAAGATGTAAGATATGGCCGGATTGATCTACCTATAAAGTCCTTTAAGTTATTTGAGAAAATAAAATGAAAATGTTTTTGCTGCCGAATTTGAGATTCTAAAATCCTCTTGAGGGGTTATTCTGATGTAAACGTTTCGTTGTTACTGAGGGAAAATTGCTGGGTACGCATGTTCAATGCTTTGTATCTCCAGAACTAATGAATATTCCATTTTCAAACTTACATGACATGTTCGATATACTTTAAGCTTAAATTCGAAAAAAAAGAAAACAAACAAAAGTGGCTAAGTTGTTGAAATTGTGCATTAACCATTTCACCACCCATTTTACACGGAAAAAATTTTTATTTTTGAAATTTTGTGAACTCTTCAATAGCTCAATAAAACTTCTATACAAAAAAATACTTCGAATCGAAATATTAGGCCTGTTCCCGTACTGCACGAAACTGCCCAATTTTGCCCAATTTTCATACAATTTTCAAAAAATTCGGCAGTTTTGGGCAGTCTCGTTTAGTACGGGACATTTTGGCATTGTTTGACGGGAAAGACCATTAGCATCAAAAAGACGAAATTTAATGGTACATATGCTGAAAATTTACCACTTGCTTGATATTCAGCAAGACAATGACCAAGCATGCTCCAGATTGTAAAGGAATACATTAAACAGAAAAAAATCAACCTTCCATGGCCGCACAAGTCGATCAAATCATGAATTGTGGTATTCTTAAGAAATCAGTTGCGTCGAAAACCTCGAAATAAAGCCTCCTTATGGGAAATTATCAAGGAGTGGTACGCGATTACCCCAGAAGTTTGCAAAAGCTAGCTGCTCAATGTACAACAGATGCGCAGAATCATACTCAAAAGTTTTCCAACCAGTATTGACAAAGCACTCAGTATTTTTTATGAAGTAGTTTTTCTAGACTAAACAGGTTTTTTGCAAGTGACTTAATTATGTGAGCTCATTGTTTAAGAATCAATAATCAATTAAGCCCATTTCCTTTGTTTTACAAAATTTTTGAAGAAATATTTTTAAGTTGATATGAGCGAAATGTATTGAACTAAAACAAAAAAATTTATTTTGTACTATTTAACACGATCGAATTCGCCATAAACAATTTTGGTAAAGAGTGACTAATTGTATGCACAATTACCTATTATTGCATAAAAAAAAAAAATTTTATTGTCAACTTTTAAAGCCTATTCTCGAAACTTAGAAGGCCAATAATCCATCTAGAATTTTCAAAATATGAAGAATTTTCGGAACATTACCCATTTTTCATTGTCCGCTTCTCGTGAAATGCCCCAAAAACTTCTTGAAAAACCACCTCTTTTCCACTGAACAAACATTACCCCCTGAAACTCATCATACTCCTGATTGCAGAACAGAACCAAGCAATCAATGAAGGCTTTTAACAAAATTTTCAAAAATCGGTTTCACAACATTTCATAAAATTATTATAAATGTTTTTGATATATTTGCAATTTTTGTAAGGTTTCTTTTTTTTATATGCGAGTGCCTCGGCCAAAATTAAAAAATGGGCAAAAATAATAGTTCTAGAAAATTAATGCCATCTCATGAATTTTCAATAAGTAAAGCAGTTGAAGTTTCCAATAGCAATAGCCGCCAAAATCTCTCGAAATCAGTGGTTTCCTTTAAGGATAATATCGAAAATTTGAAACCAAATGGCTCTAAGGCCAAATTCTTGCAAGATGATCACGGGTCATTGACGAATCACGAAGGCTCTTCAAACGTGGCGGAAGATGCTTCAATATCGAACAATGTCAGTGAATATTTGCAGGAAGAAGATCCTGAAGAGTGTTTCGATTCTTATTATCCTCTTAGTGAAACTGAAATGAACAACGAAACAATGGAAGAAATCGAAGAGGTTCCAACAAGCAGCTTTTCTGGCGCTCAAGGACACATTGTAGATATAGTCGATCGAAGTGATGCGAACTACGTACAACTTTACACGGACTCATTTAGGATCGAGTTATCGAAACTTCCGTTGATATCATCTCTATTTCCGGATAGCGAAACTGAAGATGGGTTCGAATTAAAATCCAATTCATTAAATTCAGATGACTCCGATGCAGTAGAGCCTATTGAATTTGCCAAATCAGAGCACATACTTCTCGCTGATAAGGTCGAAGCTCCCGTAACCTTTTCAGAAAGGTCCGAAACAAAAACAAAACGGGATAGACGAAAAACACCGGCGACAGACACGCGTGAGAATGGTAATTTTGTAAATCCTCTAACTGGTTCCTTTGTACAAGAAACAGTTGTAGAGGAAGATACTGTTGAAGAAATTACTTGTCTTGAAGAGGCTTTTGAGGATATGAGCCATGCAGATTCGGAGGAAATAGCCTCAGAAACTGGCAGTAGCATCGAATACTTAGATCTCCAAGAAAGAAAGATATCTTTGCCTCAAGAAGAAAACGAATCCAACTTCTTGGATTTCTTTAGAGAAAATAAAGCCAACGCGACTGCTGAAGCCATAGTTAAAGTCAAGGATCTTGAGGTCCTAGCTAAGAAGACAGCTTTAGCTGAGAAGATCGAACAGTTTCTCGATGACATAATTGATCAAGTTGTTAAATTTGTTGAACATGAAGACGAATTGCTTTTCCTGCGTAGAAGATTAGATAAAACGGGCTTGTTCAAGGCAATCAAGGAAGCTGTTCTGGAATATTATTCTGCTGAATCATACCGAAATTTCCTTGAGCAAACAGCAGTTAAATATTTTCGACGCAGGAAAATATTTGGTCATATTACTCCTGATAAAACAGATATAGAAGCTCGATACTTGGAAGTTCGCAATTGGCTGGATAAACTCTTAGGTGATGAGATTTGTATAAGGGAGAAAATTAAACTCAGGGAAAACGAACTCGAGGAGGAAAAACTAAAACTCGAAGAGATGTGCAGAATGGAAAAATCTATGTTTGAGCAATTAGTCAAGAATACCGTCAAACGAGATGAGATGCCGCGCTTGGAAGAGGTGAGTAAGTCAGTAATTTCAATAGAATTGCCTGCATTCAAGATAGTAATTCGTGGAAAAAAAAAACAAAAATAAATAAATACAAAAATTATAAACTTCTTTTAGTTTGTGAAAAGAGAGCTACGAAGAATCCAAATGCTGAACGAGCTGATAAGTGCGGTCAGAGAAAAGCTTTTAAAGACCCAACACATACATGGTACGCTCAAAGCAAGAATAAATGTGTATGAATATAAGGGCGATAATTTTTGCCTTGCTGACTATGAAAACCTGTTGCGCCAAAACTTTTACCTAGAGAAAAAAATTGAGGGTAAGCTTGTTAATGAAAACTGAACTTTATTGTCTTTTATAAAATGACTTTTCTTTCCCTTTGTGAAGAGCGCAATGGCGATTTGAGTAAGGCGACCAATCGGCTCCGTCGAAATTTACACATTTTGGCTCATCTGAATTTGCATAACGGAATTTATACCAATGAGCTGAAAGCAAATACTCAAAAACTCGATTTCATGGTCAGTCAAGGCTTAGATTGCCGTACAGATCTTTACAGGCTTAAGTTGGAACGCACGTCCATTCAACGACGATTTAATGAAATAAGTTTGTTGAGCGGTTTGGTGGATAAACCAATTTTGCTTAAAGATTACGATCAAACATTGGAAAAAATTGAAGAGAAGAGAAGGGCTGTTGATGAACTAAAGCAGCTTCAAAAAAGGCTGGAACAAAGGATAAGTCATTTAGGTAAAGCGCGTACTACTAAATAACAAGAGAGAAAAAAAAAAAAAAACTCTTCCGCAAACCTAAAGAGACTGCCTTATACGAAGTTATAGTTGTTAAATCATCGATATTAGGATATGTTGAGTTTGTTTTTTGTTTTATGTACATACTTTAAAATGTTATCGGCGTGATTTCTCATCCGAATTGATTGTTGTGTTTTGTGGATAAGAGCTTTTGAGTCTGGAATAAAAAATTCAAGTTCATAAATGATCAAATACTTAAATGATGGATTAGTTGGAAACGGACGCAGGGTTCTAGCCTGTCACACCAGATTCTACTAAGGCTTGATAGAAAATACCAAAGTGTGATAATAAAAACATTGGGTTAATAATATATACCGTTGGCTTAAAATGTAAGCCTGCTAATTAATAATACTGTGCTCGAACTCGGAACTTTTTTTTTTCAACAACGGGTAGTCCTAGTGGGTAAACCTAATTCGACTACGCTGATTTCAATGGGCCTAGTCATTTTCCGATGTTAGTGGCCATTTTCGAGATATCGGGTTCTGAAAAAAAGGAGAAAAATCAAGAAAAACACCAACTTTGAAAAAATAAAATGAAAATCATCAAAAGATCGATTAACCCATTAACGCCCACACATCAAATTAACAACCTTCGATTTGTTCCTGGGATCTACAACTTCAGAACCCGATGGCCATTAACTTCGGAATATGACTAGGCCCATTGAAATAAGCATAGTCGAATTAGGTTTACCCACTAGCACTACCCGTTGTTGAGATTTACAACTAGCACAGTGTAATTTTAAAGCTCTATAGGATGAATAAAATATTGTTTTTTTTTTCAAGACTTAAAGCTTAGGAAGGAAACCCAAAATATGGATGGTTTATTATCTTCCTACGTGAAGTCTCTTCTAAATCCGATTCTGTGCATTATACAAAAGCTACATTGGAGTCCCTTGTTGGTGTTAACTGTGAACTTTTCCCACAGTTGGACTTGGCAGATTTACTCTAGCCAATTTTTCCGTATTTACAATTTGAAATTAAAAAAGATTTTTTTGCCTGACGATGCAGTGTGCCTTTTTCTTTCGAATGACATCGAAAAGTCAGAATCGGTTAAAAGTGGACCTCGCAGGTTTACTTTTTAAGCCGACGATATGTCAAATCAATGCAAAGGATATTTTTTTTTTATCATTTTCGAAAGTTCTGCTTGGAGTCTACAGGCTTTGACATGAGTGATTTCGAAAGGATTTTGTTGGATTTGAGCGAATTTCTTATCGTTTGCCCAGCCTCCATTTTGGCCAAGATAAGCAATTTATGTTATAAAGTGCCGAATTAATTTGAAGTTGAAGCTTCTGAACAAATAGACTTTGCATTGTAATGGATGAGGAAAAAATAGGACCGGCAAAATGTTGAAGTGAAACAGTTGTGCAGCGCACATTTTAATCATTTGCTGTGGGAAGCAGAAACAATTGAAAGGAGTACTGCAGCCATTATAGTTTAGAGCTCCCATATATGTATGTTTGTATGCATTTGAATCCTCTGATTCTCTGCTTTATGAAGAAATTTGTTTTTCAGAGTTTGGTACCAGAAAAACAGCAGCCGAAAAGAGTAAAACTAACTTTGCAAACATGGCAAGTAATAAAAGAGCTTTCATTTCCATGGGTGTATTTCGTTTGAATAATGCAATTTTAGTTGCCACGGTTTCGAGCACAAAATATAGCTATTTGCTCCCAAGAATCCATTCGAAGGCATACACAATTACGAAAATGAAAGAACAAAGAAGCAAAGAGAGTGAGCAGCCAAAAATATACCAAAAGAAACAATCGGCTCCCTTCAAGTTCGAAACGCAGTTTTTTAAACTCTCCTTGTGTTGTGCTGACAGTGACACAGAATCGGATAAGTCACAGGCAAAAAAATCTTTTGAATATACCAAGGAAACAATTTAAAGGCTACGCTCGTTTCGAATTGCGATTGAGTTTTATTTTGCGTAGAAATCAAAATGAATTAACACAAAAAGGCAATTTTCGGTTTCCCTCAGTACGCAGTTTAGTAAAGAAAATTATTAGAAAATTTTCATCATTAAATTGTTTAAATATTTTGATAGCTGCTTTCAAAAAGTTTAAACGTCATTTGCTTTTAAATTTCATGAAAAATTCAATTCGAGCTGGCGCTAAATAATCTTCGACAGATTTGCATTTGCTTCATGCGCTAAACTTCAGCTGTGATTTGTTAACATTTTTGTGATGTGTCCTGGTTTTTCATGGTGAAAAAATTTCAATCACTTGATGGGCTTACTAAACTAGTCTCCACATTTCTTCAAAAGTAGAAAACATCGCAACCCTGAAGCCATTTTCACAACACAAAATAACCTCGTCCGGTATATGGGTTCCCTTAATGGAGCTTGGCAGTTTTTTAAAAGGAGTTTGACAGTTTATGCCTGCTCGATACCGGCCTTAATGAGGAAAAAATGTTGACCGAGAGCTTATGTACTTGAAAATTTTGCACAATGGTATCAGATAAATAGAAAGGAAACGGTAGAAACAAGACCGAAAAACAGAATAAAATATAAATTTTCGTGAATGACTCTTGATTTATTCTACTGTGCGTTTCATTACTCAAGGATTTTTTTCATTTGGGATTATTTCATGTGATTGATTTATTGAATTGAGGGCAATAAATTTGCGTATCTTCTGCTGTTGTGATTGAACGGTGTGTGTCAGTCAATGTATTTACGAAAAAGAAACGTTTAATTTGACTGCATAAAAAATGATTTTGCTTCATAGTGCCGGAAAGATGGAATGAACAGTGCCTTTTATTGCGAAAGAAAATGAGATAGCTTCTTAATATAATAGTCCCTTGGAGCTATAATCGGGGAAGAAATCGTAGCCATAAGTCATTTCGAACTGAGTACGAAATTAAGTATGCTTGCCCCAAATGTGCTGCAGCACGAGAATCTCTTATGAATGGGATTTTTAAGATACTTTTCATAAAAAGTTAGCTCAGAAAACAATGCCTTAGACGGGTACAACTTGCCGTAGACTGGAGCAACAACGAGGTCGATTGCAAATATTTGTTCAAATATACAGAAGAAATGGAGAATTGAGCTGGAAAATGCAAAATTTTCTTTGGAATGCTTTCCGCAGGTCCTTTAAAGGCAAAATTGTATTGAGATATTTGATTTATTCTAACCCTATTAAGTATTTTATTTTATTATTGAAATTTCTATAAATTAATTTCGAAATAATTACAATAATATTCAATGCAAAGTATTCCCTTCATCTTCGATTTTGGTTTTGTTGTTTTTTAGACGAAAAATTTGATACGAAAAATCGTGTTTTTTCTATCGACAGAAGTGCTTATGGAGAGTTTATGAAATTAACGCGTTAGAAATACCAAATGGAATCCTACTGTTTCCATTGTGTTATTGACTCCAACATTATTTTTGCGATGTGGATAATTGATATGTTCACAAAATATCAGAAGAAATTTAAGAAGTTTAATTGCAACAAAAAGAAAAATGACCGACGTTGGCCGAGATCAGATTTGATGAAGACTAGCTTCCGAGTATGGGCATAATTTTCTGAGCTTTTATGCGGAAGACTTTCATATCTGGAAAGCACTGAAACTACCTTCTAAAATTTGGATATCATGACTAAAATACGTTTCTGATTTGAATCATTCCATAGATACCATGATATTTGCCTTTCAGCCGATTGGAAGAATATCTTACCACAGACCGATAGATGGATAGACAAGCACCTACATGTTTAAAAAGACTTCGTACTTGATACCGATCTGTTGCAGTACAAAAGGTATAAAACACAAACAAGCCGGAGTAGCTGATTTTGGTAGTCAATTAAGTTTTCTATCCACTTCCGGCTGATAAAAGCACAAATCGTATTAAAGCCCAAAAATGAAGAAATTTATAAAATTCTTAAACATCCTTCTTTACGCTTTGGGCGACAATCATCTTTATTGGAATATTAAGTGGTTGATTTTACTTATGTATATCTTCGAAAATATTCTCTTTGATCAGAGCGGGAGCATTTATGCGTATGGTGAACCTATGTGGTTAGTATGTTAGAAGTGAAGTTGAATTCAGGACAAGACAAGAAGCCGTTGATGAAATTGGATGACGATTTATTCAGGGCTGTACTCAAAGAGATCGATTTTTAATCAACGTGATTAGTGATAATAAGAAATCGATTGAAAACAAAAACAAAAACATTTCCTTAAAACCCTTGTCTTGGAAAATTTTAAGTCTGCTTTTTTTTTAAAATAGTATTTAACAATTGTTACAAAAAATTGGCGTTTTTCATTTTGAGCGAAGAATAAAATTTCCGAAAAACATTTTCAGTTAAAAGTTATCATCCAGCATCCAGGTTGAATTTCGGTACATTGCACAATGTGACAGAGCTAAATAACTTCTCAGTCTCTGCTGACGATAGCAAAGGGAGTGCTGAATTCAAAAGAAAACTTTTCTATGGAAGAAAAGATTACTCTCTTTGTGTCCTTGACCTCAATTTCGAGGTCAAAAGAAGCACTCCGTTATAATTTTAAAAATAGTGTTCGCTCGTAAGGATATGCAAAGTTAAAAAGGAGTGCAAAATGCATGAGGTTTCGAAATTTATGGAGAAATCTGCTGCTCGCAAAGGACCGGCCCAAGACCAATATGTGGTTGATCAAATGTTTAAACAGGTACATATGTACATTTTATATATGTAACTATATACATAGACCATGCGAAAAGCCTCTTAAGCCTTCCCTTATAGTTTTCCCCAACAGTTCTTAATGGGTGAAATGGTATTATTAAAGAGTTTTAAATGAAACGAAAACAAAAAAAGTTCCAGCAATATTTTGCATTTTGTTTGACAAGTAAACGCATCAATTATCAAGCTTACCAAAACAAATCCACTAAAATACAACTTTTTTAGGTCACGCTGGACTCTGCTTGTGACTTTATGAAAGCAGTTCGTAGTAAATGCAGGTATATTGTATGTACTTCTGTTATTTTTTGCACTGTGGCTGACTATATTATATGTATGTATATGTTTCTATATATGAAATTTTTTTATGCGGAAGCAATAAATATGAAAATAGAAAAAATTTTATATCGAAATCATTTTATGCGAGCTATCAACAGGAGAGGAGGATAAAGATCGTAACAGAAGCTTTATTCAACGGCCAACTTAGAATTTTATAGCAAAGTATGTAGAGCATCTTGGTTATGGTTTTGCTATTTCCATCGGAACTTCTCTAGATCATTTTACCTTTTTATTGGTTTGCGCCTCTCTTTGAACTCCGAAGGAAAAATTCCACACGGGTGGGAGAACTCTTTTTACAGGATTGCTAGGAGTTGCTGAAGAGCTAATAGAAAAGCTTATGCCTAAGTATATGAAATTTTTTGATCTTTCGCCGATCAAAGTTATATTGGGCCGGGCCGGGCTTCGAAATTGAGACCCGTGCCCATCTCTAGTACATTAGGGTGGCCCAAAATATAAGACAGGATTTTATTTTCTCAAAAATCGAAACGCATACCCTCCATTTTTTTTATTTTCTAAATGGTTCTATTAGTTTAAATATTATATATTATTGGGATTGGATCACGATAAATTGTGCTGAATTTTCTTCGACGTTTGGTATGAAGTCTCTTCAAATTGAGTGCCCCAAAAGTATGCATCGAAAAATTTGTATATTGAAAATCCTGGTTTTTCTTTAAAATATTGCCACATAACCAAGATATCAGGAAAATATTGTGAAATTATGTTAATCATGCATCACAGTTCGATTTAAATTTCACAGGAAAATAATTAATTTAAATTAATTAATTTTTTTTTTTTTAATTTAATTTCATTTTAAAATTAATAGGAAGTTTTTGCCTTGAATATTGACATGCATACATTTGGAGGTACAATTCATATCAAAAGTCAATACTTCAGATATATTAATGTTGAAATATATGTATTTCTCATTTTTCACATATTTGTTTGGACTTGCCCTTATGCAAAACGGTTTTAAAATTTAATAATTCTTAAAAAAATATTTATTAAAATATTAAATACTAATATATTTTGGGCACAAAAGTGTTCTTTTTAGTAAGTAAACTCCAAATTAAGAAACTTTATTTATAGGTTGTAAGTAGGAAACCAAACTTAAGAAAGTTAAAAAACCTTGAAAATCTTTACGACTTCCCAAAATTTTTCTGATTTACAAAATATTACCAGTACTTCCGTACAAAATATTTTAACTTTTATAATCTCTAGCCAGTTCAATCGGTAATATTTTAAACAATTATATGAAAAGATTATTTATATATGCAGATGACGTTCTTCTTGCCTCAACCAATAAAAACAACTTACAGAAACAAAAACAAGACAAGATTGTCTATGTTTGGACTACGTTTGAATGTCGGGAAAAACAGAATACATGACAACAGACAATTGCGAATGCAGGGACCATCAAAATAAATAACACTGACCTACCAAGGACGGAAAAATTTAAATATCTTGGGTCGACACTTTCTGCTGACGGGACGATCACTCGCGAAGTTACTGAGAGAGTTAACGCCGATTGGCTTAAGTGAAGAAGAAGAAGAAGAATATGAAAAGATTATTTACATAATTTCACTATATATTTCTGATATCGTGATAATGTGGCAATATTTTAAAGAAAACCCAGCATTTTTAATATCAAAAAATTTCGATGCATTCTTTTGGGGGACTCAACAAGTTGCAGAGACTTCATACCTAACTTTGAAGACCATTCAGCACGGGACAGAGCGCGATATTAGATTTAGTTTAAGAATAGTATATAAGCTTTTGCTCTTTATCTAAGAAGTTAGTACAGTTAACACAGTTCGTAGTACACAGTAAGCGTTACGTAAATAAATAAATCAACAAAATAAAGCAACTGTGTTAAAAATATAAAAACCATCGTTTATAATATATTCAAGTCCGATAGGCGAGCGGAGCGGAGGATATGGAGAAAACTCTCACAAAATTTCAAAGCAGGATTTTTGATTTTTAGAATATTCTGGCATTCAATATATCTTTTATTTCTCGGAACTTGCATCCCAAATGCCCCACTTCATGCCTGATTGCGTTTCATACAATTGGAACCAGAAAATTCGTTCTTGTTTAACTGAAATTAATTTAATTATTAAATCACTTAATTAGGAATATCTGATATTTTAATCGAATTCCTGTTTTGTCCTCGGTTTGTGAAAGGTCTGAACAGTCCGACCTAAATCTGATCATTTGAAGTAGGACTTAATTCGCTGTAAATGGTCAGTTAAAAACATATGTACCTACAATTGAAACTAAAAAGAGCGTGTTAAACATATTCTAGTTTCAATCCTATATATGTAAGTGAATAAACAAGCAATTCGGTTTACCACCAGTTCTAGGAATCAAGCAAAAATTGAAAATGTTTTTCCCGGAATGGACAAAAGCTTTTGAATTTAATTGAATTCGTCATTTCAAAAATCTCATAATTCGCACGAATAGAACTTTTCAGGAATCAATTGAAAACTGCTCCATCCTTAAACCAATGAGTTTTAAAGGACTTTGTTTAAATCCTTTATTCTATATAAATGGTCGAGGAATGTTTAGCTTACGTGTTCTTTTCCCAAAATACGCACATCCTTTAAGGAACTATTTTCAGCAAAAAAAAAAGGAAGAGTAGCTTGGTCACAAATTATTGTTTTGAGATATCCGCATTTTTCGGTATTTCTTTTAATTTTTTTTCGACTCCAAAACTTTACAGACTTAAATGAACTAAAGTGATTTTTGTTAAATGAAAAGATGCAAGAAATGTACATATGTAAGATGAAAGGTTTGAAAACACATTAGCAACAAAATAAATAAAATTTCCTTCGTTCAAAATGACGTTTTCTCAAACGGGATAATCACACACAAGCATCCTGCCTTCCTTATCGCTTCTGAGCCATTAACTCAGTTATAGCCTATCTTGACCTTAGTTTCTCTTCCGTATGGCCGCATTTAAAAGTTAGAAAATCAATTTTTGGTATTTTAAGCCTTTATCAATGAAGCTTAACCAAGATACATTTGAAATTTATTTTCTTGAAAAACATGTTAAAAGTTATTTTTGCAATTTTTTCAAGTTGAAATCAATATGTTCCAAAAGCGCATATTCAAATTTAAATCAAGAATATTCATCGAAAATAGTTTATTAATACTATGAATTAAATCTTGAATGAATCAATCCCTGTAGGAAATTGAACTAGTGCAGAAGTATTCTTCGACTACTTCCCAAATCAAAAGTACTACTCGCTCGTAATTTCCCCGCCAATGCATTGAACTGTAAACTTTCACTCTGAGGTGCCATTCGAAAATCGACAGTCGCGTTTGAACTAGTGCAGAAGTAGAGGCAACAGGGCCAATTCAGTAAATTTGCTATACTACGTTGCTAGATGGAGCACCGGCCCGCGCTGTCGTAGCTCACAGCGTAGCGCGTGCACCCCGCGATCCGAAGGACCCAGGTTCAAATCCCGGGCCAAGCGAACGCCGATTTTTTTATTATTTAATTATTAGTAAAAATTGGAATCCTAAGAGGAATAAAAAGCAAATATATAAAAAAGAAAGGTTTCAAATTGGCAGGAAATGTTGAGCGAATTTGTGCGCAAAGTTGTGAGACAGCATTGGTGAAGACTTGTTTTTCAATCCAATTATTTGAGTTTTTCGAAACATGCCATTCTTCCACATTTTTTCGCCTGCGACAGGAATCGAACTCGAGCCCTTCATATTGCCAAGCGAATACGCTTTCACTACGCCACGGACCTATCTGACTCACGCACAGCAAATATATTAGATTAATGTGTGGGCAAAATTGAACTGTTAAATATGCCACTAGTTAGGTTCTACTGTCCGTGTATCTACTCGCGTACTAGTTCTTTTTTCTATACTCGAGAACTACTCGCTAGGGCACAATTGACCCCACTCTTCCTACAGGGATACTACAACTCTATCTGCTTTCCAATTTAAAGTTTGGTTTGCAAAGAAGCATACATATATATGTATAAAGATTGGGGAAGCACATCTCATTGTGACACTGATCATCTTTGATTTGGACGTTAAGGACGTTTGAGTGCTTAAACTAGTGAGTGGCACACTATCGATAGTAGGCGATATTTTTCGATAAACTATCGATGGTGGTGATACATACAACATACAATAGTTGAGGTTTAAAGCGGGTACATACCCCGGTTGGGCCTTCGCTCCACGGCACCTCAATGTGCATGGTCAGTATTGACAAATCGGCAGTTGCCACTGTGTGCCTTCTCACAGTGACACACTGTGCAAAGTTCAAAGTGTACCAATATTTTCCTCATGCAGGGGTAGGTAAGCCACAATATTGGAACCCATTGGTAATGGTGTGGTGCCAGCTCACCATTAAGCAACCAAAGCCCCGACGAGCCTCCCACAAGGGGTCTCCCAAACGATCAGGCACGGGTGGTCAGTCTGTGAGTTAAGGTCTATTGGTCTACCTTTCGCGATTTGACACAAGCCTCTACCATTTTATAGATGCTATACCCAATCTGCCAGGAATGGTCGAATTCTTCACGCTAGCTGTAAAAGCTAGTTTCAAGATTTTGCGATTCGTTTTTCTCGATTTCTATGTCATTTGCTTCAGATTCCTCAGATTGCTCAAAAAAGCATATAATTGAAAATGTAATTTTGTTTTAATTTCCGAAGCAAAGGGGACCCTTTTGACGATACAAATTAGATTACCCAGTGATTCGACGCTAGAAACATTCGACCGCTAATTGACAATTTTTAACCAAATAAATTTATAACCATTGACCGCAATTTGAGGTAAACACAAATTTGTCAACAAATAAAGTTTGTTTGCCATGAGAAGGTTTCTGCATTTATATTGTGGCTTAAATGGCCAATAAATGACCAGAAACCATGATACAACCATCATTTCAGGGCGGTTTCAAGCAGGCCGATGCATGCAAATGATGTAAACAAGCCATGATGCTCATTCGTTTAGACGCAAAATTCAATTAAGAAGTTTCCAAATGAATTTGACAGCAAGACAAATTATTAAATATTCCATTTGGATGTTGTTGATGCAAATAACCATCGTGCAATTAACAGGAAATTGATGATGATGAATTGGAAAACGCCATTTTATTCCGATTAACTGAGTTAATTACGCCACTTTAGGCCCACCTAACATAACACCACTCTCCGCCACGGCAAAGCGACTATTGATGATGAAGACCTCATCTTTTTTGCCTTATTTTAATTGATGAATTTGCCATAAAGGAATAGGAAATGCGACAGCTTATCTCAAGCCTCTTTAAATCCAATGGAAAAAACGGATGTTTGGGCCTTTCAAGGGACATTGTGTATGTGTATGTGCCTGTAGATGAACCTTAAACTCAATTAATTCTTTATGAGTTCTGCATGTTGATATTAATTGGAAATGATATTACAGTTTAGTTCGTTTGAAGAAAAATATAAAAAAAATTAAGCGGGCAGCAGATATTTATATAAAAAAAACAAGTTAATTCTCGGCGCCTTATATCCTTTCGGCTGAATTTGCCCATGCATCAAATTTGAATTTCTTATTTTTGCATCCATATTTTTTGAGTATCAACTCAAAAAAAAAAAATATATATAACATAACATATATGTTGATGGGTATTTTGCGAGTAGTTCTTCAGCAGTCAAAACTGATTTACAACATGATAAATTAAACAATTTGTGTTTGACGTGTTCGCTAAGCTCTTAAGATAGAGACACACACATGAACACACATATGCACATAAAAACAAATACGTGTTGACAAACTCAAAAATGCAAAACATTTGCAAGGCAGCTTAGGCCTTGACGACTTTAACGCCTAATGCCATACCGAAAATTGATAAGCCCATAATTTAAAAGAAAATTCAATTAAGGTTAACAAAGTAAATTGATGCGAATTCTATTTAATCAAGACGGCTTGATTGGTGTTAATTATTTCTGAGGAGCTGACAAACGCATGGTAAGTACATATCATATATCAAATCGAATCAAATTCAATTAAATCAGCATGAAAATAATTTAGTTTGCATGCAGGCAAGATGCATACGATAACGAGTACTGCTGTATCTGTGGGTGTTGTTCATACTCTGCAGTAACATGGACTGACCCAAGTGGAGCCTTCGGTCAGTCCCTTCATGTTACCAGTACTAGTCCCTCATAATTCCATTTCTAATGCATTCAACTGCCTTTTTTAACATGGGCCCGTCATTGGAGAAGAACCGGTATCAGTTGCTTTTCGATGTCTATGAAAGTGTCCGGTAGGATTTGGACTGGTCAAAGGCCAGTCCTATTTACGAGATTGAACGTCTCATTACTGCAGGGTATTTAATTGAAATTTTTTTTTAAGAGCCCTTGTGCAATAACTCACGAAGGTAATGAAGCGTGGCCGGTAATTTAGCTTATGAGTTTTTTAGGGGATAATATTTTGAACCAAGTATTATAAGTTCTCTCAAGATAATCGACTTCTAAGTGTCGGAAAGGGCAAAGACGGGTAATTTGTGAACTTATTGGAGAATGAGTAGGTAATCGTCTTATGTGGCTATTTTATAAGAATTTTAAAGTTAATTTTAAACAGTGCAATGGAACGCAGACCTCTGTTGGTATGTTTGCATTGCTATCCAAATAAAACATTCACAAAAATGCAAGAATGTAAATAACAAAATCCCAAATGCTTTCCATTGGCGCGAATAAACTTTCATATCGCGGTAGCTTAACTTTTGAGAGCATAAAAATTGTAATGCTCTTCAACCAAGCACGAAGTTAAAACCGCAAATACATGGCAAAGTTTAAACTCCTATTATTTATAGTTAAAAGTTTTAATGTTGTGGTAAGATTTGTGATTTTGTTATTAGATTTACAAATAAGCTTTTTGCTTTTCCGGCGGAGAAACGGGGAAAATGGAGACAAAAAAATGAAAATCGCATTAAGCAATGTGGCAAACAGAAAACGTAAGGGAATGGCTCCTTTTGTTTTAATAAGCTGTCTATTGATTTATATTTTTACTAAAGGGAAATTCCGTAACCGCGGATGCAATAAGCGGACGTAAGTTCGGTTTCTATAAATATAGATGAAAAGAGTTTTCTTAAAACGATAATACTTAACCGCGATATCGTTATGTCTGTTTAGTAGAACTACCCCAAGCAGCAAAATAGAGCGATTCGACCAGCAGCAAGTCGAATCGACCTATTTTGGTTAAAAATACTCTATTTCTGACCTATTTTCCGGCCTTAAATATGACCTAACTTAAAAGTCCGTTTCGAAGGTCCAAATTACCTCTATTCTACCTATTTCATGACTTCAAAGTCGCTTCGACTTCCAAGTCGATTTTTGGTCGAAAATAGGTAAAAAATTCCCTATTGAGTGACTTAAAATTGACTTAACTTTGAATTCCAAATTAGGTAATTTTTCAAGGCAAACAGACCAATTTTTTGACTAAAATTCGACTTTAAAGTCCGTTTGACTTATAGGGCGAAATAGGGTCAAAAGTTGACTTATTTTGTTGCATGCTTCGACTTCAAAGTCGAGCGGACTTGATTTTTGGACTTCATAGTCGGTTTGACTTTAAAGTCGAAATAGGTCAAAATAGGTCGAGCTCCGCCATGTTTTTCGAATGGCAAATTGAGAATTATTCTTCTGCATATGTTTTTTCTTTAAGAAAAACAATTTTTTTCAAGCAATATTTATTTAATTTCCATCAATGAGAAAGCCCCTTAAAAATGAAGAAGTAGAAGGAACACTTTCACGAAAAATCTCAGCGGGCATATGTTTTTGGGACTTATTAAGCGCAAAATAATTTTTAATGAAGTCCATATTTTATTTATTATTTATTTCTTAAGACACACGAAGAAGAAAATCTCTCGTTCATTTCTGCTTTCGAGTAATACGAATGACTGAGTAAGATATTATGTATTTATATCTTTCTCTGTTACTCTCTCTCTCACTTTTTTCGTTTCCTTTTACGTTCTCTTTCGTTTTACTCATAAGTCCAATTAGGTCGAAAATTGGTCATTGCGACTTCTTTTCGACTAATATTAGGTAAACGGACTTCTTTTCGCCCTGACTTTGAAGTCGAAATGCCCTATTATGACCTATTATTACCGCCAATCGACTTCCAATCTATTCCCCACTTACGTCGACTCGACGTCGAATCGACGTAATTTCGACCTATTTAGGTTAGGTCAAGTAAATATTCTGACCTAATATAGGTAAGAATTTACCAATTTTCGACCTATTTTGCTACTTGGGACAGTGCTTGAATATGTGTGTGCATGTCATGTGCATCAAGTTAGCTTGCACTTTTTCGAATTTCCCGAAAAAAAATTATTGTGCTGTAATGTGCCCATTTTGTGCTATCATGTGCCGTTTCGAAAAAAAAAATTCCTCAAGGGATGCAATTTTTATGAGGAGGTCCTTTCTTCATCAACAATTACTGTTGAGGATCATCGCATATTGTTAAAAAGATGTTGGGGAACAATAAAATTGGGATAAAATCCGTTGAAGACGATCACACTTGTCAGCATCAGGGACGAAAACTTGCGTTCATCCTGTCGCCGCACAGTGAGATGTCAGCGGCAAAAATAGGATTTTTTGACCATCCTAATTTTATGATTTGTCGATTTAATCTAACTGAGAAAACTCTAGATAAGAATAATTCAAAACTGTTTTTTCAAAAAACATAATTTTTTTATATAAAAAATTAAGCTAAAGATAAAAACTGTTTTTTTTTTTGAAAAATTGAAAAAAAAAATTCAAATTGGTTCGCATTTTTTTCGTATTGAATCTACCACTGTTGCTATAAAGGTGATTTTTTATTAAAATTTAGAATTTGATATTTAAAAGGAATTAAAAATTGTGGCATTTTATTGAATATCGAAGAGGAGGTGGGCTATCAAAAATTCTACCTCGAAAGTGACGCCTTTCCTTTTTTCAATGGACAAAAAGTTCATATGCTTTGTCGTGCTTTGTCGTGCTTTGTCTTCTAGTTGATAAAAAATAAAAGTCTGGAGTCTGTTCTAACGATCTATGAAAAAAAAATTTACCGCCAACTTACGATTGTCTCAATAAAGTCCATTTTTTTGTTAAAAATCACCGCGCAAATGTCTGGATATTAAGAAAAAAATCATTGCATATGTTAAGGATGATCAGTATTCATTTACGCTTTATTATTATTTTTTGATGGCAATGTTTATAAGAAATTAAGAACTAACTAAGAAATTACAAAAACAAAACATATTAAAATTTTTGTTTACGAATGTGAGAACATACGAAACTACGATGCCATTTATACTGAAAAGGAAGTTATCCAGTGGAAGCACCCCCAGGGACTGTTAGATTTGAACAATTTTTTGTATATATTCGTTTTTGAGTATAAACAACATTCTGACAAAGTTTCATTAAAATCGGTTGAGTTTTAGATGTAGCTGCCATACAAAATTGCATGTGGGGGTCTATGGGGGGTACTCGAAGGGGTGAACCGATTTCGATAAATTTTAGTTTATATCTTAATGACATCAATTTACATCCGCATACCAATTTTCATTGTGATAGGACTATTCCTTCTGTTTTTTGCCGCACGATGTATGGAGCAATCCCACTGTGCGCCGCATTGATTGCGGCAAAAACCGGTGGATGGGACATAAAGTAGGATCTCGGAATTAAATTAAGGCATAAAGACAAAAGTGTTTATGTTCTAAATTACAACCATGTAATAAAAATAAAAGGTAAATTAAAAGAAAACGTAATTTAATTCTTCATGAAAAATTCCGAAATTTCACTCATGGCAGCCCGTACCCGCTACCTGTCCACCACAGCGAACTGCTTTGCGTGGCCAGATTACAGAGATCGCCGAACAAGCGGGAGTTTCGAGTTACAAAAAAAAAAAACACTTTATTATGTACTAACTTGTCAAAATGCATATTCAGCATAAAAGTATGGTAATCATCACCAGAGAAGTATGAAAATATGGCAACCTCTCTCTACCAACAAGGAAGGAAGAAGTCAGCAGTGAAAAATCGTTTCCGCTCAACGTGAGTTCGATCGTCTTATTTAACGTTGATAAAAATTCATTATTTTCCCATCAAGTTCAGCATTTGTTCATTTACCACAAAAAAACTTCTGCTTTCGATTGTCTAACTTATTTAGTGAACAAACACTAAAATGTACCAAATTTCAATACCCCAAATTCGCATTGAACTTCATTCGCATTGATCCCTATTCTGAACGCGTCAGTTTCAATAGATTTTTGTATTGAAACTGGCGGAAAATTTCAAGCGAAATATTATTCAGAATAGGCATGATTATTTTGAGGGCTTTTGCACACATACCTTTCAATTCATGAGCCTCTCCAGAATGGATTGTGGCGCTAAAGATATTTAGAACTGAAAGTTTATTGTTGTGAATCGGAATTCTCGTATCATTATGGCTAACTAAGCGAGCTAAAAATTTATAAAAATTCGGTAATGTTGGAAGCTTAATATGAACAAATAATGAGAATACGACTATGCCTCACGCGCTTACGATCGCGAATTATGGATCGATTGAGCCGATCTATTTAAGTCGAATTTAATTGCAACATGCGACTCGAACCAAATATTGGCGAAAACGCGAAGCCGATGGTAATGAGACCGCAGCATTTGTTAAGCAGTTGAATTAACACAGTTGGCTGTACGCATGTACATTAAATATTAATATACCCTTGTGTTATAGAAAAAATTTTAATCGAAACTAAATGTGAAAAGCTAATAACTAATATAACCGTTGAAGGCCGTAGACCGAAAACAGAATACGCAACCCCGATGGAGGATTGATTAACGTCTTATATAGTTGACATGCTGCCTACCTCCTCTATCAGTGCTGCAGGTCGCTATTTTTATACCCAGCGTAAGCGGGGTATATTAGTTTTGTGCAAATCTTGTAACAGGGAGAATTAAGCTCCGGAGATATAGAAAAATATATATAGAAATGATCAGGATCAAAAACTGAATCGATTTAGACATGTCCGTCTGTCCGTCCGTCCGTCCGTCCGTCCGTCTGTCCGTCCGTCCGTCCGTCGTCCGTCTGTCCGTCTGTCCGTCTGTCCGTCCGTCCGTGGTCGGATCTCCTCCGAAACGGCTGGACCAATCAAGTCGAAATTTGGCACACAGGTATATCGGGATCCGAGTATGATCCTAAGTAAAAATGGGAGACATCCGCCCACTGCCACGCCCACAAATGAATATAATGTGTTTTCAGTAAAATGCCTGTAACTAGCGAACCACTCAACACATTTCATTGATATTTGGTGTACTGGTAAACTACAAAAAGGGACATATCCTGGAAAAAAATTGACGCCGCCCTCCGTGAGCCACGCCCACAAATAAGCCCACAAATAAGGTCTTATCGTAACTTGTGAAGTAAAAGGCGTAGAAGCTTTAAATTCGCAACATAGGTTGACCAAGGCAAATGAAAGGTGTAGGAACAAAAATTTATGTAGCCCGCCCACTGCCACGCCCACTGCCACGCCCACAAATGGAGAATTTTCGTATCTTGTGAAGTAAAAGGCGTAGAAGCTTCAAATTCGCAACATAGGTTGACCAAGGCAAATGAAAGGTGTAGGCAAAAAATTTATCTGGCCCGCCCCCTGCCACGCCCACAAATGAAGATTTTTCGTAACTTGTGAAGTAAAAGGCGTAGAAGCTTTAAATTCGCAACATAGGTTGACCAAGGCAAATGAAAGGTGTAGGAACACAAATTTATGTAGCCCGCCCACTGCCACGCCCACAAATGAAGATTTTTCGTAACTTGTGAAGTAAAAGGCGTAGAAGCTTCAAATTCGCAACATAGGTTGACCAAGGCAAATGAAAGGTGTAGGAACAAAAATTTATGTAGCCCGCCCACTGCCACGCTCACTGCCACGCCCACAAATGGAGAATTTTCGTAACTTGCGAAGTAAAAGGCGTAGAAGCTTCAAATTCGCAACATAGGTTGACCACGGCGAATGAAAGGTGTAGGGAAATAATTTATGTGGCCCTCCCACTGCCACGCCCACAAATAGAGAAGCAAAACATAGTGCGATCATAATGTCGGGACGCTGGGTATTTCAAAGTCGGGCTTGACTGACTTTAGCTTTCTTACTTGTTTTTGCTGTGGTTGTGGTGACATATATCTAATTCAGCAAAATTGCGATATTTATTGCCGATATTTATTGGCTGCGCTGCGGCCTGATAACCAATGCAGAATGTGCGAAAACTCCAGCTTGCGTTTACGGTGCTATTGGGCTTAAGCCCATTGCTTCGATCGAGTCCTGTTGCGTAGTCGTAAGCGCGCGCAACATAGTTTTGCTGACTCTGTCATCGCTCGCAGTACTTGGTTCTTCTTTTAGAAATTTTGCTAGCCATGATATGAGATGTCGCAATGTTTAACTCACAACATAATCGAAGCATTGAAGAAATATCTTTTCATAAAATTTTGTATCACAACCAACTACAGCACAGATGCCGACTACAAGAGACTAGTCACTTTATAAATTTTGAGTTTTTAAGGTAAAACATTTGTAGATGTGTGGTCTGGTTCAACCCTTCTTGGCAGCTACTTAACTCAAGAATTTAGAGGGACCCAACATCAAAGCGCATATGTCATAAAATTACATTCGATAGCGTGGGTAAAAAATTGCCACTGATTGGGGTCAGTTCTTTTAAATCGGCTTTTACGTCTTCTTACGTCTTTTTATTTGAATGACATCAAAAGGCAGTATGGATATTTACAGAGCCCCTGCTAAAACTTAAATTAAAATTCAATTAGCTTTTATTGCAACGTAAGCTGCTGAAGTAAACAAACCGAAGGCAAACAAACGAAAAACGCCCGCAGGACGAATGCATCTAATCATAGATATAACTAAGTGCAATGCAATGAAGTGATTTAAAAAGCAAGTGATGCGAAATCTCCCCCGCGGATGAAGTTTTCGTTATGCTCACATAGTGGGTTTTTATACATTCAGGCAAATGCACAGGAATTTTAAGTACGATGTGGCACACGTGCGCTCGTTTGACATAGGGAACGACATTATGCTCCCACGGTTTGATTCCGCTCCTCGGGTATTCGTTTGCCTTTTAAGTACGTTTAGTAAAAGCTTTTTAGTTTTTGATCCTTTTTTTTTGGTTGTGCTTTTCTTAGTTGACTACATTGAAAAGTGTCGGAAAAGAGATAAACATATTTACAAAATGAACTTGTGAGTGTTGTTGTTAGGTGAGCTTGTCAACATGTTATTAACATGGCTTTTGTTTTTTTTTAAATATTCTTATCATAGAAACAATTTTTCTAAAGTTTCACCCCTATTATGATTGCCGACTACTGATATAGAATCGAAAAAGTTCTATCGTCGACAAAAATTTTTCGTTTTCTAGTATGTGAAGTGGCTCTGGGATAGCGTAGGGGATGCGTGCTATGCTCTTGATCCCAGGGTCCGAGGTTCGATTCCCGGCAAAGGCGAAACGGAGTGTAATGTTCCAAGCCTAGCACTGGTTTTTCAAAAAAATCGCATGTTAGGGGCACACTACATAAACAGACAATACACTCACACAAACACAAAAAAAAAAAACACCCCCGTGGTATCACAATGGGCCGATTAACGGCCTAAGTGGCAGCCACTTCAACCTACCTACCTAGTATGTGAAAATTATAAATTTTTGTCGAAGATAGAACTTTTTCGATTCTATATCAGTAGTCGACAATCATAATAGGGCTGTATACCTTGGGCTACGCCCAGAAAAAAATTGCCTGCAGAGTAGGTATGCTCTCATATACCGAATTTTGTTCGATTCCTTTTAACACGTCGACTTTTCCAGTTTTTGGCAGTTTTAAGTTAATTTTGATTTTTTTTTTCTTAAATTCATCAAAAAATTCAGTTCGGAAGCAGTTCTAATGATTTTAAGAAAATGCTGTAGAACTCGTATTGCTTGAAAAGATCGTTCAAATGCTTGTTGTGTGTCAATACGCGACTCACGAGCATTCAGCATGATCGTATAGATTAGATTGTTTCAGCAGTGTGTCTCGAAATTTGGCCTAGACCATCTGCAACAACAACAACAATAAATGCATTTCAGCAAACGACGTAATAATGGCAACAGCAGCAAATAGATGCAGCACGTGTGTCGACGGCCAACATATGCGAGAGCTCGAGAGGTTTCGACCTGCAACGCAGCGTCTCTGCAACAGAGGCAGGGATAGATATCGGCATGCAAACATAATTATAGCGGCTAGCCATTCTTTATCGTCTGAGCAAGTAATGACGATCTAAAATAAATTGAAGGATGATAAAACTGGGAAATCCAAATTACGGTACTCATAAAAATCTAAATTGAGATACCTATGTAAACAATACCGTAATAAAAGCAGTAAACATGGAGATTCCATTAAGTTCGGATCGTGTTGTGAAAATAAAGATTATAGCGGAATAAATACCCTTAAATGAACTGATTGCGTATCTTTTAAACTTCTCAACATTGTGTTCATCGGGGAACACAGAGCTTAAGGGAAGACCACGACATGCTCTAGTCCAGTGTCGGCCAAATTTCGATTTTCCTAGCACATGGGCTTCAAAGCCCGAATTCTGCCGACGTGCGAAAACCGGTCGGCTGCGTTCGTGTGCGCAAAAAACAAACTTCGTCAATGCAAATCAGAGTAGCTCACAGCGAAGTCGACAGCGCATTCACACACACACGCACACACACACAATTATGAATGTTTACGTATAGGTTTGGCCATCACTGCTCTAGTCCATTATCGATCTTGATTTTACTCATTTTGACCAAAACTCACAGCAATTCATAGGGAGTTTCGCCAAGATAAGTATCTCAAACCTCTAGAGAAGAATAAAAAACAAGGGTGTTATTGTCAGGCGAGCCTGACAATAAAATACCCCACACAGACAAAAATGTTAAAATAATTTTTAAAGCACAAAAAAAAAAACAGGACCATTAAGAAAGAATATTGAAGAGACTTTTAAGGTCATAAGGGGCAACTTTAAGTCCATTTCTTTATGAAAAACGCTCCTTTGTCACGCCCTATTTTCAGCATTTTGTGAATCTATATTCTAAACTTTATTCAAATATTTCGAAAAAGTGTGATTTTGGGGGCAGTTTTGGGATTTTTGTGACAGACCGCAAATGAATACAAAATTCCTCACTTCAGTTTGGAAAATTTTTTTTTTTTTGTAAAAACCTCTTCCAATATCGAAATAATGACAAGAAATTATAAAAAAATCGGTTTTGTTCTGTGTTTTTTTACTGTTTGCCATAAGAAAAATTTTGTGGGCAACATCGACAGCTACCCAGAGCTTTTTAACCCAATTTCCTTTTTTGAAGCTTTGCATGAATTCTGGGTTAAAACATTTTTAGTGCCTAGAGATTTCACCGAAAAAAAAACATTGCCCATTGCAGGCCTTTGAAACCAAAACCTACGCCCTATACATACAGTTGAAAACATTATTACAAGAAGTTCCTTTGTTCTCCGTTTTGTCTGCCAATATTCATGTAAAATTACTTAAAATGCATTTACCTCAGGATATTCTGCTCCTTCCTTATAAAACGAATGCATAATTTAAATTTTGTGTTTTTACAGCTGACATGAATGCTATGGTCCACTTGATATCCCGTACACTCTTGTAGCCAAAAAAGAAAGGTCAATCTTTTGCCTGTAAAGCGAGATGAGTAACTCCAAACTGTATTTTACGCAAAGCATGATTTCCATTGCATGTTCAAACAAAAGGCAGCAGAGGGCGACTCCGGCTCATAACTGATCCACAGAGCGCACTTTATTCCAAGAAAATAATTTATCACGAACAACTTTTCCACGTACAATGATGTCCATCCATCATATATCAGCCATCGTCGTGCACATCAAGTGGCGTGCAGCACAAGGCATTTGGCAGTTGGCTCAGTCGTAGGTATGCCTGCTCCCATATTTCGGATGGCCAGTGGTTAATGCATTTGTGTTGCACCTAGGAGGCGAACACCGGACCGAGAGTGAGTTAAAAAGCAATGTGCAAAGAATCTGGCAGCATATGTTCCACCTCTGAACAAAGGGGCCGTTTTTAATTTGTTTTCGCAAGCAGAAGCGGTTGCAGGCACTGCATCAGCAGCACCACCAGCTTAATATGCTTGTACTGGTACTGGCACTGGTACTGGTACTCGTATTATATGGCGAGTCGCCGTGCATTACGAATAATCGCGTTCGGCACGGCTGAAGGTACATACGTTATTAGTGGCAAGACAACAACGCGTTGCAACGCCACCAGCAGCAGTCGGCGAAAACTAAGCCTCTAAAGTCTTCCACCAATACGGCATTCATGTCGTACCTACATACATACTTACATGCATGCAATTCAACTGAATTAAAACAGCAGGCAAAGGGTCAACAACATGAAACAGTCGATTTAGCTGCCGCGCCGAGATGCCGCTTTTTAAATAAATTTCATTTTTTAAATCCGTGTCTAACATGTCTATGCGAATGCCCGAGCGGATAACTGAAGGCATTGCAGATTCTCTAGGGTCCCAAGGGGAGGCCATGGCGCGAGCTGCCGTACTTCATAGGGATTTTCAATGTTTGTACAAACATATATTGCACAAAGCCACTGCATCCGAAAATCTCTTTGCCTAACTTTGCCCAGAGAAATGAATGGCGACCAGGCATATTTTAATCACTAGAAAAATAATGAAAAGCTTCAACTAGGTTCGTCAAAGAGGAGAGACATAATTTAGTTTTAGCATTTTCATGCCGTGCTTTGTATGCCAACTTCATCAGGCTGATGCGAGCGGATAAAGTTACTTATGACGCATGGACACGGGAAAATGCGTACTTTAGACGATAGAAGCGACTTAAAAATTACATGAATTTCATTTTTATGGTCTTCAAATATGTTGGTACAAATTGTTTCGTTGAGACAAGAAAACTCGGCCTCGTATTGACCATACATATTGACTTAAAAATGTGTGGATTGACTTGGTTTTTGGTTTTTAATTGTTACCCATTGGAATAAATATTGCCATTGCTTGTCTAATAACGGTCTTTTCGTCCTTTGAGTTTAAAAATCACGTTCATCATGCTGCGCAGCATTCTTCTTTGGGATTTTGCTATGGAATGGCCGTATGTGATAAGAAAACTTGGATTAAAAGGATACCTTTGTATGCTGTATATTCGGTTGCATTTTTCAAGAATTTTGGTATAACTTGAAAAGCAGTGTGCACTTAACGATTTTGTTCTATTTTCGTTGCCGTAAAATGAAGCTTATCCAAGACAAACGATTCGGAAAAGTGAATTGATTATCGTTTTAGGAATTTCATCTTATATTAATTTAATGGAGCAACTGATTGATTTGAAGTAAACATTGAAACTCTGACTTTTTCCAATGGAGGAAACTAACTTTTATCTTTTTCTTTTATCAATAAAATTACGATGGTTCGTCGTTGAAATAAGAAGGAATTTTTTTTTTATAATTAAGAAAGATTGCAAAACTATCCGATGTCGGTGAAATCAAATATCCGAACGGCAAGCGGGTTTCTTTTCTTTTTTTTTTGTGAAAAAGTAGACAATAATATACCTAAGATTTTAATTATAGTAAGCAAACTTAGAGGAATAGGCTTTCAACCAGGGAATATAATCCCGCAATCGCGGGATTAATTAAATAATTAAATTAAAAAATAAAAAATTATAAAATATATGTCCAGTTTTTAAAAATTTATTTTTGCAATTTTATTTTTATATATTTTTTTTTATTTTTATACCCGACACACTCTGTGTCGAGGGTATATTGCGTTTGTGTGGTTGTGTGTAACACCCAGAACCAGTTGAGATAGACTATACAAAATATATATAGAAATTATCAGTGTCACCAGGAGATTCGATTTAGACATGTCCGTCCGTCTGTCCGTCTGTCTGTCTGTTTGTATACAGTTATCTTATCGAAGGAGTTGATTTATCTTGACAAAATTTGGTACGCGTGCTCACGGGGACATGAGTAAGAACAAGTTCGAGAATGGACCCGATCGGACCACTTTTAGGGGTACCTCCAGTACTAGGGTCTGTTATGAAAATCACAAAAACTGCTCTAAAACTTGAGTTTTTCAAGATATTTTGATGAAACTTGGTATTTGAACATGTTTAAAGGCAAGTAATATGATTTCAAAAAATTTGAAAAGTGGGCGTGGCATAAGGGCGTTTTTTGAAAATTGTCTCCTACACCCGAAATACCAATGGGAATTGAACGAAAGTTAGCACGTATGCTTCCTTGATAGCCAGTAACGTCCTCCCCAAAAATTTTTTCGATAGAACCATTATTAAGGGTACCTCTAGTACTAGGGTCTGTCACAAAAATCCCAAAAATGCCTCAAAAGCGGACTTTATTGAACTATTTCAATGAAACTTAGAATTTAAGCGTATATATAAGGGTCCGATTAGAATCCAAAAAAAATTGAAAAAGTGGGCGTGGCAAATGGGCGGTTTTCATAAAGAAATTTAACAAAAGTCGGTATATGGGTCCAATATGTCCTTAAACACCTCTTGATATTAAAAATTATTCGAACATAAGTGTCTGTGTCGGGTATTCTATTGTCAGGCTCGCCTGACTGTAACACTTTTACTTGTTTTTTAAATTTAATTATTTTAATCTTGACTACATAGGACCCAAAGGACCGAAAAGCTCAAAACAACAAAGTTTTCAAAATTATATTTGGTCAACAAAATTGTCACATAAAATGTTTTAAGTAAAAAACAAAATTATGCTTGCATACTTTAAGGATCCAGATTTAAGCGCAAAAATCTCCGTTAACTGAGCCACTCCCAAAAACTCATTAACACTATTGTATTAAGCGTGTTTTAGTTAGTATTTCTAGATATGAAAGCCGTCTGGCGGTTTGTTGAACTAGTACAGTGTTATCAATCATTTGAAGATATATTTTAGATGTACAATCGTGGGCATGTTGTCATTCCTTGAAGTCACTAATCGGCGGGTAATTCATAGTTAAAAGATTACTTTTCATAAAATTGTGATCATGCTACTGATATTCCCAGCTGCTTTTAGTTTTTGGAAATACTCTAGGAACCGATTATTTTTTCTCAAGGATCTACTCGTGTATTGTGCAAAAAACTCCACGTCCTTCCTCCATTAGGTTCAAGAGCTTCCCGCTATTGAATATATACATACATATGTCTATAAATATGTATGTGTTTCTATATATGTATAAGTATGTGTGCCACACAGATTTTCACAAGCGCTTGCTAGAGACATTAGATTAAATTGGCGCAAGGTGTTGAACGCCACATGACTATAGAGATTTGGATTCGAATTAAAAAACCATAAAGGCAATCATTTGGAAAAGAAATCATTTCAAAGAGTTCTTACAAGCGAACACGGTATGCCAACGTTTTGCCGCAACGACATGGATTCGCTTCTAACAATCGATAAGGCGTTAAATCGAGCGTTTAAGGGCGTGAGATTATTGAGTCCCATTTGCTTGTCAGCTACTGGCTTCTTGGCGTGATGTTGTTTTGACAGGCCTCCCCTTTCAATGCGGAAGCAATAAATACTTTAGGAAATTGAGTTTCATTCAAAAGTGCCAAACGTGGGCTGCTTAATATACATACATACATATGCACACGGCATGAACGCAGCTCTTCGTGAATGTAAATAATGCCCGAGCACAATGATGTGCTAAGAGCTAGACTTTGTCCTTGCATACAAGATTTACGGCTTATTATTCGGAAATTGATTTATAAACGGTGAATAAAGAAAACGAGAAGCGAATCGTTTTTCAATGGATAATTAACAACACTGTGTAGCATAAAGAAGCGTTCTCTTTCTTTCAAGAATTTTTCAATCGCGGAGCTATTTACGATCCAAGCTAAAGTTAAGTTGTGGTTTTAAGGTGACTCAGTATTGTTTTTTTTTTATACTGTAATTTTTAATCCTGGAGACATAAATTCATCCTAAGAAAATTCATTCCTGAAATTTGACAGGTATTCTCCTAATGAACACTCTTAGTTTTAAACAAAAAATTGTCCAAATTAACCAAAATTGCGTGTTATAATAAATAAATAAAAAAAAGCTTTCCGTATAAAAATTTACGTTTTTAGGAGTCTAAGGCCCAAAATTACAGTATATACTTAAGGCTCGCTCAAGTTAACAAAGCTTGAAGACTTCAAACAACTTAAGTCTGAAATGTTTTAAAAGTCAATTTTTATCCAAAACTCGCGAAAATTGTTTTCGTCAGGGAACATTTGAAAAAACCTACATTTTTTGTTTAGGCCCGATATTACAGTGCATACTTAAGTTAAGGAAGCTTGAAGACTTAAGAACACTTTAAGTGTCAAGCGTTTAACAGTCAATTTTTATCCAAAACTCACGAAAAATGTTTTCGACAGGCAACATTTCAAAAAACCTATATTTTTTGTTTATACTTTTTTAAAATTCGTAAAATTAGTGAAATTCCTTCATTAAATTAATTTGAACACTTATTTAAGGAGCACTTAAAATTTGTACTGTTAAAATGCTTTACAGACTTAAGCTTTACTTAAGTGATAAGGAGACCTTAAGTATGCACTGTAATATCGGGCCTAAGATTTTTGAAATTTTTTTATCGAATATTCACAACTTTAAATTGGAAAAAAAATTGCTGTGACATAGTATTTAGCTATTTTGTATTTTATATTGTTAGGTTTAATGCATTCACTTGTGTTCAGAATGTAAAAAGAAAATAAGAAAATTCGTCGAAATGCGTAATTACATTACACACAATTTAAATAAATAAATAAAAATTTCAAGCTATTTGAGCACATTAGCGTACGCCTATTCTCAAACCTCTGAGGGAAAATTTACTTATTCATATCCAGAATTGGAAAATGAATTCAGCAGAATTATTGAAGCCCGATTGCTTATGGCTTAGGTACCCACTTATTGATAGAGTCGAGGATATGCGTAGGTGTTTGAAAATTCTCGATTTATAATAGCTGCAAGATTACACATTTAACTGGCTGATACACAAACAAACGCTAAGCGTGTGTGATTTTAGAAGCTAAAGGGCTTTTAAATTAGAATGAACATTTATTTTTTTCTTATGTTTTCTAATGTGTTTTGGAGTTGGATTGTAAATGCTTGAAAATTTGGCCTTCATTGTCAAGAAGATGGATGAGTAGAAGATGTTATTTTGAGAGCTCGAAAATAACAGTCAACCTTTTTCAATTCTCGGTTTCACTCCGACCAATTTCAATCTCTTTGGTTCAGATCTATTACAAATCAATATTTGTTCTGATTTCTTGCTTTTGGTTATTTGAAAAGAGATATCACAATTGGTCTACAGTTAATGTCTTCAGTCTTTTTGTATATTTTTACGTGTTCTATATAACATTTGTTTTCTTAAACTTAACTATTTAACCTTAAGCTTTGAAATAGTACCCGGGAAGGCCCGATTTAGGTGGTGGGAAAACGGGAAAATGCCCACAGCAGCACTATGAGTGCGGCAATATGTATGCGAAACCAGTACCTCATTAGTGCCATCATACGAGCGGAAAATATTGGCAGAACATCCCGCCAGTAAGCGTGGGGTGAACTGCCTCGAGGCAACTAGTACTTTTACCAGAACTAAGGAACTAGAGCAAACGGGGGTAGACTTTCGTAGAGAGCTCTGACTTGACTTGTATTGTATGGAAAAATAGAACAAATGCATTTGAGAAGGCATTTTAGTCCTTCAATTAGATATACGTGCATGTAAAAAAAGAAGTTATAATTAATATGTGAATTAAATATTTGAATAATTTTTCGGAAGAGTGTGAGCCAGCTCAATAACGTCTGTTATATTTAAGACTTATGAAGTTTATATGCTCATTGACTCTATTTATATATATATACTATCCGTATTTATATTAGGGTGATACATAGTTCGTAGAACATTTCTGAAATTTCTCTTATTTTGACATTTGTCACATTTGTATAAAAAAAACTATGAGTTGTCGGTCCGGACGAAAAGCCCCTAACATTTTCTTGTTCCTTTCTCACCATCAAACTACGAGTTGCTGCGACAAGTCTCCAATTCTAAGCATTGGCAATAAGTGAAAATTCTTTGTCGGCGATTCTCAATATTATTAAGCTCAGGTAAAAAAATTTTGAATGTCAAAAAGCCTTATTGAAAATGTTAAGTGACCTAAAAATCCTTTTCAAAGTATCTTAAAAAATTAATCACAGTTGAATGAGTTACGCAATTTCATGGATTTTCATTACGGATTCAACTGTTTGTGAAAGAAAGAGAGAGAGAGAGAGAGAGATTAGAGAGAGAGAGAGAGAGAGAGAGAGAGAGAGAGAGAGAGAGAGAGAGAAAAAATCAACCATGCGCTCCATCAAAGTGAATTACCCAGAAGCTCATGGACTGCATACCAAAGATAAATTCGATCAAACGCACAAAAATGAAATAATCGACATCATTTGAAGATTAAAGGCAATCGAATTTTTGAGAAGGTCCTAGTTAGTTAAATAGAACGCTTGGCTGAAAATACAAAGCGCATGAAGAAAAATTATTATTAAGATTATGGTTTCCTTTTGCTTGCGACGGGTAATCTTAAAAATTTTTCTGGAAACGTGTGCAACAGGCATCTTTTCTAGAGATGGACGGATTTTTAACACTAACCCTTTGACGCACGAATTTTAATCTGCTGTCTAATACTAGGTACTCGTTTCGACGATGATGTGTTGTTTAATCAGGCTAAGATTGAACTTGTTTCGATCAATTACATGTATAGGTGCTGAAATGAACTTTCTCCAATCAAAAGAGGTCCTAGAACTTTTAAACAATCAATAAAATTACAAAATTTTTCTTTTCCCTAATTTTTCATTATGTTTGCGCTTCAAATCTGCAAAAAATGCTGGATATCAAATTCATTTTTACCCAAAAGAATCAATTTCAATAAAGTCATACCATTTCAAAAATTCGAAATTTGAACTTGTTTCCTACACGCCTACACTCTAATACAAAAAAACAAAAATCACATCCCATTGAGAGGAGGTAATGCATTCTTTTCTTAAAACCAAACTCCATTTGAATCAACAAGTGATTTTGTATCACCAAGTCGTAACTTCGGAAGAGAGAGGACTCTCTAATGTTGCTTATAAGCAGCTTTGGGCGCCAGAGGGCTAAAATTATTACGAAACGTAAGTCGGCTGTCATCAGAGCTTATAGTGTTCTTGAGAAGTTTCAAGTCGTAACTCCACTTAAGCGTCACAAACAATGAAGTGTTAGGCTAAGAAGTTGTGAAAGCCAATGGTACAAAATGGGCCATTTGGACGAGTGAGCCGGAAAAAAATGAAAATCAATTTTTTTTTGCGTTTTAATAATTCAGAAGTAATGAGAATTGTCCAAAAACATGAAAAAATATATCCATTTCTGTTTCGGACCTGTAAATGGTAGGTACTGTTTTATTTCTTTAACGTCGAAAATGGAGCTTTTAAAACAATCTTTATCAACTCCATGCGCTTTTGAGACATCGTTTTCAAATGATTTTTATTCAAATGATTAACCAAATTCTCGTACAAAAGCGGCTCTTAAATCTTCAGTTGAAAGTGTTTCGATTCATAAAAAAATGGTTTTTTTTCTGTAGAAATTATCGTATATATGTATATGGGCAGTAACGATGTCTCAAAATTAGGATTTTTTTCGATATAATTTGGACTGTCTCATTTGTTTTATCAACTGTAACCAACATGAAACTTCACTTAAATATACTGTACTATGTATTTTTTAAGATATTGAAAGCATTTCACTTCGCAACACCGTCGCATCAATATGTATAATATTCCGAGTTCAAATTAACATGGCTTCATCGAATTTCTTGGTCTCGCTGATTATTTCTATAAAAAATTTCCATGGTTTATCCTGACTATTATTCAAAAAAATCCGTAATTTAAGGATTCTGATTATTGATTATCTGAATATCCACATTTTCAAAAAAATTATTATTAATTTTTCGACAACCCATAATCCTTATATCTACATTTTTCAAATAATTTCAATTTTTAATTTCATAGTTATAGTTTAAGTTATTTTTATATTGTCAATCCGAATTATTCGAATCTGAATTTCCGATTCACTCATCATCAAGGAATTAATTCAAATTTTAATATCTTTCATATCTCTTGGTTCGACAGACTCCCTTCAAAGTTCTTAGTTTAAAGGAATACATTAAAATTTGAATTCAATTTAAATATTGTGTTGAATTCATTTATAAATCCGCATTCATGTTTTGACTGATTCACTGATTCATTTAAAAAAGACTCATTCGTTTACAACTCTGCTTAATACATACTACAAATTCACTCATACTCCAATCCCTTGAACTAAACAACAGCAAGCATGGTTTTTGAATGAAAGTTTTCGTCAATCCAAAATAAACAGGATTTCTTGAGAAACTACAGTCCTGTGTTACAGGTTTTTTTTTTGTTTGTTTTCTTAGTTGGGGAAAGCAGGATCGGGAGGGTTTTTCGTAGTTCGAGCTACTATTATCTTATCAATAACGGAAGGATTTTCAACCAAAATGCAGAAGAAGAGTGAAGGGTTAAATGTCGAGAAGCCCAGGATGTACGTTCCAGTGCTTTCGGATCGAAAAGCAACGAGTTCGTTTGTTCCAAATTCGAATGTAAAATTTTCGGAGAGAGACAACATCATTTGCAACAAGAGCCAATTTGATCGCGCTTGTGCCCAAGAACGTCTTGCGGAACGAATGATGGAGTAAGTACTGCCTTAACTGGTGTTGATTTTTCCTAAGTTTTCTCATACTTAATGATCGCATCCAATTTATGGATCCAATCATTCCTCGTTACTGTGGCTACGATTGTTGATAATTAATTTTAATTGAAATGGAAATTTTTTCGCTTGCAAGTTCATCGAAACAGCTTTTGGAACAGGTAAACGAAACGACATCGAATTGGCAACGTGAAGTCGACCATACCATTCGAGGACGCATTGAGGAGATCAATTTTACATTCGATGAAATGAAAAAGCAGCGGAAAGAAGCCTTCCTTGAGATCGAGGCATTGGATACCATTCTCAAGAGGGCGGAAATCGCGGTTGAGAAAATTGAAAACGCGATTTCAATTAATCACCGATGTTTTGCTCTGCGTGAAAAGCGAACCGGTGTTGATCTGTGCGTGGATGAGGTCGAAAGAAAATTGCTGCTCGAACTGAAAGTCCTAAAGGGCGCTCAAGATCTTTTCAAGAAATCAATTCAAGAGGCAGGAGAACAGCAGCGTATTCTTCGGTCAGCGATCTTTGTGATAGACGAAGACCTCAAAAATAAACACACTGCGATTGAAATCGACAAAAGCAATTTAATTCTGAGGGACTCCAATCTCAATCCAAACGGAGGATCGGCTATGAACTATTGGTAAGTATGTAAAATCGTTTGTTGGAAGGGAATAGAATGGTAATACGGAAACTTATGATTGTCTGTGTGTTTTCTTCAGTAAATTTACAGCAGGTCAATGGGAACATAATGCAGCGGAAGTGATCAGAAATAACGCGATGCAGATAAACAACGCTTATACGCTAAGAATAACTATAGATAAACTATTGAAGCAAGCTAACGAAGATCTATGCAATCAGAAGGATGCAACTAATACGGCGTTTAAGCAGCGCATAGTCGAAACCAAGAAGCTCAAGCACATTTTAGAGGAGAGACACAACAAATGCGTCGCGAATATTTCAGACTTGTCAATAATGATCGGCGAGATGGAGCAGAAGTTGAGTGATAAGCAACGGTCTTTGGCGCTTTGCCAATTGCGTTTAAACAATCGCTCCGGTCGTCCGGATCCGGAATTGGTGTGCGATTTAGGTCAAGAAGCGCTTGTTCATGAATATAAGGCCCTTCAGACTGCCATATGCAAAATTAAGCAGAAGTTAGATGAAAACAACGCTCTGATGCGATACCTTAAGCAGGCGTGTTTGCAAATGGAAGAAGAGATTAACAATAAGGCGAATGCATTAAACATTGACGAAGTGGAATGCATGACGTATCGGGAGGGATTGGTGTTTGTTGATTTTTGAAATGAACTTAAATTAAGTGTAACTTTTAAGTTTTTTTCTTGTTCGCTTGCTCTTCCGAAATTAATGTAATCTACTACTGAAATTTAATGAATATCCTTCAATGACTCGAAAAATCCGCTTTTGGATTTGAAGCCGAGCAGAATTTCGATTTGAGTTTTCAGATTCCGGCTATCGACTTTGAAATGAGTTTCGTTTTCGAAGTACATTTTGATTCGATTCTTTGGGCGTTACGGCTATTTTTCATTTGATCATATTTGAGCTTTAAGACGATCAACTGACAGCCGTCGGGTTGTTTTTTTCGTTGTGTGTAAATTTAGGAAAATGTACATATATTTGTTGCATTAGTAAATGGTGACACCAAGTATCTGGAAACGGTTCATGGGGAGAACATTTTCAATTTGGCTCTTCCAATTTTCAGCCCGATTCTACATGAACATACCCTGGGAAATAGCACAGAAATTTTTCCACGCCAAATAGTAGGGGAGCCGGAGATGCTAAATTTGCAGTTACTAAAGCGTCATGGAAACTTATTGGATTGTGAAGTTTACGTTCTTAAACAAAAAAAAGTCTATGTAAAGTTTTCCATTTTAATGGGGATGAGAGCGTGTAAGAATGGTCAAAAATGTAAAAAAAAATGGACACATTGCAATACTCGAGCGCGTCAGACATTGATACAGTAAACGCGCTTCATGTTCCTGATAACCAATATTATTAATCTGACGTTTAATTGGAGGTGGTTGGCCATAAATAGAGGTGGAAAAAAAAGAAAAAAAAAACAGTTACTCGAGCGTGTCAGATATTCACAGTGAATGTTAAGTGGTCTCCGAAAAGTGTCCTATTTCAATGACTGGCGTTTTGGAGGTGGCCAAAGCTCAGGAATGATTTTTGAAAATGTAAAAAAAAAATGGTTACCTTGAGATACTCGAGCGCGTCAGATTTTTATGCAGAGGGATCAACTTGGTGTCTTAATCGCCTTGAATGATAATCTGACAATTACATGGAGGCGTTTTGTTAATCTGACAATTTAAGAGATCAAATTTTTCTTTCGTTTCATTTTATAATGAGATTATTTATTTATATGAGAGAGAGAAAAAAAGGGACCAATAAGGATTCGCGATTCACAGTTTTTCAGTTTTAAAAGCTCTTTATTGACACGGAATGCTTATTTTTAATTTCACAAAATCAATTGAATACACTACTACTAGGGATCCCAAAATCCCGGGATTAGTCCCGGTCAATTTCTTGGCTATTCAACAATAGTTTGATTAACACATCCATATAATTCATATATTTTAACTTCGACTAAACGATTTAACAGATTTAAACGATTTTGTCCGATTTTTTCTATGAATTTAACGATTTATTACTATTTTTTTAAATCCCGGGATCCCGGGATTGGCATGCCTAACTACAACCTAGCCAAAGCTATTGCGACTAAATGTGCCATTTTTTCCTACTTTGCCCAACGAAAATCGTCAGATTATATGTTTTTCGTGATCCTTACAGGATTTCCTTCAAAATAAAACCAAAACCAATCGCGTTCGAGTATTTAGAGTTGACGTTTTTTTTTTTTGCAACTTTGGTACTCACCTATTTCCCTATGCCACGCTCAAATTGTCAGAGATATTGAAATATACACTTTTTAACATCTACTTAACTTACCTTCTCTTAATCTGACGCGCTCGAGTTTTTCAGAGGATCGACTTTTTTTTTTACTAATCTGACGGGCTGCCCTCAACGTACACCCCAATATTGAGCGCTCATATATGGTGGGGCCACATAACAGGGTGCAAGCTTTCTCCCCATAATATTTTCTGACATGCTCGAGTAACTGTAAAAATCCCCTTTTGGGCTCCCCTACTAAAAGAAGTGTTCGGCTGCCTTTATATTTTTTTTCAAATCCGCTGGGAAAAAATTCTAGGGAATATATAGAATCGGGCTGATAGTAAAAGAGTAGTAGCAATAGGTTAAATGATTGTTTTCATTGATGTTCGAAAATAGTAGGTAGAATCGAGTTAACTTTTTTTTTTAAGTAGACTCCAGGGGGGTCACTGTATCGCGTTTCGTATCGCATATTTCGCGAATTCGGGCATTCAGTACTCGGTAATGCGATTTTCGCATTTCAATTTTTCCCCTTTCGCGTTTTCGCATTTTAAGCACTCTGCAACGCGAAGGCAAATGTCAAAGTCATTCGAAAGTAGCAAATTGATTGCGATAGCTGTTGACCGTACGCAAATGAAATAAATTGAAAGTTAAAATCAAATTTTTCACGATTTAAGTATTTTTATTTAAAAAAATTTATTTTGCAGGGACACTTAAAGTGAAAACGCGTACACTTATGCAGATCAATTTGAAATTCTCTTCGAAATTATTAAAACGTATTCCTATTTGGGTAAGGGAGAGCAGTAGCTAAAAATCATTTTAAAAAAATGGTGAACGGACTTAAATGTCCCTGGTCCACCTGCTTGTGATGTAATTCAAAAAAATTAGATATATCGCACATGTAAAAACAAGAGCCTCACAACTCAAAATTTGGAATTTTTCAGAAAACTCACATTATCCGATGCAGTCTGGGTACATTTTTATGACGAAGAGACCGACATACATAACTGTTTTTTGCGCTAATTTGTAATAACAAAAACGCAACTATGAGTGTGTGATTGGATAGACAGGTGACCCGTGAACAGATTTATTGCATTAACCCCAATTTGAAAAATTTTGAGTTGTGACACTCTTGCTGTACATGTGCGATATGTTTTTGTTTAATATGTTTTAATATGTGTATATACAAATAATAATAAGAATTCAAATAGTGGATAGACTACAAAAATCATTTGAGGGCAAGATTAAGATTAGGAGCATTCCTAACACCGGAAGAGGACAATCGCAACACTATTGTCTGAATCGATTGGAATATAATCTAGTACAATTGCTCTCAATGGAGGATTCGGTGCAGCGCAATGTTTTCAAGTACATAGCTGACCTGCGATCTATAATTGTAACTTGCAGCGAAAATGTTGCAATTTGCAACAGGGCAATTCCATTTAGTCAAACCCGTCACTATCACTGTTTTTAGGTTTTAGCTTAAAATATTTAAGGGGACCTTCTGGTCTAGAGCACGAAAATTTAGGGTATTTTCATGATTTTTTTTTGGTATTAAGCCAAATAAAAAACGATTTTCTAAGTATGCAGGCTTATTATATTCTTTATTGACAAAAAATAAAAAAATGTTGTTGTAATTTTTTTTTTTTTTTTTGGTATTTTAAAATTGGCGTTGAAGTGGACCCAAACAAAAATATGTTATTAATCAGAATGAATGCGGCTATGGCAGGAACTAGAATAAAAAAATTTTTTTTAAATTGACAAAATGGCGCAATTTTTTATTTCAACCATCAAAAACTCCCCTTTTTTTTGACAATTTTTTTGATGAAAAAATATGAAGTTCTTGAAATAAAAATTCGATTCTAGTTCGGGCCATAGCCATTGATGTTATGAATAATATATAAAAATTCCAGACAAATCGGTTCGATGGTTTTTTTGTTTTCTTTCACACCAGGTCAAAAAAAGTAGTTTTGAGATAAACGCGTTCAAAGTTGCTTTGATCAAGCGCGCTGCCTGCTGTCTCCACCTTCTAAAAAGGCTGTAGCAAAACAAATATTGTCAATATCTTCACGAAACTTTGCCAGCATATTCTTAAAAGTCTATTCTTCCGAAATATATAAAAAAAAAATCAATTTTCAAAATATTCTAGACCAGAAGGTCCCCTTAAAACAAGCGTGATGTGATTCTCATGGATTTATAAATATGAAAACTTTTAACAGTTGATCAATGATATTACCTAATTTCTGTTGAATATGGCTGAAACGGGTGTCAGCTTTAGAACCGTTTTGCGTTGAATTTCACAATATTAACTAGCAAAACGATAAAAACAAATCCAAGTTTACTTTACATTCACTCTCACTTGAATTTTTTTGACAGCAGTTTGGCAAACTGAGTTTGCATAGTTTTGAAATTTCAAGACGAGTGTTGCTTCTTTTCGTGAAGTTTTACGAAAGCAAATACGAAAGCGCGACCGAGTGCCGATTTGCCTTCGAATCGCATTTGACTTTCGAATCGCATTGCTTTTTGAAACGCGATACAGAGTGACCCCCCAGATCGGCATTGTTTTTCAATTCCAATAACTAAGCGATTTCGGATCAGTTCCTATCAGTCATCCTCAAGAATTCGAATTCATTTCGAATCAAAATTCAATTTTTTCGGTTTAAGCCAACCAATTGAAGAGTTGCCACACATTTCGACAAGTAGGCGACGGGGATTGGAATCGAGTACAATTTCTTCAATCTGAATTGCCTAGTCTAAACCGGACTATTAGAAATTGAATGAAAAGGTCTCGAGTGGTATAGAAGTCGAGTCTTTTTATGCGGTTTCAAAAAGAATTCAAAATTAACATGAACTTAAACCTATATTTGCAGTCAATTCGAACAAGCAACATTGAAGCCGCAGTTCTAAGCATTAAAATAGTTGCAGCTCATAACCGCCAATGCACCCTTAGCAACTTGTTCTTCTTTTGAAACTTTAAACCATTTTCTCCGAACATAATTTCCGCAAGGGTGATCGTCCACGTGCATCAATTAGCTTGCACTTTTTCGAATTTCCCGAAAAAAATTATTGTGCTGTAATGTGCCCAGTTTGTGCTATCATGTGCCGTTTCGAAAAAAAAAATTCCTCAAGGGATGCCATCTTTATGAGGAGGTCCTTTTTTTCGTGTCAAGACATTATAACATTAACATTATAAAATATTTAACTAATAAAATATATGGAAATGTAAACAATTCTAATGAAATCGAAAGTTGTTTATAGCAGAAAAACTAGATATGAATTCTGTTTGCAAAAATTGCGCACCATTTTCCGGACAGTTGAATATAATAATAAAATAAAAATAATAAATATAAATAAATAAAAATAAAAAATAAAATAATTTTGCGATACGCTTGTAATAATATAAATATATATGTATATATATATATAAACAGGATGTCTTTGTGTAAAATTTTAATATGCGATAGTTTATGTCAAGGGCTGTAGTTTTTGCTTTCGCATCACTTGTGTACGAGGTATCGTTATTTACTAGTTACGTGAGTGAGAAAAAGGCGTGATTCGTATCAAGCAACTCCAATTAATTCAAATTCATAGTTTGATTTCTGATCACCGAATCAGTTTGCTCGGAAAGTGGTTAACGAAGGGCTTTGATAGTGAGAAGCAGACTTTGCCGTCTTTTTAGTATAATTTGCTATTTATCAATATTTGCAGTCTTCATAGAAAGTAATAGAAAGCAAAAAAAGCACTTACCTTTGAGTTAATCTCGAAATATTTAAGTGTAAATAAATGTACCAGTAAAAATGTATATTTTTAAAATTTCCGCACTAGTGTTTAGTGAAATTCCATATCCTTTCGCTCTCATGGTGCTGCTGTTCCTGTGGATTAAAAGTTACCGTTAAAATATTTATATTTATATTCAAAGATAATATATACGGACTTGCATTTCGTACTCTCTGAATTGCGAAAAATACTTTACTGTAAAATCGCTCAAGTAGCTGGGTGCATAGACATACAATTTATACTATCATTTGAAAGGAACAAACGCGTTGGAGAAAGATTTAATTAATTGTGCTTAAGCAGCTGTCCGACTTGCTAGATTAATTGACTTTAAAGTAATAAATTTACATTTCTGGTATGCCATTCGTTTTACTTTTGCAATGTTAAGGAATTTCAAATTTCGGTTGTATGCAACATGGAGAGCGAAACTCTGTTGAGCTTGAAGCCAATGTTTTTTAATACAGCTCTTGATTTTATGATTAACGGGCTTTTCTTGTGTAAACGTATAAATTGTACCTCGGTTTTGGAAATTAATTTTCACAATACAATAAAGTTCAATCGTTTTAATTTCTTTTTGAAATTTTTTATTTCTAACTTAAACTGCATAAAAACTTTTCTTAAGTTTTTTTATACATTGTTTATATTTTTTTAGTCAAAGTATACACTTAAAAAAAGTAGGTCGTTGGGCAACATAGTAGAGGCTATTCAGTTTGTCAGAAATAAAAAAGTGGAATGATTATTGTTAAGTTCTTCTGTCGTTAGCGTTCATGCCAGATTTATTAATTTTTTTGGGAAAAATATAAAAAATGGCGCACCATAGAAAAGGGTTTCGAAAGTCATGATATTTTTATACCCGACACACTCTGTGTCGAGGGTATATTGCGTTTGTGTGGTTGTGTGCAACACCAAGAACCAGGTCCTGTTTTTGGGCGTGGTTCAAAAATTATTTAAACATGTGTCTGTGTCGGGTATTTTATTGTCAGGCTCGCCTGACTATAACACCCATACTTGTTTTTTTTTTTTTAATTAAAAAAATTATTGATTAATTTCGAAAAAAAACAATTCTGGTACTTGCAGGAGCTACTGATAAGTGGAAGAATATATTATTATATATATTAATGTTTCAAAGCAATCGGATGGATTCTTTTGTTCTGTAGGATGTTGCTCGTGCCAGGGAAATGACGTTTCGAGAAAAACGCGTTTAAAGTTTTAAGAGCAGAACAAGTTCCTTAAGGCGCGTCGGCGATTATGAACTATGACTACTTCAATACTTGGAATTTCGGTCTAACTTGTTCTTAGAATTTTCTAAATATGTTTAACTATCGAAATATGAAAGAAAGAAAAAATTGATTTTTAAAATTGGCTGCATTAGAACAACGCTTTAATGAAGGCTAAAAATTCATTTCATTTCTTGGGTTTCTGAAGCAGCCCATTCAGCTGTTTAAATAATACTCAACATACCCAAAAAAAGCCCTTTGGAATTCATCTTTGAAAGCGGAGGCGTGTCAGTAAGGGATTTTGAAATAATTCCAGTCTTCGTACATTTAGGAGAGTCGTGTCCGGGCGAGCGATTAGACGACTTAACAGATTAGTGATTTCTTTTATAACTAGGATAGGTAAAGGGGGTCATTGTGAACACCGAACCCTATAAAGAAAAGAACTTTAGTTTGGAACACCCTGTATGAAGATAGAATTCTTGTGGTATTTATAAAAAAGTACACCGACAATGGCCGAGAAGAGAATGAGCTACAATTTTTCTTCGGAAAACTTAATAAGGATTGTTGAATTTGTAAAATCTCAGAAGGGTGTTGTGGAGAATATAAACGGAATGTATTTAAAAAATAATTTTTTTTTTTTTAATGAGGAATGGCAAACGAGTTTTCCTTATTTGAGGCAAAATAAGACCGCAAATTTTCGTCCATACTTTCGTCTTCTTGATCAGAAATCATATTTTTCAATATTGTCCAATTTCATTGTTTTCTCCAATCTTTAGTTTAAACGGTCAAATTTTGTTCGATTAAGTTATTAAACATTCAAACCAAATATTTTCTCTTAACTTCAATTGAGAAACACTTTTTTTTTATATTTCTACATGTAGGTATCATAGTAAATTTCTTTTGTCAATAAGAAGAAAAAAACATCCCTGCCCTTTGCATCCTTTCGTTCAATCTGAAACTAACTCAAGCGAACGTGGGTTTTTTGTTTCTAATTGCATTTCGTCCTTTACAATGCACTCGCTGAATGGAAATAATTGGGAAATCAGTCAAGGATTTAAATTAGAAGTTATTGAATGAGGACATTCATGAATTGTAATGATTTTCTCTCAACAGCCGGTACCAGTAGCTGAATGCTTATTGTGCTATTTCTAAAGAAAATATTAGATACCTTAAAAGGATTTGTTCATGGAACTTATATTTACTTCAATGCATAAACTTGCACCTTTCAAGCACTTAGCAAAAATAGCATAGAAAATAGCAAATTTTTCAAGGAAGAGCACAAACAATAACAAATATGAGCAATCGAAAGAGAACGCTTCCTCTTAACGCCGGAACATATTTTTCCACTTTACGCTGGCGCATTTGTATGGGTGTCGGATAGAAAAAGTCAAAAAGAAAGTTATTTTTCCCTTGGGCGGATTGCGAAAGTAAGCGTTGTTCATATCGGAAGCTGGATCCGGGAACTTAGAAGGCATCGTACGCCGTACGGCGAGTATGCACTGTGTGTGCTCTCTGCATTGCCATGTGTCGGTGCTGGCCTTATTTTGTTTTTATAAATTTTTCATAAAATTACACCCGCATGTTAGTTGTTTTGGCATACAAGTGCACCTGTACTTAGGCCCGCCCGTGTGGACTGCAGGTATGTATGTATGCACGTAGGAACGCGCGTTTGAAAGAAACACATATATGAATTTATTGTATAATAGCGGAAACGCAAGCGTGTTTATTTGCTTCGGGAAATAAGAAGTTACGAATGCAGCAACTACGCTTCGGTATCATTTAACGGCACAAAAATAAAGCGGGAGAGTTTTTGCTCTCTACTTGCACTTACATTATGTTGAAAAGGATATTTCATCACAATATTCACGAGTATTCTTCCTTTGGCGATGACTTTCTTCCTCCTATTTTATTAATGCTCTTCCCTTTATGTTTTCCCATTCTGTTTTAAAAGAATGCGATGCAGTTCATTTACGTTAGAAAAACGTTGTTTTCCGTCAGAAGCGGTTCTAGGATTCAGTTTCGAGAAAGCTAAATTATTTTCATTTTCTTTCAGCGGTATTTCCGGACATTGTTTTTGAGATACTTTATTTTTATTTTTATTTATGTATTTATTTATTTTTTTTTTTAAAAACGCATTTGAATTTCATTATAGGACCTTAAAAGCGAGAAAATTATTTAAATCTCCAAAATCAAACTGCATGAAAAACTTCGTGCAAAACAAGAAACTCAGAGCATGAAAATTCAATACTAAGGAGCTCGCTTCAGTTCTGTCAGAAATCATACAGAAATGAAAAACTTCATATAAAAGAAAACACTTTAGAAAATTTCTGATTCATTTCTGTAGCGTTTTTTATATGAAGTTTTTCATTTCTGACAGAACTGGAGCGATCCCCTAAGTTAAATAGATTAGAAACCCCATCTAGAAAGAAAAGTTATATCCCGGCACAGGCGAAACGGAGTGTAATGTTCCAAGCCTAGCAATGGTTTTTCAAAAATGTTAAGGGCACACTGCATAAAAAGACATACACTCACACAAGCACAAGAAATCCTCCTTGGTATCACAATGGGCCGATTAACGGCCTAAGTGGCAGCCACTTCAACCTACCTACCTACGCTTCGAATTCGTTTCCCTTTAAACAAACTATAGATAACTTGAACTCTCGGTTTTTCTTGGCTAATTAATACAAATATTTATTCGCATTTAAATTCAAACATCGAGTGTTTCACATTACAAAAATTATCCTTGTTAATCAAACAATACTACAAGCGACACTTCCCATTTGCGGGAAAAATCACTAAGACTGGTGAGGGGAGCTTTTACAAACCGACTTTCCCCATTCACAATTTGACTTTGTAAATATAGCATAAATTTCCAGGTTCGGTTTACCGAACTAGTTCACCGTGAGTCTTTCGTTATCTGAGTTATTTCGCTAGGCCTTGTTGACCTAGTTGTTTTCCTTTTTTATTCCTTAAAGGTTAAGGTGAAACCATTACAACAGTGGCGTAACATTGGCGATTTTAGGGCCCGAGGCACAACAGGAGCACAATACAGGAAATGGTACCGCCGCCTCCTACCCTAAATAAAAAGACTTTTATAAAAATTAAAATATGATTTGATGCCCGGGGCGGATGCCGCATTCGACCCCCTTCACTACGTAACTGCATAACAATTAAGATGTGAAGTGTGAGAGTGCTGTTAAAGTAAAAATTACCAATAGAATAGAAACCATAATGCACCTCCTCTTAATAGGAAGATTCTGATTCCCCCTGGACGCGGCTACGGAAAGGGGCCTCTAGCTGCATATATGTTTCATAGCAAAGCAAGTGATATTTTTTATTTTTATTTTGTTTTTTTCTCTGTGTTCCCGTGTTAGGACCGAAGTTTGTTATACTGTCTATTCAATCGATGGAGCACCAAGGAAGGAAAACATTCTTTCCGGTAGTTTCTCTAGACGGGCCTAGTTCGACTGCAGCTGTTTTGGTTTCTTCTGCTTCCCAGAAATCCCATCACAATAGTGCTTGAAACGAGCAATTAGACACGTTTTCATAACATTTTCACTGTTTCTTTTGGAATTTGAATTCGAGTAATTTTTTGTCATTTGAAATTTCTAAAAACTCCGAAGATATTTAATTCAGTTTTTTCCGAAAATTTTTCCTGTTCAATTCTATTTATTTCTCACCAGAGCGAGCTAAATTCGAATCGTGAAAACTTAACTTTATTTGATTATTGGTGTTTTATTTAGCGTTATTATTTCTTAAATCTATTGAAAAAGTTATTTATTTTTCTTATATAATTGTTAAACTAAGGAAAAAAATTCCCACACCATCCCTATTTGCGGAAATGGAAACAAGGACAAGGAAACCACCAGCGTTTCCGACGCATGCTGCACCATTTTTAAGTAGACTTTTAGGAACATGCTTCGTGGCACGTACTAGTTTTCTTGGAGATAGTAGTTTCTCTAGGCAAACGAGCCGTCGTGTTCCCCGTTTACCAGTACTCTTTGAAGTCATGTCCGAAAGCCCTCAGAAGATTGAAGTGCAGAAAACGGAAGGGCAGAGTGAAAAATCGGATGTGGTGAAATATTTGCTGCAAAATCTAAATAAGGGCAATTTGAAATTTGCTTTGTTGTTCAAACTCAAAAAAGAAGATCTCAAGCAGGTCGAAAGAGGTGACATGAACGTCTTAAAATCATGTCTCAAAAACGTCTCCGAAGGTGCTATTTTGAGTGAAGATAGATACCAGGTTATACCGAGAAATCAATTATATGCTATTGTAGAAAAAATTCAAAAAACATTAAAAACAGAGTGTGTGCCTGAAGGTGCTGAAATCCAAAAACATCTTAACGGCATAGCACATGTTGAAGAATGCACGATAGTGATGCATATCCGGTTAATTGCCATTCAAATGTCAAGCCCACATTTTGTAATAAATCTACCCAATACGAGTATGTTAATGGATACAGCGAACGCTGCATTACAGCTGGGAGCAATGGAACTCGGAATCATTTCTCAAAAAGTGTAGGAATGGAGAGCCTATTGGACGAATGTGATAGACCTTTAAAGCGTGGCTCTGATGTATTTCATGAGAGCTTCAGAAATACTTCTACAAAGGAGGTACAAACAAGCGGGCATGACAAAAAAGCTTATGATGCTTGTGGAATCCATCCTTATGATTTCCCAGCGGCTGACGATTCTATGATTGCATCCCTGGAGAACCAATCGACAAAGCTTGAAGCTAAAAAACGAGGCGCGGAAATACCCGAACTATGTTCTAACGATTTGAAAGAGGCTAAAACCGGGGAACATCAAGCTTCAATTCAAGCTGATCAATTCCGTGAACTGAATAAGCTTCAAGCTTACTTCGATAAATGCAACCGAGAATTTGCACAGGAAAGCAATCGTTTAGCTGAAGAAGTAGCAGCAAATAAGGAGAAACAAAGCACATGGCCGGAGTGCTCTGTCTCAGGTAGCTCAATTAAATATACTACTTCGGATACGTGTGGCTGTAATTATAAGCAAGGCGATGATAATTTTACTCAAAATGGTATAAGATCGGACTTTACGGTGCTGAAAACAAGCAGAATGCCCAATCATAAGCCGTCAAAAATTCCAATACCAATTGAGCGCAGTGTGCCCTTTCAACGGGCGTCCTGTAACAATTATCATGCCCGCAAGTTTGTGCCATTATCGAAAGAGCGAGCAGATCTTACGTGTGGGAAAATACAGCTGAGAGATTCGGGTAATGGAATTGGTTCTTTTCGTGGATTCAACACTTATCGACGGGACTCCTTGAGTGAGAATTTGGGATCTTTAGAACAAAATGATCAAAGGCAACTTCAGAAGTCGGAGGCGAGGCACAAAACGAAACTGCCAGTCTCAACAAGGATGAGAAATGGGCTAAAAAATCACATTCGCTATGATGTTTTGAAATCTTTGGACAAACGACAAACTAAGACTGGAAGGGCACATAATAAAATTGACGCAGATAAAAGAGATAAGGTGACGAGCTCCGATCGATTGAGTGTTATGGTAGAGACAAATTCGATTTTGACGTCTGGACAACTCAAAGAGAACGAAATCTATGATCGAAAACAACGAGAACTGGTAAAATTGATTGCACAAGGTGTTGAACGACAAATTAATTCGGCTTCAAGAAAGAATGCAATGTAGAGGTGCAACAATTGTCATTCTTCGAGTGCTGTCGAAACTTTCATAATTAACATATTTAGCAGAATTTCAAGAAATAATATATTTTTGTGAACATTCAGTTCGATTTAATAAAACAAATTTTTTCAATGCCAACGTTAATACAATTCTGATTTACTAGTATTATTTTGCTTCGGGAACAGTAATGGATGTTTCGGAGGTTACTTTTCCCAACTTTTGTTTTTAGAGGCGTTTTAAGTGGTCGGTGTATGAACTGCTCTTCCTTTTTTCTCCAAATCGGAACTGTCAATTTTTTTTTCTACGTTTGCCTACATATTTCAACGAAATATGAAACAGTTATTTTTTTTATTCATAAAAATTCGAAAAATCCGAACGGATTCGATCCGTCGGAATACATAATCAGGCCGATAATATTGTCGGCATAAAGTGTAAAACTGCTAATTAACAATTTCAAAACTTTACAAGGTAAACAAAAAAAATTTTTTTTTGTAACACCTAAAGCTTAGGAAGGAAACCCAAAATATGGATGGTTTATTATCTTCCTATGCGAAGTCTCTTCTAAGTTGGATTCTGTGCATTATACAAAAACTGCGTTGGAGTCACTTGTTATTGTTAACTGTGTACTTTGACTACAGTTGGACTTAGCAGTTTTACTCATTACAATTTCTCCATATTTACAATTTGAAATTAAAAAGATTTTTCGCCTGCAGTGTGCCTTTTTCTTTCGAATGACATCGAAAAGTCAGAATCGTTAAAAATGGACTTAGCAGGTTTACTGTTTAAGCCGACGATATGTAAAAATGTTAAATGGTTATTTTTTATATGACGAACGTTGATCGTCGGTTTGGTGTGTTATTCTTTTCTATCCTAATTAGACTAGTGGTCATGTTATTAATTACCTATCAAGCTTTAAATTGGATTTCTGTAAAATTTAATTTTTTCGGCATGTATTGATAAAGTTTTTATATAATTTCCAAAAAACGGAAGAGTGGGCGTTTCAAAAGGGCCTTTAAGAAAATTGACTCCCACACCATTCAATTCGAACAAGACTTGGTAAATGAACTTTTTTCAAGCTCAAAAACAACTGCAATGGAAAAATTTTTCTGGTACCCAGCATTATAAAATGCTTATGCTTCTTACAAAAAACTCCAGATAATATATTTTATTTGCTTTAGTATGATATAGAATGCTACGAGGAATAACCTGAATCGCTTGAATCAGCACATGCATTTTGAACGTTTATGTATGGCTTAAAGCGTTGTCAACGTTTCCGAACTAAGTTTCTTATAGATTCTTTTTAGAGTTAACCTTAAACTTAAGTCTATGCATGAAGTCATTGTTTGTTAAAGCCAGAGCGGGCAAAGAAACGAAACAATTCAAGAACTGTTCGATCAGAGCAACATAAGATGACTAATTTTTTTTTTTATAGTTTTGTTCTTGAACGCAAACAAAATCACAAACTTTATAACAGAAAAGTACGCCAACACGTTCATATTTCATTCGTCACTGGGGAGAAACGTTTAAGAAACGAAACCAAAAAAACTAAAGACATCAATATAAACTTTATATTATTTATTTATTATAAAGCCATATTATTCAGTCTCTTTTTCAAAGCATACAAGGTTTTTATTTAATTATCATTTTTTGTAGGGCAAAATATATATATTTTTTACAATGCCGAATGCTTATACTTTTTGCAAACGCAAAACGCGTTGTTTTTATTTAAACCGCTACAGCGATTTGTTTTTACTCGTTTAGATCGGACCTTTTTTATTTGAAGTTAGTATACTTTAATGTAAACATGCCTTTACAGCAGTGCTTGCCAGTACGACCACTAGCACAATTTCTCTCATTCTTCACATGTATGTGTGCTTAAGAGCTCATGCAGTGCGCTGCCAAATGATTGAATTCTCTCGCTAACACAGACGCTGTGTTCGAGAAACAACAACAAAGAAACAACAAAGCCGCAATACTCAGCTTTGTATGAAAGAGTATTACGCTGGCAAGCACTGCTTTACAGAGAAGAGTAATACAAATAAAAGTGGATCAAAACACATTCAAACGCAATAACTTGAAAGAAAGAAAAGTAAAAAGTAACACACTCACCTAATCAACATATTGTTAAAGATGTCACTCGCAACGCAAAAAAAAATCAAACGACTTCCTTCATTTAAAACACAAGCGCAAAAGTCCAAAGACCGAAAAGCAGTTTCTCAAACGAACGATTTCACTCGCGTATCACACACTTTAAACTCCGCGATCCGACACTTCCAAAATCCGACCGAACAGCCGCGCGCACAAAAGGAGACTGAATTGGTTTGAGCTTGGCTCAACTCAGGCAAGACTCTATGAAATGCTTCGAAAAAATTTGCGGTCAGACCGAGAGTTTGAGTTCGACTCAATTTGGAAGAACTGCTCGATTGTTCTTATAGCTGAGAGATTACATTTATACATAAATGTTTTTGCTTGCAGGTACCTATTCAGTTTTAAGTTTTCAATAACTTTGAATTGCCTGTTCTTCTCCTTGAACTCTCAAGACACAGTTTCAAGCTAGGATTGAATAATTAAATCGTCATACGAATTTAAAGATTTATATTAGGAATATGTATACCTTTTTAAGTTGTGACACTGTTCCCCAATTTCATTCGGCTTGAGCGATTTTTCACAGCCTCGATTTCTTCGAAACATAGATGAAAATCAAATTTAGACCTTTCTTGTACTGAAGCTGGGAATACACTGAACCAAACTTTCTATTTAGTTTTGTGAAAAAATTTTCTATAAAATACAAAATTTTTAAAAAAGGCTTACTTAAAAAGGATTTTCAAGGATATTTCAAAGATTATTCAAAATAGAAACCTTAAAAGTGGACCCTTCAGTGTTTCAAGATAGCATCTATAGAAAAATCAATAAAAGTTTAAAATTCCTTTCCATAACCGGCCAGAACCTTTTTCTTACAAGTCTGTCAGGCTTAAATGAAAATAGAAGGTAACCGCCCAATGCCACTCTCTAAAATTAATCTAATGTGTGTTGACTTATGACTCGCAAACCACTCAACACATTTGAATCGTGTTTGGTTCACGGATAATTTACCAAAAGGTGGATGCGTTACGCGGTTAAAGCTCGAATATTTTCAAATATTCATTGAAAAATCTTTTTGATCAATTAAAAATCAATATTCTGGTTTTTTTTTTTAACCAAAAAAAATGATAGTTTATACATTTTGGCATTTTGATTCGTTTGGACCATTAATGTAAATGAGTTGAAAATCTTGTTGAATTGTAATTATTTTATATCCCATGCTTCGCCCATTGCGCGCCTTTTTGTTGAACTATGAGAGATAATTTAAATTACAAGAAAGGTAAAAAAGATGTTCTGGTACTTAATTACGTTGCAGTAATTACTACTCTGTGTCCTTAAGTTAATAGAACGAGGAACATTTTTGCAAAGACCCGAACAGGAGCAAAAAGTGAAGCCACAGGCAAACATTGACAGCACAACCGAATGACTTCTCAGTTCGCAGACGACAGATGGAATACAAGACATTAATTAAAAGCTACTTCGTTCAAATTGGAGTGGAAAAAATGTAAAATGCGGGTAAGTGGAATAAATGAAAGTGTGTAGACGGTTAAGAGCTTCGAGATGTTTTGCATGACTTAATGCGTTAAAAACCTTCTTTAATTGAATATGAGAGAGCAGTAAGATGTCAGTTCTAGCACTCAATTAAACGTTTTAAAATTATATAATGTACCTAATATTTTAATTTAACCAAACCTATATATTATTAAAACCTATTTAAGAACTCAATGCGATTTGGTAACTGACCAAACTTTCTCTATTTTCGGGATTATTTTCGTCTCAATCCAAAGCAAGTTGTAGGATTACCAAGCAAAACTATGGCCCAATGGCAGTTGGTCGGTCCTCGATGAGATAACTTTGTTCACCAAATGTCATAAAGATTGCAAATGGGATCAGGACGAGCGTGAATTTTAAGTACGACCAACCGCAATGCTTGCTGGGATGCCAAGATATAATTTCTTCAAGTACCTATAGTCGAGAATCTATCACCGATATCTGGCTTGGACGAAATCAATATTTCCGTGGTGTCGATATTTTCGGTATCAATTTGTATTTAGCTGGCAAAGCGTTCAAATGCTAAACAGAAAAAAAAAAAAACAAAAAACGGTGACCAATTAACGTTCAGACACAACAGAAAAATGGCCACACGCAAACGTTTTGGGAAAAGAGGTCAATTTCGTTAAAAAACCAAACATACGATATGTAGACAAATGGTGCGTATGCACCAAATATTAACTAAACGAAAGCAGCCAAAATTTTTGGTCAATACTGAACCCTGAACAAATATGTTCCTTACATTATGACACAAGCAAGAAAATTCTCGTCATATTGAAGCGGAATAAGGCCTACACGGCACTATATTGAAAATATGTTGCAAAAAAATTCTACAAAAACATGATTGCAATGAAGTTTCAATGCAATATTTTATGTATGATGTCTGATGTATGATGCATATGTTGCATATATAACGGAAATGCAGCATCGACAATTCATGTTGCTGTAACCTTGCGGTGTAATATTACTGCTACATATCTATTAGCTAATACTTTACCATGTTTCTTAAATATGTTGCAAGCAGGTTCGTTGAAAACATCTGGCCTTTTAACTTTATCGACTTAAAGAAAAGAACTTATGTTCGTTTGAAAATAAAATTACGGATTTATTGGTTGTGGCTATGCGCATTAGGGTGTCCTCAGAAATTTTATTTTTCGATTTTCATAGATGCATGTAAAGTTTTGAAAGCTTGTGAGCTAAAGCATTTTTGAGAAAAAATTCCCTTTTGGGGGACTCATTTCTTAAGGAAAAAGGATGTGATTCTTGGGAAAATTGTATCGATTGAATTTTGTTCCTTATTTTAAACAGCACATGATACTAGACACTAGCACAACATAACGCTGTCTCGGAATTTTCAAAAATTTTATATTGAGGGCCCAGATTCACATAAAAAAAAGGACCACTTCATGAAACTTAAGCCCTTCGATAGAACTTTTTTTAAATATCGGCACATAATTTTTTTTTTTTTGGATCTAAAAAATGGGGGGCTAAGTTCACCTACACCCGAGAACGATCTTCAGTGAAAATGGACTATATCCGCCAACTGTTACACCCAAAATTGGAGATTTTTTGTAACTTCCGAAGTGAAATTTTGACTAATAAAAGGCGAAAAAGCTTTAAATTTAAAACAAAGGTTGACCAAGCCAAATGGAAGGTGTTAGAAAAATATTTATGTGTTCCGCCCACTGGCACGCCCACAAAAATGTATGTATTTTGTGTAATTTCCGTGGGAAAAGACAAAACATAGTGCGCCAATGTTTTCTCGGGCATCTGGGTACATCAAAGCCGGCGTTGACCGACCTTTAGCTTTCATAATTGTTTTATTCGGTTTAAATTTGAATTTGTTTTTTTTTTCCGGAATCTCTTCCTGTTCTCTGTCATAAAAAGACTTAAATGGTGGTTGAAATTTAAGTCCAATAAAAAAAAATTTCTTATAAAAATTCAAGTTTAAAAGATATCTGATGGAGAAACGTTTTCCATTCATTCCTTGAAGCATATCTATAGCAATGATGGTCGGTTTATTGAAGTGAGAAACGTTTTTTGCTCTTTATAAAACCGCGCATTACTGTGAAAGTTTTCGAACACAAAATGTCTATCTTTCATGGCTGAAATACCGAAATAATACACTAACAGTATGAAAACCAAAGCCAAAACTAAAAAAAAAAAATTACAACTGCATCCTTTCAAAACTCATCGTCCGAAAAGTAAAAATGTAACAAATATTTTTCAATTTGTTATAAACAAAATTTGGTCGTGGGTTATAATTTTACTAACTTTGAATCCATCTTTTTGTGTTGAACCGTTGAGGGCAAACAATAAACTTTTTGTTTAGACAAAGCTGGAAAAAGTTGCATGAAATAGAAATTTTTTCAATAGCAGCACCATACTGTGAGCTGCAGAATCCTAAACAACTGGACAAGTCCGAAAAGTTGGAGAGTTTAAAACAACACACAATGGAAAGGAAGCAGACGATTTGACGACTTTTCACTCAAAAACACCTTGCTACGAAAAGTGATACGTTTTTTTTTTGTCTACTCGAAAGGGACGTCTTAAAAGCGACTCATCTTCAACCCGCCAGAGGGGGTCTTTAAACAGGGAAAGTTGCACAAAAATAGACCTTAATTATTTGAAAATTATGTTATTCATTGACGATATGATATGTAACTGCCATCTAAAATATTAAGAACAATGCACATGCACATATGTATGTATTTATATATATTTGAATATCTGGAAGTTTTTTTTATGATTTTTCGAATATATTTGTCCAATACACCCTTCGTGCATCATGGTCACTCTATATCTTAAATGATATGCTTCTGCGCCTTTTATGAAGCACGAAAATTGCGATAAACCAATATTTGTGGACGTTTGTGAGGGCGTGGCTGTGAGAGAATCTTAGCAATTTTTGGGACATATCACTCTCTTGTTCCTTTGCCAGTGCACCCAATATCAACCAAAAGAGTATGGTTATCGAGTTATAAGAATTTTCCTCTATACACATTTATTCTATGCTGAGGCTTAGGACTGAGTGGATCACGCCCATTTCCAATTAGGATGTTCTCTAGGCCCAACATGCCTACGTACCGAATTTCGAATGTTTTGGATCCTATCACAACTGGACAGACGGCAGACAGACACACAGACGGACATGCCTATATCGACTCAGCCTTCGATATGTCAATACCTGCGGAGCGTAGTTTTAGCGATCAAAGTTTTTCATACAAACTCAATATAAGTATTTGTCATATTCATAGAAAATATTATAAAATTACACAGGTAAAGAAAGGCAAGGCATTTTGAAGCATTTCTAATAGACTTCAGCTTGGTAAAAAAAAAAATGAAAAATATCCAAAAAATTTCATCACGTCAGAGTTTCAAAATATCTACAGAAATAATTTAGCGCCTTCTCGATCCCGGACTTTAGGAAAAGAAACCCAAACGAACTGAATTTAAAACAATCTCCCGATTAACGAATTTCTTCTTTGAGAGTAGTAGAAATACTCCAGGGAACTAACAAAGAACTTCACTATCTTTGAAAATGCATCACAGCTTTTGCCCATTTTCGTACAAAGCTTTGAAGTTATAAAGCCTCCTTTTCGAGACTTCCAAAATTGTAATTAATAACGCTTATTGACCAACAAAAATTTTGAAGATTTTTCTTAGTTTATGTACACTAGCGTTGAACAACTTAGCCCGCACGAAAGGGAAGCGCTGCTGCCCGCGGGGCCCGTTTTATGAGAAGAAAGAAAAGGAAATTTTTTCGTGTTACAAACGAATCGAAACTATAAACAACACCCATTAGGATATCACATCATAGATGACCTTTCAGGTCTCTTGATTCAACTAACCCCGAATTTATTTCAACATTGTATCTCCTTTGCAATGTATGTGCTTATATTTCAGTTGCGTACATATCGTCGTTCCGGAGTGTTTTATCATTTCGATTGTGCTTTTGGGAAGAACAGCAGGTCTTTTCTTCCTTATGGGCTCTATGCAGATATGCAGGAAGTAAATTTCCTATACTAAACACATGCAAAAAAACGAAGAAGTACTTTGAGTTACTTCTGATACTTCAACGAATACGCAAATTAAAAGCAATCGAACATGCAGGGATGCATTTAATTCATACATTTTCTATATTTCGGTCGATCTGTCATCGAAATTTCAACTCTGATTTCCTTACTTCACATGAACGAGCTCTATACTTCCTGCATATCTGCGTAGAGCCCATTAAAGACTACAAACCATGTCGATACTTTCTTTTCTTCTTTTAAGAATATAAAGCAATTCGATGCAACTGTAACTCGAGTTTAACACAATTTTTTGTATTTTAGGAATTACCTCATAACCTTGAAACAGGTGTTAAAATGCTCTTGTGAACTCTTCTTAATATTTAGTACCTATTAATTCTTGAACAAGTTTATCAATCACATCGTCTAAGCAAACTTAGCATAACCCAAAAAGGGTCTGGATAAAAAAATGAAACCAACACTCGACGGATCAGATCGACTTACATAAAAAATATTCCTATCCCTACACATTTCTAAGTTTCCTTTTCGCTTGCTTATCGCCCAACGAGAAGAGCTATTATAGCAGTAGGTACTCTGACGAACTGAGTGACTGCCAAGCGAACGTCGGAGCAACAATTTGAAAGCCTTTGAAAGCACGGCTTACATGTTCTTGCCTTTTTGGCAGCAAAAGGATTTCGTCTTTTGGCACTTTTTGATAGCATGTGTTTGTACATACTTAAGTTTGAGTTCGGGGAGTTGTGTTAAAGGATTACAAGCTGAAATGTGATTTTTTCGAGTCGAAAAAGTTCACAAAAAGTGTCGAGACTGAGCAAAAGTCCTTCTCAACAAATGTGTAGTTGAACTTCAAGTGTCGGAACATTTGTCGGATAGATTGCTTAATATTTCATTCCACAACGAAAAGAAAATCATTTGCTAGCTTTTATAATTCAGTCATTTGTAAGGATTTTTGGAACTCAAAGGAATTCTTGGACGCATTGCTCTTAATTAGCGTATGAAAATTGAAGGGAGTTTTCTCTGTCGGTGATTTGGAAATGTTTTAATAAATTTAGAGCAAATGTAAATATTATACATACATTCATATGTGCAGTAGGGTGTCCCAAAAAAAAAATTTTTTGGAACGTGGTTTTTTCGAAAGCCTATGGGTCAAAGTATTTTTGAGAATTTTTTCAGATTTTTTGTAAAAGGTTTAGAGGTTGCGCTCAGCGGATTTTCCTCAATAGCCACACATTTCCAAATTTTTGGAGATAGCTTCTTCATAAGCAATGCTTTTCAGGATTTTTAGGTATTAGTCGGTGGAAAAGTATACAATCTTTGTTCTTACTTACATAAACTGCAAAATATACCAACTTTATAGGCTATTTAGGCATCTGTAGTAGACATTTTTAGGAACAAAATCGGGCGTCAAAAAATAAGGCCCCAAAATTTCTTACTTTTATATGAAAATGGTTAAAAGTAATGATGCAATTTCAAAGAGTACGAATTCCTTTGTAATTTGTTAAAGGAAATTAGGATTTTACTCTTATAGTTCCAAAGCTATGTTCCGTTATCTTTTCCAAAACATTATAACAAAAACACGTTGCATACTTCCAGGCTTTCATTTGAAAATTTCATTGCCTATATGATAGCCAATCAATATTAAATAGACTCAAAATGACGAGTTCTACTATTAAATTCGAAAACAAAATTTTTTTTGGGACACCCTAATGTGCAGGTCCGTCGAAAGAGTATGGTGGGTATGGAGTCTACCATACATGGGACTCAAGTGTGTATGGAATACCATAAGTGGGAATACTTAATCTACCTTAAATAATCACAGGTGTAATAAGAAGCATTGCAGTCAAAAGTCAACACTGCACCATGCGATCTTCGGGTGACAGTGAATACACAAACAAGATGAAAATCCCTTTGTCATAAGAAAAAAAGTTAGTGTAGACATCACTAGATGAGGCGATTAAAGGCCCATTTCAAATGCTCTGAAATCTCGTTGAGAGAACAGCTGTGCAACTGTTGAGTACAATTCGGCTAAAAGGCGCGCTACTAACTGAGCTCTCGCAGCATGTTGCTTGAGCGGATACGTTTTTGGAAAGAGAGCCCGCGCAGTCAACATCCTGTGAAAGCTCAGTTGTTAGCGCGCCTTTAAGAAGAATTTTACTCAACAATTGCACACCAGTTGAGTCTGCCGAATGCGCCTAATGTAGGTGCTCATTATTTTCCAAATTTTTCAGTAACTTCGCCACTTTTGCCATTTTCTCCAAACAATCTCGTCGCATTGCAGCGATTTTGTTTTTTTCAAATTAAGTTCTTTATAATCAAAGTCTTATTGTTTCTTTCTACGCTACAAGTATTGCTCATGTTTTGATCAACTTCGCCACCAGTTTGCAAATGCTTCACAAACACTTCTTGCTAGTTCATTGTGCGAAACATTTTGACCCGATCTTTTAATGCGAACCTGTGTTACTTCATTAAAGATATAAAACATATAAAACTTGCAATGTCATTGCAATATCTTATAGTTCATTTAATGAAATCTTAAACCAAACCATGATTCTTCCCAAGGGCGAGTGCATATATAACGTTTCTCAGCGTGAATTATTTCTGATATAAATACATGAATTTATATATACTTTGGTGCACACAGCATACAACATACAATAGACGTAAAATATCCGACATTAAGCCAACATGATTTTTATTATTTTATTTTTTCCGACTTGACATTAAGAGTTTTCCAGACTTTACGTTCTAAGAAAAGAAATTACTAAAAAGAAAACAAACTAACAAAGCAAACTTCAAGTTTAAACCATTGTCATACATACAAACAATGAGAACTATAACAATAATAAACGTTTTAAAAAATGGCGCACAATTTTCACACTTCAGAATGGATTCAAGAGGAAAGAAGGCGTAACACAATATGTTGTCCTCGGGTTAAGATGCCTAAGGGTTTTATGAAAACAAAAGCGTACACAATAAATTTTAAGAAGGGAGAAAAATGAGGGAAAATCTAGCAATTCAGCAAGGACTCGAAAAATGCTTACCTGCGAAAGCCCTTTCGGAAGCATACGTACAGGCATTAGCAACTGAGGATAGGCAGTAAAAAGACGGCAACGGATTCTAGGACATTAAAAGTCGCATGAAGAGTAACATAATTATTTTTTTCTAAGGCTATGAAATAAGTTATTTATGGGGATGTCAATGCCTGACTTTTACAAACAATCTCTTTTTAGGATATACATAGTTACATGTTTTCGTTTTCTAGCACAGTTCGGGAAGTGATTTTATGTCAATGACTCTTTGGGTTATTGTACTTTGTAGCTTTCAGCAATTTAAATTTGTATTCTAAAATTTCTTTGTATTTTATGTCCGCAGGCCATAAACGCTTTCTTCTGCATTTCGAGAATTCTTTCATAAAATTAATAGTTAGCTCTTTTTTTTAAGGAGGTTTGTGTTCTCCAGCCGAAGATACGTGCCGAAACTTTTGTACAATACAATCGTCAATGCCAGCTATTTTCTATAATACATGAGTTTGCTCTGACGATTTTAGACAGCGTACAATTTCGCCTTATCTCGAAATATGTATGTATGTATGTTAGTCTTGAGAAAGCTTTGTACAGAATATTGATAAGGTTTGAAAATGTGTTGAAATATGGCTCTCAACAAGGAATTCAACTATTCCAAAATATTGGCATAATTGAATTGAGTCGAGCATATTGAAATCATTGTTAAATTTTTTGAAATATTAATGAAGAGCAGTAAATGACAGGAGCACACATGCAACGAAACGTTTTGAAATTTCTTCCAAACAATTTATTATAATTGAAAGAGTTTTTTTCGAGGTGAATAGAATTGAGTTGTTCGATTGAATATTCGAATCGTTTGCTTCTTAAACATTGCTTAACTTCTTCGTATTCGTTCAATTTCTCCCAGCGTCAGAAAAATTGCCTTTACACGTTTCTCAAATCAATGCTCATTTCATTTCAAAAAAGACCCGTATTAAACTTGAATTCAAATCCTTTAAACAGACGAACTTTTCCAGTCACATGAAACATTATACTACGGAATGTGTTAAGTCATTAAATACACAGGCAGATTAGTTTCAAACGCATATGTCAAAACTTTTTCGAAGGTCTTTACCATTTAAATGTCTTTTTTTTTTATACTTATACCATATTTTTTGAAGCACATTGTTGATGGATACACAGAGCGTCAGCTTGCTGTCGAAGATTATTGGGCACAAAATGGAACGTTTATGCTACTTGGCAAAAGTGGGAGTACTCGATAAAAAATGGCTTCAGAGGCATCATCATGTGAACAGCACAATGATGATAGCGTGATGTGTCTGTATGACAATGGAGAATCAAAGTGTTGTGCTCCTCGTGCGCCTTATTTTATGGCTTCTAACTCGAACGTATTTGTTGCACGCAAACACGTACATCCTTGCACGAATTGATGCTCTTTATGGTTTATTTACAAGTGTCGTCTCTGGCATGAAAAGAAGCAACCTTAGATAATAATCTGTTTTACTTGGAATGTCGTTTATACGGTTTTATGACTGCACTGCTTTGTGCTTGCTCCCAAAGGGATGTTATGTTTTACCCATTTGGAAGAGATAAGATATTCCAATCAAATTCGACTACTTGAGTTGAATTACATTGGAAAAGAATTAACATTTTCACTCTTTAGGTGGTTTGAAGAGGAGTACTTTCAGCTTTATATGTACTCAATAAACCATTTCACAAATGAAAATTATAACTTAATTGGACAATAAGCCTATAAAGAACAACATTTAACAATATAAGCATGCTTACAATAGGATTATTTAAACACATTTTTTTGAATATTGTTTTTAAAGTAAGTACACTCAGGGAAAAACTGCAACTTAAAATCGAAATCGAGCCATATTAATTCAATAATTTTCAACATAGAAGAAAAATAATACTGAAACATGTTACAATAACAATGTCAAACGTTGATTTGATGTAGTTTCTATATATTTCGTGGAGTATGTTGATTTTAATTAGAAAAATATTGATTTAAGCTTGTTTTGATATTAATTTGTGAACTGCGCTGAAATTTACGTTGCAAATTATTGAATCAATAGGGAATGTTTTTAAATTGATATGGCAGCTCTTCAAGTCAATGTATAAACCACATTTCGTCAATATGACATCAATATAGTTCAATATGAATCTAATATTAATTCAAAACCGAAAAATATTTATACATATATTGTTTCTATATTAAAATCGTCGATATTGCGCCACCTTAATTTAATGCTGTTCCATATTGAAATAACAATTTTCTACGTTACTAGACTTTCATTATCCTTTCTTGTTGAATCAATGTGGATTTTATTGATTTTAAATGGTTTTTTCTCTGGGTGTACTTGCCAAAGTAGGCGTGTTTTATAAAAAGCTTGCTTTTCACTTCATTTGGATAACAGTTTTACAATAATGATTAGGGCAACAGAAAATATTTACTTTTGTTAAAAAAAATATTTTTTTTGCACCAAATTATATTTTTACAATCCCAAATGCTCATACCTATTGCAAATGCAAAGACAGCTTTCATGAAACGCGTTGTTTTTATTTAGATCGCTACAACGACTCGTTTTTACTCATTGAGATTTGCAAAAAGTACAGTTTAATGTTAACATATGTATATGGCATTTACCTTTAGAAAAAGAGCGATACAAATAAACGTGAATCAAACCCCTTCCAAACGCAATCAATTCAGAGAAAGAAAACACGCTCAAATGCAATTAATTAAGAGAAGGAAAAGTAATAAATAAAACACTCACCTAATAAACATGCTGCTAGGAATGTCTCTCGCAACGGATAAAGAAACGACTTCTTTCAAATACTTCACGAGCGCAGAACCCAGAGAGCGAAAAGCACAAAAAAAAAAACAAAAAACGAAACGAACGAGGGAATCACTTCCCTATCACACACTTTAACTCCGCGATCCGACACTTCCAAAATCCGACCGAACAGCCGCGCGCACAAAAAGAGACTGAATTGGTTTGAGCTTGGCTCAACTCAGGCAAGACTGTATGAAATGCTTCGAAAACATTTGCGATCATAGCGAGAGTATGAGTTCGACTCAATTCGGTAGAACTGTTCGTTTGTTGTTATAGCTGAGAGGTTACATTTATACATAAATGTTTTTGCTTGCAGGTGCCTATTCAGTTTTAAGTTTTCAATAACTTTGAATTGCCTGTTGTTCTCCTAGAACTCTCAAGGCACAATTTCAAGCTAGGATTGAATAATTTAAATCGCCTTACGAAGCCAAAGATTGAGATAAGAAAAATACCCTTTTAAGCTGTGACACTTTTCCCCAATTTCAATCGGCCAGAGCTGATCTTATACAGCCTCGCTTTCTTCGAAACATACATATTTAGATGAAAATCAAATTTGACCTTTCTTGTACTTACACTATATATGCCTGTCATTAATAAAATGACTTTTTTCAACGAAATTACACATTTTACATGTTCAGTTCCTTTTTCAAAAGAATCCACATAAATAGGGCGACAAGTCAGGCGAGCCTGATAATAAAATACCCGTGGTGGCACGAATAGCAATTTCTTCGATTATTTTCAAATATTTCACACTAATCGGTTGCCTAGTTTGTTCGATAGGTACGTGCAAACTGTTTAATATATAACATATTATAGCTTTCTTCTAAAAAATAGTACCAACAAAAAATACTATAACAATAAAACTTCAAAAATTTTGGCTATACTGGCATATGCCAACCAATACAATAAAATAATATGACCCGTTCCTACTAAGGTTGCTATCACGTCCATTGCTAAGTACATACCAGTATTATGATCGAAACGTTGTGCCTCTGTGTTGGTCATCCTTGCCCCGTAAATCTCGCATAAAATTATTCTTCCGAAATGGGAATTTCATTTCCAATTTGCATGTGTCGCAAAAATAGGATATTTAAAGGAGAAAACACGCTCACAAAAGACGAAAGGTTATGGGGAGAACAACGCATTTAAGAATGCAGGATACCGGTCGGGATTACAACTATTAGCATACAAAATCCGTGGGTAGTGGTGAAGTAAGCTGTTGGCTACACAGCCGCTCTATAGCGGCGGAAGCAGCCGTAAACTGTTTTCAATTTGTTCTTTTGCACTTTCGATTTGGCTTTTTAACAAGATTTTTGCCAATATTCCGACCCAAAGCGAGACAACGTCTTAAGTACTTTCGGTTCGGTTTCCTATTCGAAATTTGTTAGTTTGCATGTTAACAAGCTTTTAAGTAGATGCGTGTCTGTCATTTTCCGGATCACGATTATCTCAGTTCACTGTAACTTAGGAAGCACTTTGCTCAGTGATTTTGAGAATCGAATTGCCGAGCATAGAAAAAGGGCAGTATTTTTTTTGCGAAAATTTTACAAAAAAAAAAGGAAGAAAAAAAGTGTTGTGTTTTTACATAAAATGAAAATCCGATATGGTTAGATTGGTAATTAGGTTATATTGTCGATTTTCCAGGGTTAGTTTTGGTTGAAGATCCCAAAGATTTTTCAAGCATGAATCGTTCCGTTTAGTTTTCAAACAAACAAAAAAAGGGGTTGAGATATTTTAGGTTATGATTCAAAAGGGCCTAAGGCTTATATCCATAGTTGTAAGAGCACTTGATTTCAGAGAATAGAAGTGACTTGGTATTCCATTCACGCAAATATTTCTTCCGTTCCATGAAAAACTATTTTCGGGCTTCTTTTGCAAAATCATTTGAGGATGGAAATTATGCAAAGTGCACGAACTACGGATATTGAAGGAGTAATTTCGTTGATTCAGCAAGGAAACTTGTTATGAGTACCTACCTATATGCATACATACATACATTCAAAGATTTTTAAAACGCAAACGTTCACTAAGGTAATATTGGAAAATGTGGCGTTGACGTGCATTTGATATCATGGTTAAGCCAGTATAGTTGTCCTCGTGAAAATCATAAAGATTTTTTGAGCTATTTAAATTTCCAATCGAGGTAAAATAGCTCCAGAGAAAGTCAGAAAATATTACAATTTATAATGCAAAAAAAGTTCAGAACTTGTCAGAACTGCAAAAATCATTGGTAATTATTAATTGGGCTTTTGGTCCCTCATTTTCCATTTGAAGTCTTTAACATTGCCACGCCTATCAACCAATGACTCAGTGCTTTCAGGGTAGAAGCTTCTCTTAATCTGATTAGAAAGAATAGGCATTAAGCATTGTAGTCTTAAGTATCACCTGCAAAGATATGGAGGTGGTAAAGCGTTAATCCTGTAGGCTATTTTAAGCAGAGCAGAAAACACCGGAGCAAGTCCTGTGGAAATCCCGTAAAAATATGTAAACTTATTTTGCATGCCCGCAGCACGCCCGAATCTTATAAAAACGCGCCCGTGACGAGTAAACACTTTCAAAAAGTACGTCTGCAACAAGGCCCGTACAAATAAATACATATTTACTCGGGATGTTCTGCTGCGGCTTAGCATAGACTCACGTGTCTGGAGGTTCAGGTATTTGGTCCTTGAGCTATTAGTCAATTTAGTTCCATGAACATTCCACCTACTCTAAGGTGCACTTATAAGCTTAATAATAAGTAGGTATCTAATAGTAAGAAGCGAATTAAAACTGTGTCGGAAAAAAGGGCATGGCCAATCGATTTTCATGACAAAAATCAAGATTTTGTCTACAATGAGCACGTAAAAAACACTGAAAGCGTTTGGAGTTCGAATTAAAACCGATGATCATTTCATCTAATTGCATACAGAGCCAAAAAAGTCACCTAAAAATTAGGAGATTACCGTCTAAAAAAGCATGATGACCAAGGACAGCGAAAGGGGACAAAATTGAGGACATCACTACCAGAAAGCTTCCTATTTTATTCTGGTATTTCATCAAAAATTTATTGAAAAGTATATCGGATAAAAAGAAGAAGACTTACTAGATATAACTTCCCATTCGTTCCTGTTGTTGCGCAAAAATTTAATTTTGTATAATTAAATAAACTCTTAAGTTTGGGTTCAATTTCAACATTTTCCCTAAGCAGTCAACCGGTTGCATTTATCAACACAGCAAAGGACCTGTGACTTCCTATCGCACACTGACATATAATGACCACATTCTCTATGAAATTGCCAAAGTCTATGACATGTTTTCAACTCTGTGGCTATCTCAATCTTATACTCCTTTCAAAATAAGTCTTCCCCTATGTAAAACTTACCTTATTCCCACTCTGATTTATGGCTGTGATTTGTATTTGTGCATGGGACTTCGAATGCTGTCAAAAAATTAATATTGTCCTTTATAACATCATAAGATTATTCCTCTACGTTGATTTTGCGGAGTCTTTATTCAACCTTGAAGGAAAATGAGTTAAAAGCAATTAGGCCTCGTCAACTAAGCTAAAGTTCTACCTGAAATCACGCTGTAATTAAAAAAATAGAAGCCCTTGCCGGCTTCGACGAAAGAAACTTAAAAAATCACATCGACACGTTCGGGGACTCTGGCGGGAGTTGTCAGTAGCAGGGATTGAGCGTTAACAAAACCACAAGCAAGACGTGAACAATGCTTCACGTCTGAAGTCTGTCCGGAACGGAAAGTGTGAAGCGATGTCAACGAGGTGGGTGTGGATGGCATCGCATAAAGTGAGATGGGGCCAATGTTTGCGTGGCGCGTGAAATAAAAGTATGCCAGACATTATGCTAACAAGATGTGGAGAGCAATACTCAAACAGCAAAACAGCGAAACGGCACAACAACAACACAACCCGATGGCAGCTCGCAATAAAGGACGCACGTAAAACGGGAAAGCCTAAAGAGATACGAAACTCACTGAATCGACCAAAGCCTGCAAAGTAACATCTTAAAATTCAAGCAAGGAAAAACCAACAAATAAACAAACAAGCCACAAGCAAAAAGAACAATCCGAGGAAACTCACAGAAGTACAACCTAATGTAAGCGCATCGACGGACGGACGGACGGACGGACGAAAGGACGGACAGACTGACGGAAAAACACTCTCCTGTGTGCTGTACACTTCTTGTGTTTTGCTATCCATTTCTCTTGCTCAATGACTTTCCCCTTCTTTTTGGATCAGCTCCATGAGAATAAGAAACAGAAAGCACGAGTCGTAAATCATACGGGAAGACTTGATGTCACTTGTTGTTTGGCAATGTACGCCAAACTCAAATATTTCACAATTTCACGGCATGATTATATTTATTAAAGATGCGAACGCCTACAAGTTTTCCATGATAAGTTTTGCCTTGCACTCCGACGCTTTTGAAGCGATTTACTCAAAATGAAATATATTCTCAGTGGAAAATTGAATTAAATTGTGATAGCAGGCTCAGGCATGAAATTATTCGGCGCTAATCTGAATTTGTCATAATCGTTCAATATGCTCTTATGTGCAAGTATTTTGTGCAGTGTTTTCGATTTGTGGATAACTATATATTACTTCTGGTATACCGTGAAGAGAATCTCTATAATTTACGGGCTTGATAAACCCGCGGACTCTGGCCAACAGTTTAACATTACTGATTGATTGGGGTATAGAAATCGGTAGTGGCTTGTGTCCAGTCACAAAACATTGACCAGACGACCTTGTTAATTTGGTACGGCAGGGATCACGTACTTGATGGCTGGAGAGACCCCCTTGTGGGAGGCTCGCCGGGGTTGTGGTTATTGAAATGGTAAGCTGGCACATAATCCCGACCAATAGATTTCAATTGTGGCTAGACCCATGAAAAAGAAGAAATTGGCACACTGTGTGCACACGGTGGAAGCTGTCAAGTCATGTGATGCTCACCCAGGGTTATACTGACCATAAAACTCTAATATAAATTTACTCTTGGTACTGTTTCTTTACGTTCATATACTTGTGTTTTGATGAGAATTTCAGAGAGTTGTGTTAAGGTTTTTCATTTAGCTCCATAAGCGTTAATATTTTGTGTTTTACAGCCATGTTCTCATTATCAACTAACTGAACGATGATAAAAAGTAATGACTTATAATCCATCCAAAACCAGCAGATTTAACTCGTTAAACAACAATCAATTTCCTTGGTAGTCTCAAATTGGCATGAAAAGTCCGCTATGCTCTCTTAACTTATTTCAACAAACCGTGAATGAATTCTTCTTTGAATGCATTTTTGTTCAACTCATCCAGGCCCGTACGCTGGGGGAGTGTTTTGGGGGTTCAAACCCCCTATTTGTCACACATTTGCAGGATCGTTTCTTGAACCACAGACATTATTTGTCTAACTTTGCTTGCTTGTTTCCCAAAAAAGTTAAAAATTTTGATAGACTTTCTTGTGCCGAATTGTTCAAAATATACGAATCTGTTTTGCATGATAAATTTCCAGACACATGGATAAGTGAGGTTGAAAACCCCCCTGTCTGTACTCTTTTGGTGTTTCGCCCAAGGCCAATTTTCTAATTTTTTGTACCCTTAAATATGCTCACATATCAAATTTCATCAAAATACTTGAAAAATTCAGGTTTCTGGGCAGTTTTGCTATTTTTGTGGCAGACCCTGGTACTGGAGGTGCCCTTAAAACTGGTTCGATCCGGTCCATTCTCTAAGATCTTCGTTCTCATGTCCCCGTTAGCACGCATACCAAATTTCGTGAAGATAGCTCAACTCCTTCGGTAAGAAAACTGTATACAGACAGACGCACATCGCCTAATAGAATCTCCTAATGAAGCTGAACATTTCTATAAACATTTTATATGATGTATGTATGTATTTTGACTGCTTCTGTGGATGTGACACACGTATGCACAAACGCAGTGTTATTTGGTTTTTCAAATGATGTTAATTTAGTTATTCACAAGCTTGACCTAAACGCGTTTGAAAACAACAGTAAATTTCAAAACAATTACAGGCATACGATGCGTGCATTCACAGAAAAATAAAGCAACAACAACATAAGAAAGCCAACTAGAAAATATCGAACGTTTTAGTGCACACATTGAAATATAAGAGAAGGCGTTGTTTTGATTTTGAAAAAGCAAAGCCGAAGAGGCTTTGTAGTGGTGCAAGCACAGTTCAGTGTTTGCTTTGCAAAAAAAAATGCATACGATGCACGCTCTCTCTCTCTCTCTCTCTCTGTCTCTTTTGATTGAAATGCAAAGCATTTTAACCGCTCGCTTTGTTTTTCAAGCATTGTTCTCATCAGTAGATCATTTGTTGTCATTGAAAGGCAAGCATATTTGCGCAGGGGTTGTACTTCCTAGTTAATTTAGCATCGTACGAAAGTGAAAGGATGTAATAAGCATTAAGTCTATAAAGAAATGTGCTTAAAAATGTAAAACTAAGATTTGATGTTCAAAAAATATGTGACATACAGTAAGTACATACTTAGAAAACTAACAAGGCCATTAAGTGTATCCATGAAAGTCAATTACGTCAATATTTTGGAATAGACAGCTCCTTGTGTCTTGTAGCGCGGCTGATGAAAGCAGGTAATTTTTTCTATACCAACACTTGTGCACATTTTTTTCTCACAAAGTGAGTTTCATGCATCATTTAAAAGGAATAGGCTGAGTGGTTGGAGGTCTTTTCATAGCAGACAAACACTGTGTCGAGGGTTTAATGTGCCTGTTAGTTGTGTGTAAGATCCACAACCATTCGAGGTAGATCATATTAGATATGTAAATAAATGATCAGCGTAACCAGGAGATTCAACTTAGCTTTGTCGGTTTTTCTGCCCGTCTATCCATATATAGTTTTATTAACGATATTGGCGGAGAGAATTATCTACTATGAAAATCATACAAACTGCTCGTAAGCCTGCATTTTTTTCGGATTACATAAAATTTGATATCTGAACATATTTTAAGGTATAAAATATATTCCAAAACTGGAAAAGTTCGCGTGGCGAAAGAGAAATACAGTGCTGGCTGGGTTGAGGGAACTAATTCGTGCAAGGCAAGATCTTCCAGAAATTTTGGGAAAAAAATTGTACTTTTGTACTTCAAGTTTTTTGGAATAACTTTTTTCCCCTTTTTTAAAATAAAAAAGATCTCATTTATGAATTGAAAAGCTAAAAACTTCTATAAAATCTTGATCTGAGTTGAAGGAATAGTCTCAGTTGAGGGAACTGGCCTTGCCCGAATTAAATAGTTCCCTCAACCCAGACAGCACTGTATACTTAGAACAAGTAATCAAAAGTCGGCTTATGAGGCCTATTTATGGTCTTCAAAATCTCTAGAATATTTTGTCTAATTCGGTCTGTTAACAAAAACATTCGAAGATATATAGCTAACCCTTTGTATAGGCCGGGTATTCTATAGCCAAAATCACTGAATATAACACCCTGACTTTATTATAATTCAACAATTGTGAGGTACACAGTCGTCCATAAATTAATGAGGCTCAAAGAAAAAAGTTCGAAAATTTAGTAAATAATAACCATTGTTATAAAATATATTTGAAAAGTCTTTATATAGCTTTACTGTTAAGACAACATTTTAACACATAAATAAAACATAATCTTCACTATTCACACTCTATTAAAAAGAAGATTCCAAACAAGTTGATGCTGTAGATTTTCGACATCATATTGGATGCGGACGTTCACAGCTGGAAAAACATTGAGACTTAAAATAATACATATAGGTATTATTTCGTGAGCAAGAAACAAAAGTTAATAGCAGTTTGGACACATATACATTAATGTAGCATAATGAAATTTTTGTACAAAATATTTGATACTTTTTTCTTGTCGTGCTGAAAGTCCGCTTCCTGGAATTTTTGGAGAAGGCGCTTAAATTGCATGGAGTGCACTGGTGACATCGCACAGTGTGGCTGCTTACAACAACGCAAAGTGTAAATAATTCAAATGCAAAATGTGGCACCGCGAAACCGTAAAAACTCTTTGCCATTGTTCGGACGCAGCTTGTTGAGTGGCACTCGAGTGGAACGAACTCGCCACAAAAGATAAAATGCCACGAAATAATGCAATCTGAAAACAGTGAGAGCAACACAGTAGTCCGTGCTCCGACAGGAATGGATTTAAGTTAGACCAACTTCAATCGTTAAGATTTTGTGCGAACACTGACTGTCGCATGCCGTCAAGTTGCAGAAGACGCGGCCCTTGTTGACAAAAAATCTCGTTTTTTTTTCTTCTTCCAACTTAGATTTCACAGTTTTATTGGAAAGAGGAATAATGTAACTCTTTTCATATGTGGACATCACATGATGAATTTCCGCAACGCTCTAATTCAAGCCAATGTGCGGCTTTAAAGCTCAACTATTTTATTTACGAACAGGCGAAAATCCTAATGCATTTTTTCGTGCCTTCCGTGCATTACGATGGCAACAATATCCTTGCAATATCCTTCAAATTTGAACTCATGTTACTAGTTCAAATTATGGTGGGTTGCTCTACTCGTATTAATTGTGAATGTAACATAAGTTGAAAGCATGATACAAGAAAACAAGATAGCGCCACTTGCGAGAGGAAACGTCACAAACTCAAAATCGCGAATCGTTGTTGTTGTTTCCCATGTTAAACCGGCCTTTAACTTTTTTGAATAGCATGGAAAACAACAACAATTTCTCGCTTAGTGACGTCACAAACTCAATTTCCGGCTCTCAAAGAGAGCCTCAAAATAGCGGTACTGAAGTGGCGCTATCTTGTTTTCTTGTATCATGGTTGAAAGGATATTCTCTGGTGCCGGAGTTTGACTATGTCTTTTGCAAAGCAAAAAATTAAAGAGGAAAGCTACAAAAAAAAAAGGCGTCATGCTACAACATGGCATCAAATGGTAAACATGCCAACTGGAGAAAATGAATCAAAGGATAATTTTTTACGAATAACGTTATGAGTGGAAAATTTCCCACTTTACGGCCATCTCAGTCAGTATTATCAAAGACTTTTCACTGTGCCTAAGTGTGTCACCCTTTATGCCTGGCAGCCACACTAACCAGCCAGCCAACCAACTTCATATTAAGTGCTAATAGAAAATTAAAAAGATTAACTTAAATACGTATTATTTTTGGGCTGCTGTCGGGTTGCCTTAGCCGCAAATGACAAAACAAACGCCTGAGACAATTCTCAGCAAGAATTTTAAGGAAAAAATTTTTTTGTTTTGGGCTCAACCCCGGACAGTTGCCCTTGAATGTACCACCACACGCTGTGCAATTAATTGCCGTTTTCAATCGGATGCGCCCTTGCGGACTGTGACTAATCAGATGTATTTGCACCAAGGAAAAACAAAACATCGCTAGCCAATTTGATGTTATTTTTGGATCGCGAATGCAATTAATTGCATGTTTTCTGTTTTGAGCACTAAGACGATAACGTTGTTTTACTTTCGTCATCATCATCATCATCATCATCATCATCATTGCCACCGCTCCTGTTATCGCTGGGGTCGATGAAATGCGGCGATCCTGCCCATCTTGCAGAGCCTTTCCATTAAGTATATCTTGGGTCAACGTCTGCGAAGTTTCGAATTCCCTAATTATTTTTCTTTTCAATAGCTTTGATGCCATTGAATTTTGGCGTTAAATGAATAAAAATGATTTTTTTTTAGTCCTTTTCGACCGCAACATGGAATTTTCACCAAAAGTCACTAAGCGGTCATTGATTTGCTGCTGCACGCCTTTTTCTACATTTCCCATTCAACGTGATGTGCCGTAGTATTCCGAAAGCTTGTTGGCCTTTGTTGGCCAAGGGACTGAAAAAATGAGATTGATTTTTATTTTGTAATTCGCTTCTAAAAATTAATCCTTTTTATTTTTTTTTTTTTTTCGTTGTAATTTTTGCCATCCAACTTCGTTGGCCTTCCTTTTACACTTTTTATTTCAAGTCTTTTATGATCCGTGACCACTTGGGTTGTCCGTAAGAACGCAGCTACGATTTCAGTGCAATTTAAGCTTTTTAATTACCGTCATTATCGTAGGAAAAACCTAGGAAGACGGCACAAAAGGCAACTAAAGAAAAAAACTGAGGTCCTAATGGAATTTGTTAATCACAAAAAACACTTTTGTCTGCCCTTTATTGTACTCCTGCGGGATTTTTTCATTTCTCCATTTTTAGCGTTCGCTCTCATTTGCTCCATGTTTTTCGTCCCCATTTTGACCTCTTTTGAATTTTTGTCTTAAATTTTCTTCAATAAAAAAAAAAAAGAAATAAAAAAAACAAAACAGCATTCGGAAGCAATTCTTTCCGGGAGCCCACAAAATTCTTTGTTCGTAATGCTGGAATGTGGGATTAGCTATTAATTGAATACAGAAATTTAATCATGGCAATTATAATTGCTTGAAAGTACATGCATTTTTTAAAGGAAAACTGTTGATTGTTTTTAAATAAAATTTTCAATCTTTCGTTTCGTTTCGTTTGATCTGGTGTGTTCTCAGCCTCAAAACTCAAGAATAGAAATGAAAGTGCCGCATTCGATTGAAACAAAGGTGATATTCAAGAATCAAGAGCAAATTGGTAAAGTAGCAAGAGGGAATCGGGAAACTCATCTTACTAAGTGTATGTGAATAAGTAAGATCGAACTTTGCTTGATCCGCTGAAAGAAGGATGTGAAGGGGAAGGAATTGCTTCCCTAGTCAGATCAGCCTTGAAACAGAATAAAAAATTAACTTAAGAGGCTAATAAGTTAATAAGTGTTAAGTGTTAATATCTGTAGTCATATGAGAAAGTAACAACTTAAACGGATTAATACTGTTAAAGAAACTTTATTTAAACATGGATGAAAATTGTGTAATCAAAATTAAACGCCCATAAAATGTTTTGTCTAGAGCGAAAGTTTTCCATCAAAAACATAAGCCTTAATATGAAATCGTTATTTAAGTATGAAAATGCGTTATGCACACATCAGCGCCTTTACTTCCGTATACAAATCTCCTAAGCTATTAACTCCTTTCGGGCTGATATCGAAATAAAGCAAATCTTCCGTTTGGTATGACTAGGAGGTTTTTTTTAACTATTTCATATTCATAGGTATAGGAAGATATGTACATATCGTCGGCTTAAAGTGTAAGCCTGCTAACTTTACATTTATACATTTCTTTCTTCAAGATTTAAAGCTTTGGAAGGAAGTCCGAAATATGGATGGTTTATTTTCTTCCTATATGAAGTCTCTTCTTATTTCGATTCTGTGCACTATACAAAAGCTACGTTGGACTCACTTGTTGATGTTAGCTGTGAACTTTGACCACAGTTGGACTTTACTCATTACCTTACTCGCACTTTTACTCATCACGAATTTCTCTGTATTTACAATTTGAAATTAAAAAATAATTTTTTGCCTGTGCAGTATTAAAATCGGTTAAAAGTCTTTTCGCATATCTATGTATGTAAAATTGCTGCCCCGCTCAGGGAACTTGCACGGCTTGCCACCCCCTAAATCGCGACATGACTGGCACTCATGTTCGAGCGTAAAAAAATATAAACCGATTATCTCGCAATCATAATTTTTGAACTTTGGGAAGGTTTTTATAACTGTTGTTGTTGTAACGTTTGTTATTTCAGTTTACGATAAAACATTATTTGTGGACATTTGTGTAGGCGTTGCTGTGAGAGCATCACAGTCACTTTTTTCGGCGTATAACTCTCTTGGTCCTTCGCCAGTGCATCCAATATCAATCAAAAGAATTGGTTATCGATATATAAGGATTTTCCTCTAAACACATTTATTTAACGTGTAGGCGCAAGACTGGGTGGATTATTCTCATTTCCAATTAGAGTTTTCTCCAGGCCCAATATGCCCACGTACCAAATTTCAAATTGATTGGATCCGACCACAGATGGACAGACGACAGGCAAACTCAAAGACGGACAGTTCTATATCGACTCATCCTTCGATTCTTTACGAGAATATGCCTAGTATAGGTACATGTATTTATGTATGTCCTTACTCGCGGAGCGTAGTTTTCGGTGTTAGAGTATCCAAGCATAAATTAAGCTTAAGCTGGGAAGAAAAATCATTTTTCATTTAGGGTGGTAGTTACCAGAGCAGTTTAAGGGAGTTCTTAGCTTTCGCTTAAGTTTTCGTAGTTACCAAATCGTTTGAACCTAGTTTAATACCACGTCGTAGTAGTCTTAAATTTAAACGTGTAAATTTCGAAAATTCGAACAAAGCATAGAAATAAAAAAATAAAAACGAATCTGACATTGCAATACCCGACACATTATTTATACATACCTTTACATATAATATTTTTCATGTACGTCCACAAGAGTTATTACATGTATTATCATCATAAATTCATAATATATATATTGAGATAAGCATTTTCAACCGTTTGTACTTTTCCAAATTATACCATTGGAGTACTTACATCAAATTTCTAAATACCTTATAGTTTAACGCAGATATTTTGTGAGCTAAATAGATTGCTATGATCCAATTAAAATGATTAGCCCATTTCTACGACTTGTTATAGCATTTCTGCATATCCCTCATTTTGTCGAGATATATCCTCATGAATTTATATATGAAGGATTTGCGCAGTAAAAATCGTTGCGTTAAATCTCATCGTAATGATATTGCAATGCATTTTTATCTATTTTTCTTAAGACAACACTTTTCACTTATGTTAATTTTAAATAAAAAAAAGATCTTTAATTCGTGTGAAAAAAAAACAATTTCTCAATTGCAACACTCCTGACAAAAATTTTCATATCTGTAAAACAATGTGGAATGCTTATTATAGCTTAGAATATAAACAAATACTGAACCATATTTGGATTAGAGATTTATATATAATAAAGTTATATTAAATTATTAAGTTTTGAAGTAATAATTTAACATCTTCTTCATTGGTAAAAATAGCTGAATAGACTCTCAATGTCTTTTTAGTAATTCTTGCTGACGCGCAAATTTGTTTTTGCGGTTAGAATTCATACTTATTTAAAATGGTTTGAAACAATTAGAAGAAAGAAAACCTTTGCGGAATTTTTTTTTTATACAAGCCGCATAATATGCATTTTCGCTGAAAGATTTTTTGTACATTATATTGAATAAATCGTTCTTATTGTATTTAATTAATTTAATCTTATTGAAAGGCACTAACTAAGGCTAATGCAGGTAGTTCAGCTCCTTAAAACGAATGTGGAACGTTCTACCAACAACAATACCCATATCAATTCCTTATTTGCAGCTTAGTTGCTTACATTACATATAATAATTTAATTTCCCCAACAAAAAAACGAATTCTAATTTTTTTTTAAATCTATGGCTGAGAAGAAGAACGACTTAACTCCACTTTTCTGTTTTTTGAGAAAAATCTATTTGAAAGGTGTAAATGTTTAGGTCACGGGAAAAGAATAAGAAGAGAAATGTGTATCATTTAAATAGGCACATTTTTGTATGACTTTTGAATGCTACTTTTAATGTATAAAAAAAATTTCGCTATTTGATGCAGTGGCAAGTCGTTTTTCTCAGGAAATGCGGAGTTAAGTCATTTTTCAACAATAAGATTATGATTTGGACTCCTTTTTTTTTTAAATGTAAAAAGGATACTCAAATAACAAATTTCCTATATAAACTCATTAAAAAAAATTTAGTTATGTCGTTTTTCGTGTCAAAAAAATAAAACAAAAAAAATTTTTCAAATCTTTATTAAATCATTTGCTCGTATATCGACTTTCCAACACAGGTTGCAAAAAAAGTGGCGTATACGATGAATTGTCAAAAATTCTTGGAATGAAAAAAACCCTATAACTTAAATAATTTTCCAAAGTAACTTTAAATTAATGATCAGAAATAATAAAAAGTAAAGCATTTTATATAAGGAAAACAGAATCAACGATTTTCAACGAGCCATTTTTTTTATATTCCATGTTAAACTTTAAACTTCAATTTCCCAACAAAAGGTTGATTGTGATATACGAGGAGATAACTCCGGGACGACGATATATATAGCAACAAATTTTTTGCAAAAGTGGCCTTTAGACCACGTCCACAAAAATGTTTGTACAGTGTATGGTTATGGGCATCATAGAAGTTGACATAATGATTTTCGTCCCATTCTCTTATGAACTGTGGGTGTAAGACATTTTTGCAAAGCCGCTCTTTGGTCACGCCCTCTTTCCCAAATTTATAAAAGAGCATTGGGAGTCTTAAAAAACTTACATTTCAAATTTCATCAAAATATTTCAAAAATATAGGTTTAATAGCAGTTTTTACTATTTTTCAAACAGACCTTTGCACTAGAGGAACCCAAAAAAAATAGCCCCATCTAGCCCATTCTCGAACTTGTTTTACGCATACTTCCCTGCATATTCAAACCTCATTTCGTCGAGATATATCAAATCCTTCGACGAGAAAAATGTATACATAAGGATAGACAGACAGACAGACGATATGGCTAAATCAAATCTCCTGGTAACGCTGATAATTTGGGATGGGGGATGGATTTTTGGGGATCGATATAAGTTACTTCTTAAGATCCACTTATTCAAAACTTCATTTCGAAGTTTTCAAAAAATCAGATGTTAAACTATCCTTGTGCAAACTGGTGCGGGATGGCTTAAAAAAAGGGAATTTTCGGACGTCGATTTTTTTAGCATCAAATTATAAGAAGCACTATGGACCCATGAAAGAGTTTCATAAGTCCTTGTTTTCATAAGACCAAGTTCAATGCAAATATGCATATAGCTTTATAGCTTTTAACATAAATAATATAACTAGACGGTGAAAGCAATCAAAATTTCTTGGGGATACGAGTTTTTTTCGAACTTAAAGTAGCAATTAAACACTTGTTTAAGTCAACTAAGCTTGATACTCTTTTCAATATGGCTAACAAACGAGCAGATTAATATACTCTCCCATGAGCATTTAAGTCAAATATGTCCATTGCATGAAACCACCTCATATAATTCTGATTTATTGCCTTACGAATTTCGCTCCTATTATTCTATTCAAGGAAGTTTTCCCAACAAAAACCTAAATTGAGTTTGTGAAAACCAACAGACAGTGTGGTGGCATCGTCACACCACAAAACTCAATTTGGTAAGTTCGATGGGATGGGAAAAGCTAAAGCAACATAAATTTAAATAGCATGCACAAGACGAACAAGTGAAACAACAATAATAAACCAGGGCAGTTCATTTTTAGACTGCGAAGCGTCTTCATGATCCGATAGCAAGCAGGCTGTGCTGTAAAAATAAGTTTTAATGTCCGCTTCTATATTTTCATCTGTCCAAAATTTTGCAGGCAATTCTGTATAGAATCACTGAGGAGTGGATTATAAACTGCATTCAAAGTACGCCAAATTGAGCGCTTATGAGTGAATTCACAGTATGACGAATAGGATTTGGGACGCTTTATCAATCATTTACTCTCATTTACTTCTCACACGAATAACTCATGGCGGAGAGAATATTTGTAAACATTGGATCTTTGCAATGTGTTCAGTTTAAGCGGGACCAACTATTCGTTGCGGCGAATTGGCAGTGATTTTTTGAGCGAATTGACTGCGATTATTTTTTGGCAGCCATAGGAACTGTGCATTCATCGTTCCATAACAGTGGGACTCCACATGCGATAGTTCATTGTATATCATCTATCAAATTTTATGATAAGCGATGGCATCAGGTAGTGAGATTTTTTAGAGTGGGCATATTTCGGTATGCGATGAGCATTTTAAGATGGCGTTCAGCAAGAAAATTCGCTTCATAGAAGCGCTAAAACATTAAAAAGGATGCAAGATTTCCTAACTCAAGAGCAAAAAAGAAAAAAAAAACCCGACATTCTGGGTAAACCCGTTCTTGGAGAAAAGGGAACATCATAAAAAAAAAAAACAAAATACTCAAAACTGACATCTCCTCGCAAGCGATAGATGGCTTGCGATATCGCAAGTTATATCTCGCATGATATTTACTATCGGTTCCCATTTGCGATCTTTCGCATACTATGAATCATCTCAAGTGGAGACAGTAAGTTAAGGCTTGAACAGTCTCCATTGAATTGATGCTCTCTGTTTATTGGAAGCACAAAGTTTTTCTTTTTAAATTGAGCGTATAGTTACTTCATCTTATAATAATGGCAGTAAAATATGTTCACCAGATCAAAGAATTTACGTAATAAAGCATTTCAAAAGGGAACTCAAACTTAACAGAATAAAAACGGAGCGAAGAAAGCTTCAAATTCGCTCCACAGTGCACTGCACTGCACTGTTTGAGGATAACACTTCCGAACTCGACGGCAACAGTATGAGAGAGTATTTTGCTGCGATGTTCGCCGCAATTAATTCGCATAGATGTGAGAAGATCTTTGTTAATTGCATTATTTCATTTTAGAATTTTTCCATCCTTTTTTAATGGACGGACCATCTTTCAATGAATAACTATGGAATGTTTACATACGATGAAAAAAAAAAAACATCGAAAAACTCAAGATAAAAAACGAAAGGATTTCTCTATAAAAAAAAACAATACCCACAAACCTTGTGAAGCTCACAAACAGTTTCAACCATTTCGAGTTCTATTTTCGCCTTAAGAGTTTAAAAAAATAAGCCTCGACCACTTTGCTCGTTTCTTTCATTTCAAAAATCACACAAAGCGGGCCTAGTCCTATGCCTCGAATAAATCAATTTAAACAACACATTTCACGCATAAGTAGGTACCTATCCTTCATAGGAGCATTGGGGGAAAAGTGCCAAAAGTGGCCGAAATTAAAAATAAAATATTAAAATGCAAATATTTTTACAGGGCAAATGGAAATGAAAAAGCGAGATGAAAAAGACGAACGTGAATATAAATATTTTATTACCATTTGGAACGAAAAAGAAAACCCATTTTAAACGCCCTTTGGGTGTGAATATGTAAATTACTTTGAGTTCGAAGAAAGGTCCCATGTTGCGTTCTATGGAACGCACCGCTTTTTAAGCTTACGCTCGGCCACTGTTGGATGGCTACACATCCTTAATATTTCGAATGCGTGTTTCCGAATAAATGTAAATAGAAGAAAAACAAAGGAATAAATATTGCTGTGCGTTAGATTTCTAGGCATTCATAAATCTACTTGTTTACTTTCACTTTTAAGGTACTTAGTTCAAGACGATTATGCCGATATTTCATTTCATTTTCTTTCCTTTTCGTGTGCTGTGGGACTTTTTATTTGCCGAAAAGAAAAATTACTCTAAAAAAGTTCATAAATTGTGTTTCGTTTTTGCTGTAGGCGAGCGCCGTGATGTGACCGATACTTCCTTTAATACTTTAAGTGATGCTCTGTTAGTCTTCATCCCGCATTCATCTTTGTCTTCAGAGTTTTGCTTTGTTTTTTTTTTTTTGGAGCATGCGAAGTTAAATACCTAACACGTCATTGTATAAATTTATGCGAAAAGATCAAGCAAGGATATTTCAATAATAAAACATACTATATAATATAGCATCCTGCTTTATTTCTGATCGATATACTTTATACTTTCATGGAACAATTTCAGGATTACTTTATTTTTAATATGTACGGTAGTTTTTACCAAACATACATCATCAGGCATGCTCTAGAAATCGAATCCGAATATAAAAATTCAAAATCAATAAGATTTAAATGGAAATTTTAAGCTATTTCGAATTTTTTATGGGGATTCGATCTCTAGAGCATGCCTGCATGTACTTAGTTCATTGAACTAAATAAATACAGTCGACACTCTCTATAACGACCACCTCAAAATCAAATTTCTCTGTATAGCGAACCTCAAGGCTTTTTCGCTACATTATATTGCTTTTTTTCTCTTTTTTTTTTTTTTTTTCAACGTTTTATTATTTATTGAATCACTCCTCTAATATAGGAGTCTAGCAATAAGTTTTTAAATCTTACACCTAATTGGACAATATTACAAATTAGTAATAAGTTCATTGCGGGCCTCGGATACCGAAAACTGGGCTTTGCTGATATGTGAAGAAACACGTAAAATATTGACGGTGCGGAAACGAAGATTTTAAGCAGCTAGGCTGTGCGTGGATTGCAAGGGTGCATGGAGTGCACCCACCGCGTAGACGATCAGCTAGGAAAGCTGAGTTTATGAATGTGCGTGGATTGCAAGGGTGCATGGAGTGCACCCACTTTTTTCTCCTAACACCAAATTCTCTCAGGTCCATTTATATTCATTATAAAGAGTTTCGACAGTTTTGAGATTGACTACATGCTCAATCACAAAAATCGCAATTTTGGCAACTTGAGTACATACTTAACTATTAAAATACATAGTTAATTATAATTTTGAAAAGGTGACACAAATCATAGACCAACTACAATGTTCTGCAAGCATTAAAAAGTGTATATTTAAGAACAAAAGTGTACTAACTACTAGTAAGTTACTAGTACTTCGGTATGAGAGATAATTTAAATTGAATTTATGGTAGTATAAAAGCATGTTATTTATTTATATATGTTATTAAATAATTGCTATGTTCTGTTTTTTTAATTAATATAAGGATGAATTTAAAAATACTTTATTTTTTAGTAAAATACTTTATTTTTGTTATTATTAAATAAACTTATACTTATTTTGCCCTTAGAAAGCTGTCATCCCCCATTTAAAACGCTTTAGTTATCAACACCAAACCCAATAAACCAGGTTTCTTTGTCTTATCTTCCCTTTTACTTATGAAATATTTCTTGTAGTCATTTTTCTAAGATGAATTTTTCCCAAAATGAGCAAAGCTCTATTTTTTTTAAAGCACAACAACTATGAAGTTAGATCTTGAACTTCTACACAGAGAAAAAAATTAATCAGAAAATTTTTTAATTCAAAAGGAAAAACATGCAAAACCAAGATGAATTTTCTCATGTTTTCGCAATACAAGGTAGAAGTTCGGTGTCGACCTCTTTAAAAAGTAATCTGTATGGAACTGTTCTCAGCTCCTTTTTAAAAATTAGTCAGCTTATTTAATGCAAATCAAGGTTTATTCCGAGAAGACCAAAATATGTTGATTGATGCGCTCAAATATGAGAAGTCGCAAATACGAGTTTTTATTTGAAAGAGTTTTGGAAGCACGCCTATACATACCTATGTATGTATATTGATTGTTGTCCGATAATTTCGGCAAAGAGGCCAGTACAAAGAAAACTCTTCACATTTTTTTAAGCCCAAGGGGCTATTTCTACAACAAAGCATGTAGCATTTGCATATTTAAAATGCTAGTGCTGTGAAACAGTCTTTGAAATCTTCAAAATTGGGAAGCACAATCGATTGAAACTCGACAACTCCGCTGAAAATACAACGAAAATTATATGTTATTTAAATCCGGACTTTTAAATACCCTGCAGTAATATGGACTGACCCCAGTGTAGCCTTCGGTCAGTCCTTCATGTTGCCAGTACTAGTAGTCCCTCATAATTACACTTCTAAAATAATCAGCTGACCTTTTTAACATGGACCTGTCATTGGAGAGGGACTAGTCCGCAAAATGGTTGACCGTGGGTCAGTTTTTTTGGGTTAATTGTCGTAATTTTGTCTGGTTTTAGGATAGTCAAATAGGGAAAATAAAAAACTAATTTCTTATACATATTCTAAGTTGATGAAAGTGTCATTTACAGACTACCCTTAAACCAACCCGTTTATTACCGACCGCCGGCTAGCCGAATTCTATGGAGCGAACTGCCATAATATAACCGGTAGGGTTTGGACCAGTCAAAGGCCAGTCCTTCTTAGGAAATCGACCGGCTAATTACTGCAGGGTATTTAGTGAAAATGCTGAAAAATGCCAAACGGTAGTGGAAACCGCGCCTAGCACGAACGAAATAAAAAGCTTTACAACTATGTATGTAAAAACGGAATAATCAAAAGTGGAAGGGAACCGGAAGCTATAGATTTTGTGCTTTCGGCCTGGCGCACATTTTTACCACAGAGCAGTACATACAAACATACCTATTTTTTTGTCAACTTTTTCGTGAATTACCACCATTGAATACAATCCACGCAAAACAATCCGTTGTACTGGTATAACATGTAGATGTCCAAAAACCGTGCAAAACTGTAAGCTTTTAAAACTTACATACTTCACACTGTTGCACAATAGTTTGATATTATTGGTCGCTTAAAAAGTTTTCCTTTTAATGGTTGAACTTTCACCAATATACATATTTTTCGGGCTATTCAAGGGTAGCAATGCATTAAGAAATTAAGCTAAGTAGACCACTTGAGTGCACAAATTCCAAGCCAGAAATTACGATCCAAAACATAGTAATTTTGGCAAAAGTCAGTTGCACTTATTCACACCTTGCCTTTGGTCGTACATATGGATATACGAACATATGTATGTATGTATATGGAAAGCCGATTTATGCGGGAGCGAGCAGCATGAAACATGGACGAACTTTCAGGCTGTGTAGCAATCTTCCGTAGCAGGACATTTCAATGGCTTACTTCCTAATGCCAACAATCGGGCCGAACTGAATAAATTGACTGCGCCTTCTCTGGAAGTCTATGGAAAACACCGGTAACAATTGATTATGAACTTGTAAAACTTTGACCTTTCAGTTCGAATCGACTTCCAAAGTCGACTCCTGGCCGTGCGTGTTAGAGTCATTTAACTGCACTACTGTTCACTGTTGCGAAATGGTGGTCGTAATCTCATAAAACGTTTTGGATAATTGAAAGTCAAAAGCTCAGTCTGGGAGCAACCAAAAATCACTTTTAGAGCTTTATGAGGTGCTTAAATTGAGAAGAATAAATTCCTTTCGGATTTTCGTTCGTCCACGTGTCGCTATTGAGACGAATAAAATAAATCAACCGAATAAAACATTTGCAGAGTTTCTTATTTTTTCATTGGGGTCGCATTAAGGACTAATTCTAATTGTCTGAAAACACACAGTTCACAATTTGGAAGGTAATTCGAATTTCGAACTATTGTGCGATATTTGTAAAAACATATTAGAATCGAATGTATGGCAGCTTGGCATGTTTCCTGAATGAGATTCGCATGGGGTTGAGAAATTTGATTGATTTCCTCCTTTTCAGATGAAAGTCTCGCTCCACCCAAAATGAAATGTGAACAGCTTAAAACCAATGCGTAGAGTTCATTAATTTTGAGGAATACATTATTTTGATTTATATTCAATGGATGTACGAGGGACTTAGATGTGATGATTTAACAAGTAAAAAGTACAATATATAACAGCCAGGCTTTTTACAGCTTTTCCTCAGAAAAATGAGCTCTCTTCTAAAAACTGAATTCATATTTTTTACTTGGAGTACGCTTTGCATTTGAGAGTGATGCATTTGAAGTGCACTTTTCAGCTTGTGTGTTTAAAGTTTTAGAAATTTTAAGTTTTAAAGATCGTAGTTTTCATGTCTGGAAAGTCTAAAAAATGATTAATAAATCCATTTTCTTTATCCATTGCCTTTCGTCAATAATTTCGAATGATTGCGTCTTATAAGCGGTAAACCGGGGAGCGGTGCGGCGTTGTAAGTGGCAAAAATTTCAATGCCTCACCAACAAGAAAAATTTTTAATCCATTTTTTCTGCAAAAAATACAAACTCTTAGACCCATTTGAATACTTTAAGCCTATAGCAGCTGGGAAAATACCCTAATGAATAAACCAGGAGATTCGATGTCCGTTCGTCTATCTGTCTGTATACAGGTTTCTTATCAAAGTAGTTGAGCTAGCTTGAAATTTGGTATGCGTGCACACGAGGACATGAGCAAGAACAAGTTCGAGAATGGAACCGATGGGACAAATTTCAAGGGTACCTCCAGCACTACGGTCTGTCACAAAAATCCCAAAACTGCCCCAAAATCGGAGTTTTTCGAAATATTTCAATGAAATGTAGAATGTGAGTGCATTTTGACACCTCCAATTCGAATTGAAAAAAAATGCTGAAAAGTAGGCGTGGCAAAGGAGCAGTTTTCATACAGAAATTTCACAAAAGTCAGTATATGGGAGGCCCCTTATGGCAATAAAATCTGTAGAATATTATTTCTTAATGGTTCTGTTTTTTGGACACGCTTAAAAAATTAATTAAACATTCATATGTGTCTGTGTCGGGTATTTTATTGCCAAGCTCGCCTGACTATAACACCCTTACTGGTTTTCTATTAATTTCTTATAAAAGTGTTTAACAAAAATCACCATCATACCCTGATCAAAACATATCATATTGTTGGATTTTGTCTGCTGCATTTCATTTTTAGCAGCGGGAATATTTCTGGATTCTTCATAATTCTGTTCGTGTTTTTAGCGTCATATTTTACAAGAGTTACACATACATATATCTAACTCTCTGTCCAAACGAATGTCATTCTACTATTCAAATTCAAATTTAAAACTCTAGTTCGCCCACCTTTTATTAGTCACGCCTTTATGAAAGCTTCCACTGATTGTATACTTCTTAAATAACAGTTTTACGAAGTCTATCTTTTCTAACTGCTGGAAGCGTGATAAAATAATACCAACTTTTAAAACCAAAGTGTGACTTGCGACATATATAAATTTTTCCCTACATATTCTAATCCTTCGGGGAAATTATGTTCAATCAAAATAACTTATTTGAAATAAAACTTTTATTCCTTAGCGATGGTCAATATGGTTTCAGGGAATCGCGAAGTTGTATCACATCTCGAATTCACATCATTGAAGGCTAAAGGTAATCCGAGGCAATAGTAACGTATCGCAGTGGCTCAAAAGCTTTAATGTACCAAGCTAGCTTCAACGTCTTTTCGCCAGCTATCAATCTTATTAAGTCTTATTTGGTAAATAGAAGACTAACCGTATGTATAGACAACCATTTCTCCCAACCCTTACAAGAGGGGGACTGGACTGCAGCGATAAACTATTGGTACGCTAGTTTTCAATTTGTAAATACGTACCTATACAAATGACCATCGTGAATATCTTGGCCTCTGTAAGTTTTACATATGTATATGTTTAACAGGATATACATATGTATATTAGGGTGATGACTTTAAGTGTTTTTTTCTCAAAAAAAAATTCCTGTGTTATAGTACGATGAACTTTTATTAAAGATGACATAAAACAAAAATTTTAAGGTTGTTTGATAAAAAAATGTCACGCACCAAGTCATTTGAAAAATTTAATTTTTTATTTTTTTCCAAATTTTTGAAGTTACTGTTAGCAGAGTCGCTCCTAGAGGGGTCAAATGTAAAACCAACTCCCATTATTTTTTTTATCTCCAACAATTTTTCCGAACAAACCTTCCCCCTATCTCCACTCCTTAAGGGGGCTCCCATACAAAAGTAAATTTTTAATGAATTTTCCCCCCACTGTCCTAACTAGCCCCACAATTTTACTCGAAAATTTATTTTTGTCTACTAGGCTCATTATTTGACCAGTTAGGGGATGGAACCCAAAATTCAGTTTTAAAAAAAAGGTAATAATTATAACATATTATTAAAACATACCAAAAACTAATCCAATATTCTTCATATTAGGCTCGTTTAAAAGGTAATTTTGCAAATTTTTCGAATATGCATACTGAACATGCTTGTTCTTGTTACTACGGCATCTATATTATAGATTGAAGTACGTGAGGCATTTTTCTTTAATTTAAGCCTTATTTTGTATGGGGACCCCCCTAAGGAGGGGAGATAGAGGGTACGTATGTTTGAAGAAAATGTTTGGGGTAAAAAAATAATGGGGGTCGGTCATATATACCATCCCCCTAGGAGGGGTTTGACTGTAGTGACAGCCATTTTGTATGAAATTGTGATAAAATTAAGGTAATTTTGTATGGGTGCCCCCCTAAGGAGGGGAGATAGGGGGTCAGTATGTTGGAAAAAAATGTTAGGGGGACAAAGCTGATGGGGGTCATACATTTGACTCCTCTAGGGGCACTGTGGGGCTAGTTAGGGCAGTGGGGGGAAAATCATAAAAAAAATACTTTTGTATGGGAGCCCCCTTAAGGAGTGAAGATAGGGGGAAGGTTTGTTTGAAGAAATTGTTGGGGATAAAAAAATAATGGGAGTTGGTCTTACATTATACCCCTCTAGGAGCGACTCTGCTTACAGTAACTTAAAAAATGATTAATAAATCCATTTTCTTAATCCATTGCCTTTCGTCAATAATTTCGAATGATTGCGTCTTATAAGCGGTAAACTGGGAAGCGGTTCGGCGATGTGAGTGGCAAAAATTTCAATACCTCCCCAACAAGAAAAATTTTTAATCCATTTTTTCTGCAAAAAATACAAACTCTTAGACCCATTTCAATATTTTAAGCCTATAGCAGCTGGGAAAATACCCTAATGAATAAACCAGGAGATTCGATGTCCGTTCGTCTATCTGTCTGTATACAGATTTCTTATCGAAGTAGTTGAGCTAACTTGAAAGTCGGTATGCGTGCCCACGAGGACATGAGCAAGAACAAGTTCGAGAATGGAACCGATGGGACAAATTTCAAGGGTACTTCCAGCACTAGGGTCTGTCAAAAAAATCCCAAAACTGCCCCAAAATCGGTCTTTTTCGAAATATTTGAATGAAATGTAGAATGTGAGTGCATTTTGACACTTTCAATTCGAATTGAAAAAAAATGCTGAAAAGTAGGCGTGGCAAAGGAGCGGTTTTCATACAAAAATTTCACAAAACTGCCCCAAAATCAGTCTTTTTCGAAATATTTGAATGAAATGTAGAATGTGAGTGCATTTTGACACCTCCAATTCGAATTGAAAAAAAAAATGCTGAAAAGTAGGCGTGGCAAAGGAGCGGTTTTCATACAGAAATTTCACAAAAGTCAGTATATGGGAGGCCCCTTATGGCAATAAAAATCTGTAGAATATTATTTCTTAATGGTTCTGTTTTTGGGCACGCCTAAAAAAATATTCAAACATATCGCACCCTTGCTACTAAATCGGCACAGTTCAAAATTTCGCATTTCTCGAAACTCATTCAATCCCTTTTGACTCTAAGGAAAAATAAATTCTTTTCTAAACTAACAGCCCTATTATGATTGTCGACTGATGATAGAGAATCAAAAAAAATTCTATCTTCGACAAAAATTTTTCATTTTCCACATACTAGAAAATGAAAAATTTTAGTCGACGATAAATAGAACTTTTTCGTTTCTCTATCAGTAGTCGACAAACATAATAGGGGTGTAATATTACTCCCAATCGACTGCTGCATCAGTCAATATAAGCCGTGATTCTCAAGGTCTTGGGTTTCATACAGATTCATGCAATCGATTATAAAAAAAAAATGATTAAAATAATTTTGAACTGTGCAATCAAAAGAACTTATTTTAAATAAAACTTTCATTCCTTAGCGATGATCAATATGGTTTCAGGGAATCGCGAAGTTGTATCACATCTCGAATTCACATCATTGAAGGCTAAAGGCAATGCGAGGCAATAGTAACGAATCGCAGTGGCTCGAAAGCTTTAATGTACCAAGCTAGCTCATTGCTTCAACTTCTTTTCGCCAGTTATCAATCTTATTAAGTCTTATTTGATAAATAGAAGACTAACCGTATGTATAGACAACAATTTCTCCCAATCCTTACAAGAGGGGGACTGGACTGCAGGGATAAATTATTGGTCCGCTAGTTTTCAATTTGTAAATACGTACCTATGTATACAAATGACCATCGTGAATATCTTGTCCTCTGTAAGTTTTACATATGTTCATGTTTAGCAGGATATACATATGTATATATGCAGTACATATAAACGCGAAGCCATAGAAAATTAGTCATTGGGCTGAAATGAATCGTCTTTGTTTAAATCGCACTAAATTGAAATGCTGTTTGATTCGAGAAATCCTCAAGTTTCACGATGATTTTTAATAGAACACTGCCTTAGAATATCCACATCACAGCCACTATAGCAGAAGTCTATCGCGTGTTACCGATTGCCCGATATTTCACATCGATATACGAAAATAGTACCGTCATAGGGGCGGCAAATATTATTTTTGCCCAGAGGTGGAAAATAGCTGGATCGGGCTCTGCGGACGGACATGGGTAAATCAATTCTTTTAGTGAGGCTGATAATTTCTGAATATAGTCAATTATATAAAAAATTTCTGGTCTTCATTTGAAGCTCATGCCATGTTCAAGCTACAAACTCAAAGAATCTCATATTCAATTCCGCATTTTTATGAAAAATCGACTTTAAATGAGTGTCTAAAATTTGCCTTTTTGCATTTTCATTCAAAGGAAAGTATTTAATGTGCGTCATCCTGGAAAAAAATAAGCCAGTTTGGTGCTTTCATTTTGAAAAAAAAAAACTTGATGGCTAGAATTTTATTCACTTAAATATTAAGGAGAATCTCAGTCTCTCGAATCTCCATAGTAAAAATATAAACCTACCGAAAAGTTTTCGCTCATAAAATTTGCTAAAGACAAAAAAAAAAAAACAAAACAAGTAAGAAAGCTAAAGTCGGTCAAGCCCGACTTTGAAATACCCAGCGTCCCGACGTTATGAGCGCACTACGTTTTTCTTCTCTATTTGTGGGCGTGGCAGTGGGAGGGCAACATAAATTATTTCCCTACACCTTTCATTCGCCTTGGTGAACCTATGTTGCGAGTTTGAAGATTCTACGCCTTTTACTTCGGAAGTTACGAAAAATCTTCATTTGTGGGCGTGGCAGTGGGCGGGCCATATAAAAATTTTCCTACACCTTTCATTCGCTTGGTGAACCTATGTTGCGAATTTGAAGCTTCGACGCCTTTTACTTCGGAAGTTACGAAAAATCTTTATTTGTGGGCGTGGCAGTGGGAGGGCAACATAAATTATTTCCCTACACCTTTCATTCGCCTGGTGAACCTATGTTGCGATTTGAAGCTTCTACGCCTTTTACTTCGGAAGTTACGAAAAATCTTCATTTGTGGGCGTGGCAGTGGGCGGGCCGCATTAAATTTTTTCCTACACCTTTAATTCGCCTTGGTGAACCTATGTTTTGAATTCGAAGCTTCTACGCCTTTTACTTTGGAAGTTACGAAAACTCTTCATTTGTGGGCGTGGCAGTGGGCGGGCCATAAAAAAAATTTTCCCACACCTTTCATTCGCCTTGGTGAACCTATGTTGCGAATTTGAAGCTTCTACGCCTTTTTACTTCGGAAGTTATGAAAATTCTTATTTGTGGGCGTGGCAGTGGGCGGGCTATACAAAATTTTGTTCCTACACCTTTCAATTGCCTTGGACAACCTATGCTGCGAATTTGAAGCTTCTACGCCTTTTACTTCACAAGTTACGATAAGCCCTTATTTTTTGGGCTTATTTGTGGGCGTGGCTCGAGAGGGCGGCGTCCATTTTTTGCCAGGATATGTCCCTTTTCGTATTTACCAGCACACCAAATATCAATGGAATGTGTTGAGTGGTTCGCAAGTTACAAGCATTTATTGAAAACACAATAAATTCATTTGTGGGCGTGGCAGTGGGCGGATGTCTCCCATTTTTACTTAGGATCATACTCGGACCCCGATATACATGTGTGCCAAATTTCGACTTCATTGGTTCAGCCGTTTCGGAGGAGATCCGACCACGGACGGACGGACAGACGGACAGACGGACAGACGGACAGACGGACAGACGGTCAGACGGACAGACGGACAGACGGACAGACGGACAGACGGACAGACGGACAGACGGACATGTCTAAATCGATTCAGTTTTTGATCCTGATCATTTCTATATATATTTTTCTATATCTCCGGAGCTTAATTCTCCCTGTTACAAGATTTGCACAAAACTAATATACCCCGCTTACGCTGGGTATAAAAACGCAAGACCAACCAAAATAAAACCCTGGCTACTGTCGCTTTTTCTGCCTCCAATTGATTTTTTCGCATTGTTGAGAATCAAAAGGCATAAAAAGAATTTCGTAACAATTTCCTCCGCACTTTCGCAAGAGTGCTCCGCACAAATCAAAACTTAAAAGCATTAGCCAAGTGGTTCCACAAACCGCAAGCCTTCACAATAGACGCGATTAAAATAGTTGAGCATTCGGAGCATTCTAAGGACAAAAAGCGAAAAGAGAAGAAAAAGTTGCCGAAGGCCAATAAATCGCGTTCTACAGTTTTTTGCGGCTCATATTTACATAAAACTGGTCACAAAAAGGATACTCGCTTTGGAGTTCAACACCAAGCTGCTTCGGCGAGAATGAAAAAAGCAATTGCTTTTGTGGTTTCAAGGTCTGGCAGCTGCTTCGATAGTGATAAAAAGCTGAATTAGTCATTTTTTGAGCATCTTTTTTCTTTGCAGACTTTAAGGTGGAAAACAGCTTTCATAATAGTTTTCCATAATTTGTATGCATGACTGAGTTCATATTTTTGTATATTTTTCTCTAACTATCTAACTACGTACTTATATACATAAGTAAAACATAAAAATTTCATTTCTTAAAAGATAATAAATCATCATGAACAGCAAAAGATCTCGGTTGAGTTCGTTTCATTTATAAAATACATAAGCTTAAAGTCGATGACGACACAATTAAACAAGTTCAGTATCATTCTATGCATAAATTTTTCTACCGCTATAAAATGGCGGAATTACATATTTCTTGCAAACCTAGGTACATCAATATATGTTATGTATGTAGATTTCATATGAAAAGGCTTGACTAGTATAATAAAATAATTTTTGAATGAAACTTGTCACAAGTTTAGTATGCTGGAAAAAATTGCTATAAAATACTTAAAGAAGATTTATTCAAAAAGAAAAGTTCCATTTTTGTGTGGAAGTAATTAAAGTTTATTGTTTTATTATTCGAGTTTATTTGAATATTGACTTTCCAAGGAGAAAACACCTTGAAGGCCATCCTCACTTGCTTCTTGGACTGTTCGCAAGCAATAACAGAGACCGTAAATCACGTAAATCACCAATAGCAATGACGGCAAAAAGTAGGCAACAATACATAGATTTATTTGTTTTTGCGAGTTTTTTAGCTGTCTTGCCAAATACGTTTTTCATTGCTTCCAAAAACCAACAAAAAATTTAACAAAAGCAACTCACCCTAGCCCTATTGGTACCAGAGACAACTTCCACAATACCTGCAGGACATAACATACAATCCCCACCTACAAACATGCACATATATATTTATGCAAGTATATATTTTCGAAAGGGCTTTTTGATTCAGCGAAACTTTTTGCCCACCTTCATTCATGATCACGCATGTTTCGCAGAATGTGCAATTTTTGAATTTTTATTACTAACTGAAAGGATGTTAAAGTGCATTCCCCAAGCTTTGAAACTCATATACCTGACATTTACATGGCTTTAATTTGAGACATATTTTTATAGACCTTTCGTTTATTTGTTCATCTTTTCGGTTAAGCGCCTCATCAAAAAATTTTTCCGTAATAGTGACAACCCGAAAAAAACTCTATCCTCTACAGAACTGTACTTGATCAGTTAAGTCTTAAAACTCTCTCTAATACTAACTAGGGTCTATAATAAAAATCAACAAAAATTACTTGGAATTATTTTTATATCTGTAGGAGTCTTAAAGCATGACAATTTGACCAGCCTGTAGACAGTTCACGTCACTTGAAACTACTTATAGCTAGTCTTCGCTAGAAAAACGTTTGCCCATAATCACGATGAAAATTGAGTTAATCGCGTTCGCCGAAGCATCCTATGAGGCCGGAGTAGGCAGATGAATACAAATAGGATAACAGCATTAACAGTTTCAGTCCTTTTATGAGTCTGAAAAATAAGAAAAGCTTCCAAATTAAGTATTTAAAAACGCAACAAAAGTGAGAAGTGAAATTGAAATTACATAGAATTAAGGGTATTCCCTTAAAAGTGAAAAGACTGAAAAATCGAAAAAGTGTAAAAGTTCGCAAAGGAAATTTCATTCATTCAGGTATGTGAATGTTACCCCTTTTCTGGGGAATGGTAGTTCAATTCTCAAAATACTGTGATTAATTTCTCTTTAACAAGATTAAGAGGGAATTCGAATTACCTCGACATATTATTCGGGAAATGAATTTTCTGAATTAAGTTACTCGTTGTACAATATTCAAGGCTTCGGGAATTTGAAAACCACATGGAGTTGATTTCCCGGATTAAACTTTCACGTTCTTAATTCATTTTTAAGATTAACAGGTTTTGAAGGTTCTTGATGCAAAAACAAGTTTAAGAGAAACCCCCCAATCATATAAATTTATAATTCTTTTTGATTGTGCTGACTTATTTTTGAAAAATTAATTTTCTTTCTGAACCAGAAAGACCAAATCTAGATATTTGTATCGGTGAAGAAAAATTGATGATAAGCAGAAAATTGGCTCAGTTGTGAATAACAAAGCTTCCTGTGATGATGACATCAAACATTTCACCAATGTTGAGTGGATGAGATATCTCTAGTGTTTTTGTTCCACGGTAACGCCACTTAAGTCTGGTCTGTTTTTCACCGAAACCATTTCATAACCTTCCAGAAATCGGTATAGCTCGACGTTTACAGGCCCACATTCCGATTCGTTGATGCCATAATTTGAATTTTGCTCGCATTTGATTATTTCTTGCCTTTCTATCCTAACTAGGCAAATATCCACTCAATTTCACTACAAAATTTGCGCAATATCCATAGTTGTAGGCGGTTGTTTCGGCGTAGTTTTGAGAGCACGCACAGCTGACTATCGACATAATACCCCCAATCGCTTTGAGAGAACTCAATTTCGTGCTAAGGAGGTTATATATTAATTTACTTCCATTTCTTATTGTATTTCTTTCAAAACTGGAGATTCGGAAAATATGTTCATGGCGGTTGAGCCCTGGAATGGCAGTGAAAAACCGTGGCGATAATTAATGTGATGCCCTTATATCTTTCTCTAATATTCACTACCAAACAGACAATATGGCCTATAAATAGTTTTCAAGAATTTCGCTATGTGTTTGTACAACATCAAATGTTCAGACGTCTTCTTAATGTAAAACGCAAATACGTTTAAATATCGCAGGGCATAAAGAATTATTGGTGTAAAGAGTAAAGCGTCAATACCGTTTATCGGTATCTCCTTTCCAATAGCTCCCACCTTAGCTTTCAATCACGTGCGATGAGCTCGATTTCAATAAATCTTCTCTAAGACCTTCCAACAAATCAAACCGTAAATTCTGACATACAAATGCTTACCATATATCAACGTATATCAACTGTCAAACGTCGTTATAAATCAAAAGGCGCAGTTAAAAAAACATATAATCCTGCTAAGAAAGCGAACGGGGGAGAAAGAAGTGATAAAGGACGAAAAAGCTATTATAATATTCACACCTGATGTGAGAAAAACAAAGGAATATATAATTTTTGTACCTATCATTTGTATAAGGCCAATGGCGTCTTCAAGCTAAAAGATTATGTTTGATATGAGCTTCGGACATCAGAAACTTTCCCGTACCTTTTTCGGCAGTCTCATTTAAATTTTTAATTTTTATATTGCTATGCACTGCTTACTGATATGCAAATATTGCAGATATCCATGACATTGGAAAGTGTTTAAGTATCCTTGGTCGGCTTACAGTTACACATAGGTATATTCGGACTGGTTTTATATCAACGTTCCGCGCAATGTGTCTTTGACGTATGATTTCGAGAGACCTCAAATGCCACGTTGGGTCGGACAGTTTTCTATTAAGGTGCTCTGTTTTGGAGTTGTTAGATTTTGTTTCAATTCCTCATGGCTACTTATGAGTTTTACTCAGTTTAATTTGTACTTGCTCTCTACACCCGCTTTTTATCAGTGTTGAGTGAACATTTCGTTTGTTTGAACTACCTGAAGTTCTTTGGTTGTATCTCTAGAGACTTGACTTGCCCAACACACCTAAGACGATATGAATGAGTAAGCTTATGTGGAATTAATTGTTTTTGGAGGCAATCAACGAATAAAATCAATCAATTGGAGACCACGACCTCTCAAAATGCTATATAACAAAACAGGCGTATATAATTGTCCAAAAAAACAACTTAAACAAGTAAGAGTGTTATAGTCAGGCGAGCCTGACAATAGAATACCCGACACAGACACACACAAGTTCAAATAATTTTTGTAATCAAGAGGTGTTTAAGGCCATAAGGGGCCCAATACACCGATTTTTGTTAAATTTCTTTATGAAAACTACCCCTTTGCCACGCCCACTTTTCCAATTTTTTGGAATTCTAATCGGAGGCTTAGGAATACGCTCGAATCCTAAGTTTCATTGAAATATTTGGAAAAAGTCCGATTTTGAGGCAGTTTTGAGATTTTTGTGACAGACCCTAGTACTGGAGGTACCCTAAATAATGGACCGATCTAGGAAATTTTTTGGGAGGATGTTAATGACTACAAAAGAGGCATAAGTGCCAACTTTTGTTCAAGTCCCATTTGAATTTGGGGTGAAGGGGACAACTTTCGAAAAACGCCCTTCTGCCACGCCCACTTTTTAAAATTTTTGGAAATCGTATTACTTGCCTTCGATAAGAAAACTGTATACAGTCAACAATCGCTGACAACTACGAGAGACGCAGCAACGGATATTAAATCGATCCCTGTGATGCTATCTTTCTATAAATATGTATGGCTAACCTCAATGATTCGGTGTACACACAACTTTACTACCGTAACGCAATATACCATTCGAATAGAGCGTACTCGGTGAAGAACTTTGAATGTAAAAAACATCCAGAAAAACCAAGGAATAGCTTCGTCAGTATACATTTGATAGAAATGTACTGTTTCTCTATTCAGGGATTACAACAAAACAGCTGTACAGCAAAAACCTCTTTTTGACACAGATGAGTATATTAATTCCGAGCTTACAATGCCTTCTCAATAGTTGAAATTTTTAACAATAATTGACTTGTTCAAGTTTATAAAAATTCAATGCAATGAAAAATATATTGAGTCCATGAGAAAAGGATGTCTTATTATCACAGATGACTGCCGTATTGGAAGGCACACGAAACGCCTTGGCGTTCCATACAACGACTTCTGTTGAAGTTGCAGATCGGAGGAGGAAGAAAAAACGGTGAGCCACCTCATGTGTCACTGCCCGGGCCTGGCCAGGAGGTGATCCAAGCAACTAGGCTCTTTCTTCCTCCCCCTCTCAACAAGCTATCATCTTCGGATAAACTGCTCCTTCAAAAGAGTCAATTCACCAAAAAGTGGTTGCTAAATGAGTCATTTCACCACCAATAGTGTAACTAGGGGCGCCTTCCGAACCTGAGTATTCAACGGGCGAGTAGCGCCTAAGTTCCCCTTAACGTAAGACACCCTAACCTATCCTAACCTAACCTAACCTAACTAACCTAACTAACTATCTAACCTAACCAACCTAACCTACAGACACCTAACACCAAAGAATCATATTTATAAATACTCATGAAAGTAAAGTTAATTGCTTTAAAAAGACCTAGCTAAACCGATCAGACTGACCTTAAATGCACACGTCCAGAGTTACAATATTGGTAAATGATATTTTGATAAATTGAAGACAGGCCTTTCCGTACAGGGTATGAAAACTACATTACCATTTTACCATTCGTGGCAGTTAGTGGATCACGTCATTTTTACATGTAAATCATCCTAGGGTCCCATCATGCCTACTAACCAAATTTCAATAGGTTCAACAGGTTCACTCGACCAGCGACAGGCTAAAGTATATTATAGAGTAATGCACTAATATCCCATTGTTGTTGAATAAACATCATTGTAATGGTAATGCTTAAGTTATGCATTATTTCCATTTCATTGCTAATCCAAGAGTGATGCCCTAAAGTTTTGAAATCGACATTTCGAATTGGTTAATTATTTTTTTCTGAATTGAAGGTGAATGATGCCAAAGAAGACATTAAGCAAAGTCTGGGTATCTTAGTTAATTTAAGTCGGATTTGACTGAATTAATTTTACTTTCAAGTTGTTTAAAGCATTTCAATTTCTTGAGTACCTGTTCTTTTCGAAAGTGCTTCTCCATTATTTCTAAGCATCCATCAAATCAAAAAGTTTTTTCTTCCGCCGAAAATTTCTGCAATTCAACGCTTGCTTGAACGAAATGCTGCATCAGCAAAATTAAGAGCAACAATTGCCGTTACAATACATGTCAGACGACGGCGAAACTTAATTCAAGAAAATGTAATTTTCTGCTTCTCCACTGGTCCTTGTTCTGAGTTATTGGAAATGAGGTGCAAGAAAATTCCACAGGACGAGAGTGCCGAATATACTGTCAAGCCAAAAGCTTTTCTTTTCGCCCAATGTGCGTTGCTGGAACTTCGAGTCGTGTTGAGCACTCGACGTGCCCGAGCACTCAGCACCGTCTAGCGGAAGTAAGTAAGCGATGCGATGCGATGCGATGTAAGATGCGGAATGTTGAACCATAAAAAAGCATCGTATTCCTGGACAGTATTCGTTGAGTCTCACCATTGCAAAATTGGGTTGCATGCTAAGAGACTGCTTGTTAACAATAATACATAAAATGGGTTTCGGAATAGGTCAAAACAAAGAACGTAAGGCAATCTTTTGATGCAAGCAAGTTGGGAAATGGGACTAGGAAGAAAATTAAGTTACTGCACGAGTGCTTTGATGAAGTCGTCTGACATCTTGATGAATGCAGGAATGCCAAGCCTTTTGAGTCCTTTTGTAACCGGAAATTTTACAAGCGCGAAAATTCGAACTGATCGGAAGTAATATTAAATTCTAACTTAGTTAAGTAAATTTATGCCACAGCTGTGCCGTTTGTACAGCGTATTTGAAATTTATTCATCCATGCTCCGAGCTGAAAATAATACTAAGTAAGTACTTATTCTTATTTACAATGGTGATGAAAATCAAAGTAATTTTTGTAATACAACTAAATAGAGAAAATCATCATATTAATAATGGCAATAAAGTTTGAAGTGATCATTAAATAAAAGGAAAGTTAGGGTGGTATAGTCCGGCGAGCCTGACACATACACAGACAAACATGTTCAAATAATTTTTAATATCAAGAGGTGTTTAAGACCATAAGGGGCCCATATACCGACTTTTGATAGATTTCTTTATGAAAACTGCCCCTTTGCCACGCCCACTTTTCCAATTTTTTGGAATTCTAATCGCTCAAATTCTAAGTTTCATTGAAATATTTCGAAAATGGCCGATTTTGGGGCAGTTTTGAGATTTTTGTGACAGACCCTAGTACTGGAGGTACCCTTAATAATGGACCTATCGAAGAAATTTTTGGAGAGGATGTTTATGGCTACAAAAGGAAGCATAAGTGCCTACTTTCGTTCAAGTCCCATTTGAATTTCGGGTGTAAGAGGCAACTTTCGAAAAACGACCTTCGGTCACGCCCATTTCAATTTTTGGAAATTTAATAACTTGGCTTTAAATATGTTAACCTTTTCATCAAAATATCTTAAACAAGTAAGAAAGCTAAAGTCGGTCAAGCCCGACTTTGAAATACCCAGCGTCCCGACATTATGAGCGCACTATGTTTTGCTTTTCTATTTGTGGGCGTGGCAGTGGGAGGGCAACATAAATTATTTCCCTACACCTTTCATTCGCCTTGGTGAACCTATGTTGCGAATTTGAAGCTTCTACGTCTTTTACTTCGGAAGTAACGAAAAATCTTCATTTGTGGGCGTGGCAGTGGGCGGTCCATAAAAAAAATTTTCCTACAACTTTCATTCGGATTGGTGAACCTATGTTGCGAATTTGAAGCTTCTACGCCTTTTACTTCGGAAGTTATGAAAATTCTCTATTTGTGGGCGTGGCAGTGGGCGGGCTACATAAATTTTTGTTCCTACACCTTGTTCGAATTGCTTGCACCACGGATCAGATAAAACCCGGTGAGCCTACCTCATGTGTCACTGCCCGGGCTGGCCTGGCGGAAGATCCAAGAACTAGGCTCTTTCTTCCTTCCCATCTCTCAACAAGCTATCATCTTCCGAATAAAAGACATGGCTCAGCTTCATAAATGAGTCAAATTGGAACCACCAAATGTGTAACTAGGGGCTGCTGCAACGTGTGATTAAAGGGCAATGTGCGCCTAAAAGTGTCGTCACCGGCTTACCAGAGAAGATCCACCCTAACCTTTCTAACCTAACCTAACTCATCAAAATATCTTATAAGATACTCGAGTAGAAGAGACATCGAAAGATAATTGCTTTCATAAATGACAAAGTCTATAACCCCAAATACTAGGACTGACCTTCAACTGTCACTACAAGGCACTCCTAGAGCTAACTAACTAAACTACAGTAACATAAGAAATATTTATAAGATACTCGAAGACAGAGACTCGAAAGCTAATTGCTTTACAGGGATATGACAAATCTACACCGATTCAGCACTTGTACCATTCAATGCACACAGCATCCAGAGCTTTAAATAGTCATGGTAAATGTATATTTTGATATTGAAGACACAGGACCTTTCCGTACAGGGATATGACAAATCTACAGATTCACCATTGTACCATTCGTGGCAGTTAGTGGATCACGCTCATTTTTACATTTAAATCATCCTAGGGTCCCATCATGCCTACTAACCAAATTTCAATAGGTTCAACAGGTCCACTCGACCAGAGACAGGCTAAAGTATATTATAGAGTAATGCACTAATATCCCATTGTTGTTGAATAAACATCATGGTAATGGTAATGCTTAAGTTATGCATTATTTCCATTTCATTGGTAATCCAAGAGTGATGCACTTAAATTTTGAAGTCGACAGTTTCGAATTGGTTAATTATTTTTTTCTGAATTGAAGGTGAATGATGCCGAAGAAGACATTAAGCAAAGTCTGGGTATCTTAGTTAATTTAAGTCGGATTTGACTGAATTAATTTTACTTTCAAGTTGTTTAAAGCATTTCAATTTCTTGAGTACCTGTTCTATTCGAAAGTGCTTCTCCATTATTTCTAAGCATCCATCAAATCAAAAAGTTTTTTCTTCCGCCGAAAATTTCTGCAATTCAACGCTTGCTTGAACGAAATGCTGCATCAGCAAAATTAAGAGCAACAATTGCCGTTACAATACATGTCAGACGACGGCGAAACTTAATTCAAGAAAATGTAATTTTCTGCTTCTCCACTGGTCCTTGTTCTGAGTTATTGGAAATGAGGTGCAAGAAAATTCCACAGGACGAGAGTGCCGAATATACTGTCAAGCCAAAAGCTTTTCTTTTCGCCCAATGTGCGTTGCAGGAACTTCGAGTCGTGTTGAGCACTCGACGTGCCCGAGCACTCAGCACCGTCTAGCGGAAGTAAGTAAGCGATGCGATGCGATGCGATGTAAGATGCGGAATGTTGAACCATAAAAAAGCATCGTATTCCTGGACAGTATTCGTTGAGTCTCACCATTGCAAAATTGGGTTGCATGCTAAGAGACTGCTTGTTAACAATAATACATAAAATGGGTTTCGGAATAGGTCAAAACAAAGAACGTAAGGCAATCTTTTGATGCAAGCAAGTTGGGAAATGGGACTAGGAAGAAAATTAAGTTACTGCACGAGTGCTTTGATGAAGTCGTCTGACATCTTGATGAATGCAGGAATGCCAAGCCTTTTGAGTCCTTTTGAACTGATCGGAAGTAATATTAAATTCTAACTTAGTTAAGTCAATTTATGCCACAGCTGTGCCGTTTGTACAGCGTATTTGAAATTTATTCATCCATGCTACGAGCTGAAAATAATACTAAGTAAGTACTTATTCTTATTTACAATGGTGATGAAAATCAAAGTAATTTTTATAATGCAACTTAATAGAGAAAATCATCATATTAATAATGGCAATAAAGTTTGAAGTGATCATAAAAAAAAAAAAAATTAGGGTGGTATAGTCAGGCGAGCAATAGAATACCCGACACAGACACACATGTTCAAATAATTTTTAATATCAAGAGGTGTTTAAGGCCATAAGAGGCCCCATATACTGATTTTTGTTAAATTTATTTATGAGAACCACCACTTTGCCACGCCCACTTTTCCAATTTTTTGGAATTCTAATCGCTCAAATTCTAAGTTTCATTGAAATATTTCGAAAATGGCCGATTTTGGGGCAGTTTTGGGATTTTTGTGACAGACCCTAGTACTGGAGGTACCCTTAATAATGGACCTATCGAAGAAATTTTTGGAGAGGATGTTTATGGCTACAAAAGGAAGCATAAGTGCCTACTTTCGTTCAAGTCCCATTTGAATTTCGGGTGTAAGAGGCAACTTTCGAAAAACGACCTTCGGTCACGCCCACTTTTCCAATTTTTGGAAATTTAATAACTTGGCTTTAAATATGTTAACCTTTTCATCAAAATATCTTAAAAAACTCCGGTTTTAGAGCAGTTTTTTGTGATTTTCATAACAGACCCTGCTCCTGGAGGTACCCTTAAAAATGGCCCGATCGGGTCCATTCTCGAACTTGTTTTTACTCACGTCCCCGTGGGCACGTATACCAAATTTCGTTTTATGATTTTCCCAACAAACCCTAGTGCTGGAGGTTCTCCTTAAAATGGTCCGATCGAGCCCAATTGAGCCTACTCATGCGCCCGCCAATACGCATAACGAATTTCCTGGGGATAGCTCAACAGCTTCGATAAGAAAACTGTATACATATGGAGTCTATATAATAGACGGGTAGACAGAAAGACAGACAGACAGAGGGATTAATATGGCTAAATCGAATCTCCGGGTGACGCTGATCATTTCAATATTATTTTTGTATAATCTGTTTAGAAATCTTCAAAACATTTTATGAAATTTCTTAAAATCATCAATTGTTAAAATTTTCATTTTCATTTTCAGAACAGTTGTGCCAGAGGTCCTGTTGTGTAAAAACTATATATGGAACCGAGCCGTCCGTTGTTCGTAGCCCGCGGGCTCCTGCTTTCTAACCACGGGTCGGGTAAGTCTAATTTATTTTGGAAGCTCAAAAAAATAACAGGCCCCATCTTCATCATATCCTGAACACGGACTTGAACAGAAATATTGTTTTCAATGCTAAGTATAACCATCAACATGAACCAAAACGGGATAAGATTGCTTCAATAAATTTAAGTAAAAGAGGAACGCGTGCTGTTTTCCACCATTTGCGAAATTCGATTTCAAATAACAAAAATTTTAAAATTCAAAATTCGTTGCATACTTGTGAGCTTTTGAGAAAACTTCCTTAAAATGATTTTCTGTTTTCACCTGCGAAGCTTGAGCAAACTCTTTTAAGATCAAACAGATTTTTATGAAAGCACTAATGGCATAAGGAAATTAAAAATTTCCACACTAAAACTTTAACCCTTTAACGCATAAAAGACAAATTTTTCCTTACACAATTTAAACGCTTTATAGCCATGTTGATAATAAGTAATAAATGCAATAAGTGGTTCAAATTATATGGGGACATATTTGACCCTTACGCGCTCAAAATGGTAAGGTGATAAATTGAAATATTATGGCTAACCCCGATGATAATAGTAGTAATTAAAGGTTTTACTTAGATACTCTTCTGGATCGTTGAGAAGCAAACAACACGTCAAATCCTGACCCCATTAAGTCTAACTTGCGCCCGGGTCAAATGGGGGCAAGTTGTGGTGCTGCAGTTTCTGACGTTTTACGAGATGTCGGCATACAAAGCCGCGCTAAACTTTTCCAAGGTGCACTTTACCTGCAAGTTTAATCAATTTTCCGCGAAACTTTCCACAGATTACTAAATTTTACGTAAATATTTCCAACATTCATTTTTTTCTATTTCATATTTTGTTCACGCTTAATACATTGTTTGCGGTAGGAGTATTTAGGAATCATTTGCGCCCCCCCTTTTCGGTATCACAATAACATGGTGTGGTCGCATCGCTGAAATATTCAATTCTTTAATTTCATTTAAGAAATCTTCTCTACTATTCTGTCCTCTACGCGTTTATTTCAAGCAATGAAGCAGAACAAAAAAAAAATTCATAAAACCATAAATGCAAACCATTATCATTTTGCGACCGCTTTTCCATGATCCGGACGTTGGTGTGTGTTTCGTTCTTAAATGTTTTGATTATAGTGGGTCATCCATGAATATGTAAAGCCGGTTGAGCTATTCTATTTTCACAATCCCTCTGATTGGGGGTTCAAAATTTACTAAAATTGAAACGACGCAAATTAGATTCAAATTAGGTCAATTTATTTTACACATACGGTACAAAAGGATTTTGGTAAATTTCCAATATTCCACACAATCGATGCCCTATCTAGGATAAATGGAGCCTTGCTCCCGCCGGTCGTTTTTAGTAGCAAATTGGAATTCACTTTGGCGCTTTTAAAAGTCAAAAATTAATTTTAATTGTCATTCCCTGTAAAAACACGATACGCATTAAGCCTGAGCGCTGCTGTTTCTAATTATTTTCCCGCACAAAATTAAAGCTTACGCATTGCTATTATTGAAATTTGCAACAAATGCTACATTTCACACGCACAAGGGCATCCATGTATGTATGTATGTAGGTATTATCCCTGGAGAAATTTCAACTAGTGCTGTACTAGTGCAAAAGCTATCAATTCTAGTTCTTTTCTATACCCCATGTCCATATAAAAATCTGTATAAAATCAGTTTTTCATCTGTACTGGAAAGCACTAGTACAGTATATACCCGAATTTTTTTTTAGTAATTTTGGATGCAATTGGGTAAATTTGCACCAGTTAAATACTAGTACATACTGTTTACGGGAAAAAGGTACCAGAATCGTATGTTTTTTTCTGTTTTTATTTCAAGTGCATACATACACACGGGAAAAATATTTATGTTCAGTCACTACACTGAGCGAACTTTACCATGATATTTTAAAAGGGCGCATTGTTATTCACAGTCCTTTTGATTTTCGAGCAGAACGAAAATTTCAAAAGAAAAATGGTTGAGTCAACAAGTTTTTGGTTGATTTAAAAGCAAATATGTTTAAATACATTTCTTTTCGTTTGGTACAATTCTCATTTGTTTTATAAAATAGGACATATAAGATATGTATTCATCTTGGAACTTTTTATGCATTGCGAAAGCAGTCACGATAACGGAGTGACCAATTCGGATGAAGTCCATCCGAAGGCTATTTTTGGGGTTATGTTCAGCAGAGGGCTCTGTGGCCATTTGCTTTGAAATTGAAATAAATTTGTTTCAATATTTCTTCCGTTATAGGTATTTTAGTAAAGTTTTTTATTTTAAAAATTATTTTCCCATTTCATTGATGTCCGTGGTTGGTTCAACAATTTAAATTTAAATCCATTTTTGAAAATTATCATTTCAATTCAACATGAAATATGGTTGATTCAAAAGGAAAATCTTTATTTTTTTCAACAAGAAAAATAGTTTAATTAAAAATATTCCTTGTTGAAGCCGTTTTGTATGTTTTTCCTTTTGATTTAACAAGTTTTCTGGTTGATTTTTTTCTCTGTGTATTGATTGATTTGTAGTTCAGCTTTGATGAACACAATATGATTATTCCAATTATCACTTGTATACTTATGGTGGAAACTTACCCAAAAATAGCACTGGTTCTTCTAGTTCTGGTAACAGTACTACACTCAAAAAACAGAACTACTACTTGCTTGCTATAAACTATAGCAACGGCGTTATTACTGCATTTGCTATATTTTATATGAATTTCAGCTAGCGAAATGTCTTGATTTCAAACAAACATAGCCAACATAGCTATATTTTGTTAGTAAATGAATATAGCTGTAGGAGAATGATTTTAAAGCATCTGCGGCTATTTGCATAGCATATGCAGCTACTCATTATAGCTGAGAATGATTGTAATGCATCTGCGGCTATTTACATAGCATATCCAGCTATAATGAGTAAATTATATTCATTTCAATCTCTCTCTATTCAAATTCGCTCTCGTTTACTCTCTCTCGCTCTCTACTATGCCTTGAAATGTGCTCTCATTTTCGCCATTCTCCCTTTTATCTGCTCCTCCCTGTCGACTGCTTTAAGTTCGCATTCTGATCAACTCCCCGAAAAGCGTTTGATAGCTTGGTGGTCCAAACTATAAACTAACAGTCGAGAGGTTCGGGGTTCGATCCATGTTGGCGGCGGGGATATTCCCTAAATTTTTTTTTTTTTTTGTACTTTATTTTATAAATTACAGTTTTTTTTTTTGTTCAAAGTTCAGTTGTTTGGGAAGACAAAAATTTTCCCCTAAATTTTTAAGGTTACTATTATTATTTTTTTTTTGTAATGGGTTTATTTTCAAGTAATTAATTTTTGGAGTGAAAAAAATTTATAAGCACGTTTCCCAAGACCTGAGCAACCATAAACTCAAGTGAGCATTTTGACCAAGACATTAAATTCGTTCGTTTAGCGTAATGGTTAAGACATTCGCCCAGCAAACTGGTGGTCAGCGGTTCGAGGCACGGTGGAGGCGAGAAAATTTAAGGAGATATAAGATAAAGAAATTTTAAAATAAAAAAATATAAACAAAAAAAAAAAAAATTATATAATAAATTAATTAAAATAAATAAATAAAAAAGTCAAAACACAAAATAAAATTTTTCTTTTTTCTCAGTCGCTTGTGCTAGGCCAGTTACCAAATGCTATAGCACGGAGTAGCTATATTTTATATCTGTAGATATTATGTTCATATAGCAAAAACTATGACCAATAATAGCATAAACTGCTATTGGTGTAGCACGGGTTATATTAAATTATAGCAATAGCAGCTATTAAAGTTTCGTATAAAATATAGCAGACGCAGTAACAAAGATCTACTATCCCATTTTCTACTATAGTTATAGCAATTAGCGCTCACAAAATATAGCAAATGGTGCTATAATTTTTTTCAGTGTAGTTCTTTTCAGATAATTGCCCAACTGTTTACTACAGGGATGTTTAAGTCTCAGCATACATACAAAGATACATACATATAATGGAGGAATGGCACCATTTCAAAATCAATGTTCAAGGCGATATTGTCAAATGTGTGGGTACTAATGGCTTAAAATCGCAAGAGTTCAAAAAGTACAATCATTGCAAATCAACCGCTAACGATCATCAATGGCAAAAGTGAGTTTCAACAACAGTTAGCCAGATCATTAACTTGTTATTCAGGATTCAATGCTATTTTGCACGACTCTTGGAAAAGAGGGTTAGAATTGAAATCTTCTTATTTTTCTTTAAAGAAAAAACATATCAATACAAAAACCGAACTTATTTCATGTTAAGTAACACTATCCAAAAAATATACATAAATATTTCCTAGGAGCTCGGAAGCGTTGACTCATCTCTGGAAATAATTGCTTTAAAAAATTCGACTCTCTGCTTGAGTGCAGAAAGCTCTTCCAGCAATATCTTGAAATATTTATCGTTGATGAAAAACTGTTCGAAAATATTCTCCATTGCATTCATGGTATGCTGATAATAGAAATTTTTGCGGAAAAGCATTGTGCATTCTGATTTCTCGTTTTACCTTTGCCTCACATTTGAAATTAAGATGATGCAGGTTAGAAAGTAAATCGATAGATTGATGGGGAAATATCAAACGTATATTGACAAAATGAATTTAAAGGAAGTTTTCTAAGAGTTCGGTAAGTCATTGAAAGTAGCAATAAAATTGTTTTGCTATGGTTATTTTTGAAATGGACATTTGTCTCGAAAATTCACCCGACGGAACTTAGTGTTATGATGTCTACTTAGTTGGTTTCGCCTTTCAGTTTCCTTAGCGATTCTTGTTGATACCGGATTGAGGATCTTTTTTAAACCTTACACTTAATTCAATTTATATAAAAGTAAATATTAAAAAAAAAAAAAAAATTGGCATTATAAGAAGTGCCATTAGGAGTGAAAACTTAGAACTTGAAGGCTTGTGATCACTGTTGGCAGTATTTTGGAAGCACTTTTTCTTGGTTTTTCCAATGATCTTTTTGAGCAAGGAAATCTTTGGTTTTTGTTTTCATCTCTCACTTAAAGGCTCATTGTTGACTATCATAATTGAAATGATAAAGTATAGATAATTAAATAAGGGCATCAAAAGGCTTGAAAAAAAAAACCTTACTACGGCAGAAAATGCCGTAAGGATCTACAAAATCAATACATTCAAAATGGTCTGAAGATCTCGGATTCATGCTTTAACACTTATTATTCATTGGCAATCAAAAGTTCAATGGATAAAAATATTTCTTTTTTCCCCCGATCCCAAACCTTCATAATGTAGGGCAATGCAGCATGCAGCATGCGTATCGGTCATCTGGTGCCTTTATTCATCGTATTGACGGTTTTTCGAATACCATTCAACATTTTCTTGGGTTCTAGTTGTTTGACAAAGGAGCTCACAGTATTCTTTTTACCGTTTTAAAATGAATTCTTGCTTCGCTAGCAGGATGAGTTCAAGCTTGAGGGGTGAGGAGATGACATACAATCAAGAAAAACGTAATTATAAGCTGAAGATGTTGATTCGTTTTCTTCCTTATTGTTTCAAATGACGTCCTTTCATTTGAAGTTCCGTGAAAAGCCTTTCTCGAGGATGCTCGAGCCGGGAAATCCTAGGAAGGAGATTATTAATAATTCGTAGTAATTTTCGTTTCTTGCCATTTAAAGCGTTTCTCGCAATTCTTTAACTGGAGCTCGAATACCATTAAGAGCTATTGTCCTGAGACAAAAGGCGAATTTTACAAAATGGTGGCAGCAATACAACAATAAAATTTCTGAGAAGTTAAGATGCCAAAATCAGCTGACAAATAAATTGAGATAAGCAAAGGGAAATACTACTTTTTTTTAATTTTTGCATAGTACCTACTACTTATATACAGGACTTCCCGCTAAAATGCAATCCGCTTACTCGCAAATCCCTTCGAAATTTTATAAAATTTTTGCAGTGAATTTTTCTCATACTTTCCGAATACTCGGTTATTTGAAATCTTCGCTTAATTGCAAAAAATTGAACAATTTTGCTGATGCCATTAAGCGCGAAGTACTGGGTTTGTAAACTAGTGTAACTAGAGGAGTCGAAATCATGCTAAACAGGACGCGGGTTTTTTATTCAACCGCCTGCTTCATCGAGATGGGACTTTAAAGATGTTTGAAATTTTAGTAAAATATTTATTTCGAAACACTATTTAGTCAAAAAATCAATATTACAAGTACTTTTTTGTTTTCTTAATTCTAATAAACACTCAAAATGGGTTTCCTCCACTAGAGATATCATCCGTTTTTTTTTTCCAAGTTAAATACCTCAATTTCTTTGAAAAAGATAACCTCACATATTCTTATTTTTCAAAACCGTATAATGACTTTACCTCAAATCTCCAAAGCTTAGGTTAAGAATATGTAGTAGAAAATTTATATCTTGCGTCGCTTTGTACTTATTTCTTATGCTCACCCAACTCTGGGACGAGGGTATGTTGAGTTTGTGCGGTTGTATGAAACATCCAGAACTACTCGAAATGGACCGGTGTTCATGAAGTAATAAGGAGTTGGCATATGAGACTTCCTTAGGGTCTTGAAAATCTCCAGATCACTGTGTCTCAATGAGTGTGATCTTCAGGCCTGTTATAAAAATATATTCGACCCTAACCGGCTGTAAGTGTAGGGTATTGAATTGTCAGGCTATATATGACTATAAGATCCTAACTTGTTTTTTTATTTTGTTTCTAGACAATAATGAGCCTGTGTAAACACTTCATTCGTGTGCAGGGAAAGGACAATTTAAGCCACAACATCAAATACAATAAAGAAGTTGCTAAGCAAATAAACACGATAAAGTCAACACAAAACCACAAAGAATTTTTGTGGCCGGCAAGGTTCTGATAAATTGAGGCTATTGTTGAACGAAGATGTTGTTTCACAAAGTAGTAGTAGTTTGGTGGTTGTCGAAAGGCTCTAAGAGTCAATTTAGTGCAAGGATAGTAGTGATAATATATTGATTTTGTTTAGTAGCTGTGGTTGAGTGGAGGGGACACTTAGAAAACCAATTTATTGAAAACGTATTACAAATTTTAAAATGGTAATGGAGGTAATCGAAATGAAGTTCATTATATTCTGAATCAGGCGCGCAGCCAGGATTTAAATTTGGGGGGGCTTCGCAGAAAATTTTTCTAAATATTTTTTGTTTTTATTTTCGTGAAAAGCTTACAAAATAGATAATTAAAATATATTTACAAAAATATTTTACATTTTTATAAGGCGTACAAAGTAAAAAAAGTATTTTCGACGGAACTTATTCAATTTAAAGTGCAATGTTAAGTCTGCGCTTGCTTTCAGCAAGTTTATTCAGCAAGTATGTCCTCTACACTGGGAGTAAGATCTCGATGGACGTGGAGGAGTGCTAAGGCATTTAACCTCTGTTCTGTCATTGTAGATCTAAGATAAGTTTTGAGTCGGCGGAGAGTTGAAAACGATCTCTCATTTTCACATGTGGTTATTGGAAGAATAGCCAAAATAGTTAATAAATTAAAAATATTTGGTAAAATATCTTTTTTACAAAATTTTATAGCGTCAAACACTGTTTTTGGTCTTTCATTTTTTTCTAAATTATTAATTAATTTATACCAAACAGTGAGCTCCATTTTTGAATCATCAAAATTTCCCTCTAAATCATCTTGATAAAACTGAAAGAGTTTTTTAAATTTGTCTAAAAAATCATCAACTTTTGCAGTATCGCTTTGAGGAAATAAAACTTGAAAACCAAGAAGAATATCCTTGTGTTTTGAAAAGCGATTGGTTAAGTTGACAATAAATGCATCCACAAAAGGTAAATAAAGGGAAATACGATAATAATATTCAACACTTTTAGTATGAAAATGTGCTTCGTGGTCCTGAGAATGTACGAGCCTAGGTTTTTGCAAAATAAGTCCGCTTGATAAAGCTTGCTTCTCAGCGTTTTTAAACAATTTCTGAAATTCTTCCTCAGCGTTACTTCTAAAGGTTTGATTATTCTCTAAGCATATATCTGCTAGGACAACAGTATATTTGAGATCAATGTTTCTACCTTGTAAATATTTACATAAAACAAATGTGTAACTAAAAACTTGGTTTATACAATGAAGAGATATAAGAAATTCGCCTTTTTGTAAGGCACATTTTAATAAATTAGACTGACTTGACACATTTTGATCATTCCAAGAGGAAATTCGGTCAAGAGCTAAAATTATTGCATCATAAAACTTAATAAAAGAGTTTAAAGGACGGCGGTGTAGAAATGTAAGCGGCTGTGTGGTGTATTTTTTCCTTAATTTGGGGGGGGGGGGGGGGGGTTTTAACCCCCAAACCCCCCCTGGCTGCGCGCCTGTTCTGAATTAAGACATCAACGATTGAAAGAGCCTAGACAAATTTTGAACAGTACTTGGAACTGAAGGCGTTCTGAAGTAGCTCAACAGCTTCGTGTCAAATATATGCGTACGAAAAACCTACTTGGATTTTAATGAACTTAATTTGAATATATCGGGAAATATATCAAATAAATTATTTCTTTGTTTAATGTTTTGCATTCTGGTTCAATGCGATAGCGAAATTCTTTTCCAGCTTCGTTAAGCAATTGCACTGAACCGAAAACACCACAAAAAATATATTTTTTGTAGATGACTATTTCATTTTACACATTACAAATCGGTTGAAAACTACGGCTACAATTTACGCGTAAGGTTTCCGTAGTGTTGTTGTTGCAAACTCTTCAAATAGCAATTGCTCTTAAGACTGGCGAAGTGCACCTGTGTGTGAGCGACTTTTGTTCTGTTCTTTATTTGTTCATTGCAATAGGCATTTGCAATTTTTGGTGTTCTTTTGTGAAAGAGAAAGAGAGAGAGAGAGTGAGAAATTTCAAAGAGAATAGAAGAACTAAATAGTTTACAGTTATTTGTGTTCATCCTTTGCTATTTGTTTTTTTATGCTTAAAATCAATCAGCATTGGCGTAATCTTTTTGCATCATGAGAGAGAGCGAATTTTTTTTTCAGTTCGCTTTTGTGTGTGGTCGCGTGCGTTCGGTTCGTTTTCAGTGCGTTTTTATTCAAATTAAAATAAATCAAAGAAATGCGTCGTAAGCGCCGCAATCTAACTGTTAATGTGGAAAGACGTTTGTTTTCTCGATCGGTCGAATGTGCAAAAATAATGCATTAGTTTAAGAAATTTTGTTGAAAGTGAATTCTTCATGCGTGTTGTTAAAATGTCGGTGTCCGTTTTTCGCGTATAGGCGGGTATAGGAAGCAGCACTATTGTTCGCTCAGCTATTCCTTTTTTTTTTTTCGAACTCACCGCATAGCTTGACAACAGGCTCTTCGTTTTCTCTCAATTGAATCGATCACTGACTGTCATTGTGTGCGTTTGCTATTTTTTCGACTCGAAAACAGTCTCAGTAACAGTGAATCGAAAGTTGGTAAAAAATCTCCGCGCGGTTACACAAAACAAAAAGAAATCAAACCCAAATTGTATAACGAACCCAATCTGAGTGAAGTGTGTGTGTGTGCTCCGTGCAGTGAAGAGATCCGAACCTCGTAAAGCGCGTTAATTGTTAAAAAAAATAAAATAAAAAATAAAACGGGACTTTAAATCCGCTCGATCCAACGCGTTAAAAAAAAAAATTTGGTTTAAACCATGATACAAAGAGAGCAAGATAGCGCCACTTTGAGTACCGCTATTTTCTAGCATTCGCATTGTTGTTGTTTCCCATGCTAAAGGAAAGTTGTAACGTTGGCTTAGCATGCAAAACAACAACAACGAAGCTCTCACTTTGAATTTGTGACATCATCGGGTTGAAGTGGCGCTTTCTTGTATCATGGGTTCAAACGGTCACTCTCGCCGCGTAATTCGCCAGCGCCATTGTCTTTGTCGTCTATCTCCACAACCCCGAAGCCCACGCTCTCATCGGAAGAACCTCGGAGCAGCCCAGAATTCTACCAGGTACGTGATTTCCCTATATTTTGAATTTTCGTCCAGCCATACGGCACGCTAACAATCGGCATTGCATTAACTGATCTAAAGCCTGTCTCAGGTCTGCTTTTTAAATTTCAATACTTTAAATATCTACATACATACATATGTATATTCCATCTATCGCTTTCGAGTAACGTTTCCTATATAAGTATCCAATTTACAATTTGTCGAATTACGTATACTTTTATCTTTCTAAGAGAAAGTTCTTCGAAAATTGTGGAACTCATAACGCCTGACTGTTTGGTGCACTGACAGTTCTTAATACAGCCTAGAAACTTCCCCGGACTGCTTATGTTTTAAATAAAATTTGTATAAAACTTTTATACCAGTCGGTCCTCTAATGTTACGTTTGTTCTGCGGAAAAATGTGTAGTGAGTTGAATTTTGGTATAATGTTTGGTTATTGTGTAATAGACCCTTACGTTTTTATTTATTTTTTTTTTTAGAAAGAAGAAGGAGAAGAGAGAGAGAGAGAGAAAAAGAGAGAGAGAGAGATAGAGAAAAAGAGAGAGAGAGATAAAGAAAAAGAGAGAGAGAGCTAAAGAAAAAGAGAGAGATTAAGAAAAAGAGAGAGAGGGAGAGAGGAGAGAGAGAGAGCGAGAGAGAGATAGAGGGATAAAGTACTATAAGCATAGTGATTTGGCCCTTGAAATCTATTTCGACGGAGAGAGAGAGAGAGAGAGAGAGCGAGAGAGAGATAGAGGGATAAAGTACTATAAGCATAGTGATTTGGCCCTTGAAATCTATTTCGACGGAAGTTGTTTTCATATTTACGTCAATGCAAAACATTTATTTTGCTCGAAGTTTTGGCTTCGGATCTCCTATAATATCCTTCAAAAAGGGGATTTTTTAGACCAATTTTTTTTAAACTCAAGTATGGGGCCGTCCATATATTACGTTAGCATGTTTTTGACCATTTTAGACCAACTCCTCCCCCTTATCATCAATCGTCATCGTCCAAAATTGCCATTAATTGGAATTTTTCGTAATCAGTTTTTCCATGTAGAGTTTGGCTTTTCCGAGAACATTTACTGAAAGAGTTTTTCGAGTTCTTGTTCCCCGTGTCTACCGTATGACAGGAAGACAATATGAGAAGCTGAATTAAGTTCCACAAACATTTCAATGAATATTTTTATATATGGAACAAATATGAAGTAGTTAAAATTAAATAACAATTTTTTTTTATAACAATATGTTTGCTGCTGCCATTACTAATTTGCCCACACTAAAACATTGCCGTTTCCGCTAAGTAAGCACTTGAACCGACACGAAATTCAATATGCAGGCAGCGCGTCATATGTGACATGTTGACATGCGTATGGACGTGTTGTTTAATTAAGGTTATCCGTCGAAAATCAATCCTTATCATACATGGTAAGTATACTATTAACCCGAATCGTCACGTACATGAAATATAATTGAAGTGCGGTTAGATGATTAACTTCCTATTGTCAACATTTTGGCCTCCTAATTTATGGTCCGCAGCTTTCGACGTGCTGACGTTTCGTGACATGCTTCGAAGCAGGAAAAGCTCTTGAAGTTTTCGTCCTGTTAGGTTTCCAATCATCTAGGGATATAACTGCTTACGCACATACAAACATAAGTATATGCATTTTAATCAGTTTGGACAGACTAGGTCCATTTGATATAAGTGAACAAGGAAATGCGAAGCATTTTCCCAAACAGAGAATGAAGGTTTATCTTCTTGAATATATGTATATCATCTACATATATAAAATTCTTCTACTTTGCTTTGATATTTTGTAATTGTTGTAGGCTTTGATATATGTATGTATATTGTTAAACAATTTATGTCTTATGAAAGTTTCAATAGTAAACTTTTTTACATACACTTTTACCAGCACACATACGAACTCCGCATTCGCAATGTAATGCAACAAAACAAAAATGAATTCTTTACTCTTAAAGCAGCCCGAAGGACAGCTGGCATTTTGATATGTGTTCAAAACTAAATTTGTCAACTGCATTCATATTTTAGTAGATTATAGTTTGAATATTTTTCCGGGTAATAATTGATCTTAGAAAAGCAATGAACTTTTACAAATTTTACCGCAATACGGCCAACTCCGCTGCAGTATTGCAGAATCAAAAATGAATTCTACTCTTGACCTCGAAGGAAGGCATTATATCGTGTTAAACAAATTTGTCACTGCATTCGCATATTAGTGTTAATGAAATTTCCATCATTGATTCATGAATTTAATTTCGATCGGCAATCGCTGACGAATCAGAATCTCCTTGTCTCGAGATACCCGTGTAACAATTCGTTGCAATTACACGTTCATGGATTTCATCCTGACATCAGAACGATACCGTCAACGGATTCGTTCAATTTCCTGTCCGATCTACAAATCCTTGTTCGATTCAAATGTGTAAAACGCATGACTTGAGTGGTTACCATTTCTAACTTATTTATATTTATGTTTACGTTTTTTTTTTTTGTGGTGGTTGAACGTAACTCGCTCGACTCTTGGCGCTCCAGCTACACCGACCATAAATTGCACTCTACAGATAGTAAAAAGCTAAGTAACGCAGCAGCATCGCGCATCCATGCGATCCAACGTTTTCGTTTACGACACAACATTTTAATCTTCTCCCGCTGCGGTCTATGTGCAAATCCTGTATGCAAACTTTCGCTTCGACAAAAAATTTCAATGAATCGCACACACACGAGCTCCGCAACCCGATTTCAATGACTACTTTAATGGCTACATATTTTCTCTGTCTTGTTTTACTTTTAGCTGTTTTTGTAAATTCCATTCCATATCTGTCTTCACTTTTTACTGTTTTACGAGCAAGCTCGCTCACACGTTCATTCCCTTAGCATAAGGTTAAAATTCCCTTACGGTTCCCGTTTCACATAAACCATGAGTTTTTCGTCGACTTTTTCACTTTGCTGAAAATTAAATATTACATATTTATAACACGCCCAGCTCGCTTTAATATTTCGCGAGGAGCGAGAGTCTTTAAACTGAACAGCTTTTAAGCTGCATTAAAGCTATTCTTCGTTGGTTCGAAATTAATCGAATATTGAATTTTATCCTCAAGTTATATTTTTCTCATTTACTCAAATCGACAACGTGCATCTTTTGGTTAAATGAATTTAAGGTAGAAACAAAAATTCCGAAGTCCAGTCTCCCTTTAGTTTTTATTATTATTAAAGTTGGGGAATAATGCGCACCGCGACCACAAAGGATCTATTGTGCTAACCCCAGTGGTTCTTTAATTCTCCATCCTTAGGCTCTTTATGAAGTTGAGCACTATGGATGGTTTAAAGACGTTCCAAAATTTGTAGGGGGCGATCATTGCGTCCCCAAAGTGGAACAGCCTGCGGCTGCTCAATGAAGGGCAGTCGCAGAGAATGTGTTCTGGCGTTTCTTCGTCCATTTCACAGAATCGGCATGTTGATTCATTTGAGAGGCCTATCTTTTTGAGATGATATCTCAATTTGCAGTGCCCCGTCAGGTATCCGGTTAGGATTTTTAGATCCTCTCTGCCAAGGCAGAGTAGTCTCTTTGAGACGTTTTCGTTGGGAGCGATGAATCTCTTAGCCTGCCTTTGACCTTTTGAGTTCATCCAGGATGCTTTAAGGCATCTTTGCTCCCAAATCCGAATAAGTTCTGCATTGTACGATTTCTGAAGAGTGCAGAAAGGCTCAGGGCCTATGAAGCACCTTTGAGCTCCTCGTTTTGCGAGGCAATCAGCTCTTTCGTTTCCTTCGTGACCTGCATGTGATGGAACCCACCACAGCGCCACTTTGTTGTGACAGCTGAGTTGATTCAGGAGTGTATAGCAGCTGTCTACCATTGCAGACTTAACGTATGCGGCCTTCAGGGCCTTTAGTACAGCTTGGCTGTCAGACAGTATATAAATAGTGGTCCCTTTAGTCTTCCTTTTTAGACATTCTCGGACACAGATTTCTATCGCATATAGTTCTGCCTGAAAGATGGTTGGGTAGTTTCCCATTGGGGAAGGTTTTTTGGAACCTAGGTCCCATGATCCCCGCTCCCGTGCTTCCATCTTCAACCCTTTAGTTTTTATCGGCTTTGATAATTTATATGTTTTTTACAGTTAAACGCTTTGACATTGAAATCATTTGAGCTCGAATTTGTGTTCACACGTCAATCTTAGGATACTTGTTTGTTAAAGCCTTACGATGACACAAGCTCTCACAAAATTTTTTTCCTTCCAGAGAGCAACACCAGATGCATTTTTCATTCTTCTTTGCTTCCAAATCGTATTCATAAGATCGTGGTCACAAACCTATAAGTCTTTGCTTAAAATTCACTCATTGATAGGCATGTATGTATGTATGACATGTATCTGTATCATGGATAGGCATTAACTCAAAGGGCTTTATAAAATTGATGATTCACCTTTCTTCGAAATCAGATTGCATTTTGTCGAAATACTGCATTTCGACTTGAAACTTTTTACTCGAAAATCAAATCACACACTCCAATTGTAATGAGATGAGATCTGACCCGTTCGCAGAGCTGGAAGATGATGATGCTCAGTTACAGTCTCGCATTGTTATTCAATAGACATCGTCCAACTCGGAAAGTCCAAAGAAACCGAGAAGCAAAGTTAAACCAAGTGCAACCAAGTGCCAAGTGAAAGGAGAAATCCTTAGGATAACAATAATGTAATGCAACAGACGTAAGCTGAATGAAATGAATTAAATACCACAGAACGCGTTTGAAATGTGCTCAAACAAAAGAATATAAACTTAAACTTTTCCGAATCGAGCGATAAGTCTATTAGAAGTTCTGTGAAATGTATTCTGCGCTAATAGCATCCATTTGCCTTTTGTGCGAACGACTTATCATTAAAAGTTTTGTCCTAATACAATCCTTTTTACCACCCGAAACTGCAACTTTTAAGGTTAAGTAATACATACATACATATGTATAAGGGGCCAGAGAAACACTCCTTGCTGGAACTAAAACGGAAGTGCTTTTTGCACATGTCAGCGACTTGCATGGAATTTAACAATACTCGTAATTTAGACAACTCCTCGGCATGTTTGCTCATAGCACCCCTAATCAATGTAACTCACTTAAAAAGTCAAGATTACATTAGGGACTTCTTGTAGTAAATAAAACTTCTCGGTATCCATTCGACAACGAAGTTCCTTATTCGGTTTCTCATGAGAAAGTGGAAAAAAAAGGTTCCGGCTTGGCTGCATGTGTATTTTCATTAAGCAAACTTATTTTTGGGGCGAATTTTTGTGAAGAGTTTTTCTGTAGAAAATGAGAAACTAATATGAAAGCGACCGCGCGCAATAACAAATACCAAAAGTCAACGTTGTTTATTTTTTCATCTCTCCGTATCCAGTCGAAGGATACATACCATACCTACCCGTAGCATTGAGCCCTCATAAAAGCGGTGTAAATGTTTGGAATTACTGAAGATTTAATGCAAAAGGTCAATATCTGCAATGCTGCCAATTCAAAGTACGCTACTACAAGGATTTACTCATGCCATAGCTTAAGCCCTTACATGTTCAGCTTGGGGTGCGGAGTAAAATAAGCATTGCAGTCGGCTTTGGGTTATGTTTTCAGTAGTAATTTTATACCCAAAATTGCACTGTTTTGGACTTCATTTTCATTTGCACACAAGCGAAATCTCATAATCATTATGAAAATGCCATTCTATGTGATATCAGGTACACACATTGTAAAGACTAAATGTATATGTATGCGCGTAAATGATGAACTTATAAATTTTCGGATTTCATGAGTTCCATTCGCTCTGCCGTCTGCAGCTCTTTTAGTATTTTTCCAATAATTGACGGAAAAATGGATTTTGCAAATTTCGCTGAAAATCAACACCAAGCCGCGAACACTCAGTTTCATGCAAGCTCTCACTAATTTGGGGGGTGTTTTTTTTTTAGTGTGTTTTTCTTTTAGAAACAGTTTTTTGTACGTTTTGTTTCGGAATCATTTTGGCGGCCACAAAACTCCATAAATTTTATGCTGACATCGCGAAAAAACATCGAACGCAACGACTCCTTTTCATGCGAGCAACTTTCCATGGATATTGCCATCGTCTGCTTCAATACGTCTGCACAGAAATTTTGTAAATAATTCCAGAATCACTATTATGTTAGAAACCGAGCTCAATGGCCGTAAGGATACGTAGTTAAAAAAAATAAAACCCCAACTTACACAGAATCTGAATATATGTTTGTGCAGAGTGTTAAACGACATTTGAATGCTTTTTTATACCCGACACACTCTGTGTCGAAGGTATATTGCGTTTGTGTGGTTGTGTGTAACACCCAGAACCAGTCGAGATAGACTATACAAAATATATTTAGAAATGATCAGAGTCACCAGGAAATTCGACTTAGACATGTCCGTCTGTCTGTCTGTTAGTTAGTATAGTTTTCTTATTGAAGGAGTTGAGTATGCGTGCTCACGGTGACATGAGTAAGAACAAGTACGAGAATGGACCCGATCGGACCAATTTTTAGGGGTATTAGGGTCTGTCACAAAAATCCCAAAACTGTCCCAAAATCTGACTTTTTCGAAATATTTGAATGAAGCTTAGAATTTAAGCGTACATGTATTTAGGCCTCCGATTAGAATTCCAAAAAAATTCGGAAAATTGAGCGTGCCAAAGGGGCGGCTTTCATAAATAAATGGTTTATGGGGCCCCAAATGGCCTTAAAAACCTGTTGAATATTCTTTCTTAGTGTTCCTGTTTTTTATGGGCGTGGTTTAAAAATTATTAAAAAATGTGTGTCTGCGTTGGGTATCGCCTGACTATAACACCCTTACTTGTTTATTCCTTTAATTTAAGCACATAGAGTCATTTTGACTAAGATTCGGGTAGCAGGGTCTAACAGTTACCATTTGCTGCATTTAGTTTAAATTTGACACAGGATCTATGAGATTTAAGCTTTTTTCTACTGTTTAAATGGTCTAAAGATCGAAATTATGAATTCACTTGAATGCAGTCACATCGGAGCAACTTTAATCAATTGATTGATTTCTTGAATGGATATATTTCGTTGAAAGGGCAAAGAGATTTTGCTTTAAATTTTCTCCTTGATGCGCAGGGAGGGGGGACTACGAATCATACCGACATTCGCATGGCAGAAGAGAAATTAAAGTGGAAAAAATTTCCTTTTTATGAGCGCTGCCAGTGACGGATACTGAAAAGTATCCCTCACGGAGAATCGAGCCCAAAATAGTAGGCTTGAATCGACGGAGTAATACCACACAAACTATGTATAGTATTCAAGCCCGTAGTATGTCTGGGGCTAGAACGGGCTTAGGTGCAGGAAAAACGTGACTTAATTCGAATACCTTTTAATTCACAAATTCATGAGGATTTGAGATGCGTGCGTGAAGTGTCAGGATCGGCTTAATCTAAAAACCTTTATTTTTTTTTAAAGATTTTTCGTATCACTGATTTAGGGAGTTTTTTCCTTGCAGATTATGCTGAAAAAAACAGTGCAACACTGATTATAAATTATTTTCATGGTTCGGAACCATTTGCGTTGGATTAAAAAACTTCGTGCATACTCAAAGGGTAATTTTGAGTTTTTTCGTCTGATTTTTGGTAAAAATTGTTCCGGTTTGAAGTGGAAAAACGTTATTAAGAAGTGCTCAGATAGAGTTTGTGTACTTAAAAAAGTTGTTAAGTAAAAATTTTTCTATATTTACATAACAAAATTTTTAAAATATTTTTATTGCTATGGGGACTATAGGCCACAAAAGTTAAAAAGAGGTGAAAAAAAAATCGTAAAATTTTCCAGATTTTTGCTATTTTGTACCAATTAGATGGAGTTTTTTTTTTGGGGGAAATGTACTACAAATATTTTGTTCGAATCCAGGGCTAGGACTTTGTCATAGATAGGAAAAAGGAAACATTGAACTTGTTACGAGAAATAGTCATAAGTAAGCGCGCAACTTAATTCTCGGCCCCACATTTTGAGACCGATTTGAAAACGAAAGAGAGACAATTTGACTAAACTGAGTATGAGGCGTTGCTATACTCACCGAGTACTGTCAGAATCTGCAGTCAAATCTTAGAGCACACGCGATGACCTCGAATATGTCGCATAGTGTAACAGAGTTCTTTCCATTGTCTTCCTTACAACTATTTTCTTCCATTTTATCTGAAAAAGGCGAGGTTTTTTTTTTACCTTTTCAGTCTATTTGAGGTTGTAGACCATATTAAAGTCAAATGTAAATAGTTAAAAACTTAGTCTTATAAAAATGTTCCTACTTCTCTAAAAATTGACTTCAAACGCAATAAAGTTACAAAAGAGATCAAATAAATATGAGAAGAAAGATAAAAGAATCTGAAAGTAAAACGAAAACACTTAACACAAACAAAAAAGAGAAGAAAAAAATTCTTAAAAAAGTAAATCATTACTTGCCAACACACAATTCAAATAAATTAGTCCACAATGTCCATATCACTGACATGACTAGACAAGTATCTATGAAGCTGCGGGCTACTTTGCTTAGGGTAGCTTCATTTGCTTTACTTTGACTCGAATCGTAATGATATTTATCTTTAGGGAGTAAATAACAATCTGCAGCGACTTATCTAATCCTGAACGATGTCCTTTGGGCACAGCACAGCCATACAAAACCGTTAGCAGAAACAAAATGGCTTGGAATTTTCCTTACGTCTATTGTATATTGCCCTTGCAATGTCAAAGTAAAAATATAAAATGATTCTCTCCGCCTGAAAATGTAAACCTTTAAAAACCTGTCCATCCATCTTCTGCTTTAATATTACAACATTAGTTTTCATAGATACCAAGGCTATAGCTTGAAGATTCTGCCCTTGGACGAAACAAGTTATTACCGCAACGAAGATCAAATATGACACACAAAAAACTTTAAATATTTAAAGTATTGATTGCTTTGGGAAAACGTACACTCCGTAAGGAGCTTTTAAAATTTTACCATTCAGTTGCAGAAACTTTGCAGGACAAAAGGAAATATTGTATAATTCCCCCTTTTCAGATTGACTTAATCATTCAAAAATGTTGCATGAACTTCGAAAACTATCTCTACTGCTTAGACCGGGTGTAAATTGTTCTTATATTCATAGTGCCACGCCCCCGAAACACCATGGAATAGGAAGACAAAATTGCACAAAAAAGAATCTCTCATTCTTTTTGGATTACAAAGACCTTAAATCTGAAAAAAGTCAAATGCTATCATATGCCTTCGCCGATTCGCACCCTCCGAAAATCTTCAAAAATGTAATTTTTTCCTCGCTGTCACAAAACTTCCAATATAAATCTTTTATCCTTGAATGATGAATTTACAAAAATCACTTCAATTTAACTTTTGTGCGCAAAAAAAAAAATGAAAAAAAATGAATTCAAAAGTTTAAGTAATTATTTGCTAAAGAAGTAAAAAACTTCTCAAATGGAAATTCGGCAATTGAGCAGGATACATTTGCCTGCCACTCGTGATACTTTTAATGCTGCAAGCTTACATCACTCCCAGTCATGTATACCGTGTATACGTATTCCAATGTTCTTAAGCTTATGTCAATCTTCTCAATTTGCATTATCTGGGAGACAGGGAAAAATTCAAGACATAAAGCGACAGCAATAAAAAGATAAGCAATTTAGAAATGTCATGTAAATTTGCACTTTATACGAAAAAGTCGAACATTGTTACAGAAAAACTAAAAAGACACAATGAATTGCATTTTCTTGCGGTTCGTTACTTTTGTCTATCAGATAAGCCAAATTGTGTCTATGAAACTTCGTCGAAAGACATAACATTTTAGTGTAAAGCGAAAAATGGAATGTGCACTTGGAGTTGTACATTTACGAATTCTATTGTGCACCTAAACTTTTTTTAGTTGAACTTTTATAGTTCCTATACTGTGATGGAGAATTAAGAAACTTTGCCTTTTGAAACTTAGGTAAGTTCATTTTGAAAACTTATTTCAGATTTCAATCGAAGACATCTTCGATAAAGACAAAGAGCTTTTGAAGCATTCAAAGATTTATTGGTAAATATGTAGGTCTTTTCCTTTTTAAAAGGAATATTAAACTTATTAATGTTTCATTTGAGTTTCTGTACAAACTTATTCCAGCGGCCAACAGTGCCTACCGCTTACAAAGTATACGAGACTGTAAGCGACTTGAATATTAATAGCTCCAATACAAGATTGTAGGCGAACTGCCTACCAATAGCTTACAAAGTAAACGAGATTGTAGGTTAACTGCCTACCAATAGCTTACAAAGTATACGAGATTGTAGGCGAACTGCCTACCAATAGCTTACAAAGTATACGAGATTGTAGGCGAACTGCCTACCAATAGCTTACAAAGTATACGAGATTGTAGGCGAACTGCCTACCAATAGCTTACAAATTATACGAGATTGTAGGCAACTGCCAACCAATAGCTTACAATATACGAGATTGTAGGCGAACTGCCTACCAATAGCTTACAAATATACGAGCATTGTAGGCAACAGTGCCTACCAATAGCTTACAAAGTATACGAGATTGTAGGCGAACTGCACAATAGCTTACAAAGTATACGAGATTGTAGGCGAACTGCCTACCAATAGCTTACAAAGTATACGAGATTGTAGGCGAACTGCCTACCAATAGCTTACAAAGTATACGAGATTGTAGGCGAACTGCCTACCAATAGCTTACAAAGTATACGAGATTGTAGGCAAACTGCCTACCAATAGCTTACAAAGTATACGAGATTGTAGGCGAACTGCCAACCAATAGCTTACACAGTATACGAGATTGTAGGCGAACTGCCTACCAATAGCTTACAAAGTATACGAGATTGTAGGCTAACTGCCAACCAATAGCTTACAAAGTATACGAGATTGTAGGCAACTGCTACCAATAGCTTACAAAGTATACGAGAATTGTAGGCGAACTGCCATACCAATAGCTTACAAAGTATACGAGATTGTAGGCGAACTGCCTACCAATAGCTTACAAAGTGTACGAGATTGTGGGCGAACTGCCTACCAATAGCTAAAAAATTATACGAGATTGTAGGCTAACTGCCTACCAATAGCTTAAAAATTATACGAGATTGTAGGCGAACTGCCTACCAATACCTTACAAAGTATACGAGATTGTTAGGCAACTGCCATACCAATAGCTTACAAAGTATACGAGATTGTAGGCGAACTGCCTACCAATAGCTTACAAAGTATACGAGATTGTAGGCGAACTGCCTACCAATAGCTTACAAAGTATACGAGATTGTAGGCGAACTGCCTACCAATAGCTTACAAATTATACGAGATTGTAGGCGAACTGCCTACCAATAGCTTACAAAGTATACGAGATTGTAGGCAACTGCCTACCAATAGCTTACAAAGTATACGAGATTGTAGGCGAACTGCCTACCAATAGCTTACAAAGTATACGAGATTGTAGGCGAACTGCCTACCAATAGCTTACAAAGTATACGAGATTGTAGGCGAACTGCCTACCAATAGCTTACAAAGTATACGAGATTGTAGGCAACTGCCTACCAATAGCTTACAAAGTATACGAGATTGTAGGCGAACTGCCTACCAATAGCTTACAAATTATACGAGATTGTAGGCGAACTGTCCACTAATAGCTTACATTATGTGGTGGTGGTAGGCTTTCGCTCTATAAAACGGCCACGATCGAACAAAAGTATACTAGGATAGTATATGAGGTCGTATGCATTACCGACCACGGCATACAAAATGTGTAACGGTTCATTACTTCTGTAGACAACATTTTGGCCGCTGGGATTTGAAAGCATTACAGCGGCTTCTTTACACAAATAGGTGCAGAATGGATTGATGGAATCTTTTCGTATTTAACTTAATTCCTTCCCTCCATTTGTACCGGTAAAATTTTACAAAAATCTAGTTTAAGCATTTTGAAATTTTCATATTTAACTCGTGATACCTCGCTATGTGATTTTTTCGCAATTCCAATATTTGATTGCAAAAATTACATTTTCTGATGACTCTGGCGTCATTGAAACGATTGGGCTCGAAATTATTTGCCTTTCACGAAATCAAAACGATAATCCTTTTTTCCCGTCAATATTTTGTAATCGATGTTGTTGTGAGTGGTTGAGTTTCGTGAAATAATGTTTGTGTGTGGAAAAATTCGGGCTTGAACGAATGCGACGGAAGCAACAATATACAAAAGCATGGACCATTGCTGTCAAATTTAGTTGTGGTTGGCATTTTGAGAGAGCTTTATGGCTCACAAAATCTCTGGGCTAATGGAAAATGCCCAATTTTAGGTCCACTAAAACGTTTTACAGCTGAAACCTAAGTTTATAATACCAACTATGGTTAGTCCATTTTTTTTTTTTTTTGATTAACCATAATAAGCAATCGCTTATGTAGCTGCTTAAAGTGTGATTTTGATAAATTCATATGAAACCTCTTGTATGTTGACTTGAGCATGGGTCGAGTTACAAAGCCTGCCGTTTTTGACTGATAAGGTGAGAGACAACAAGTTAATTTTCTGCTTTTTGTTTCAAGGCAAATTGACAAAATATATATTGTTTATTTATTTATTTATTTTATTTGTATATATCTTGTATATTAAATACTACACAATATTTAATTAGGAGCTCTAGCACTGGGCCATCGGCTTGTTTTTAATTATCCTGAATGCAGGGGGAGACAAATCAATCGGTTGTTTTTCTTCAACCACACCTTTTTTTTGAGAAAATATATTTTTTGATGCAGAAATGATGATGGCCAATATTTATTGGCATATTTTTGCATTTGGGAAGAAAATGGTGTCCTATTTCTGTTATTGATTTCCTATGTAAATTTGGGCCAAAGAGTTTTAAATAGGCTCTGAAGAGCATGTGCTTTTCAAGTTGTTGCCAAAAAGACGCTCTTCTCTTATCATTAAAAAATTATTTTTCACATCCCGAAAACCTTAGAAATTGACGCCCTTTTTCGACTATTCAAAAGGCACTTGATCGCTTCCGAAGGTGTAGACAGTCTTCCACTTGAAGTCAATAATGTTAACCCACGATGTCGGATGGTCTTTCAAAATATAGATCGGTCTTACAAAACCTATAAAATTCTGGATTTTTATTTATGTTTTCTTAACTCACTAGCAATAATCTTAGATATACTTTTAGTCTCACCACATAATTTAGTGACTTAAGAGTTAAAGTTTTTGACATTTTTTGACTTTGAAATCTAAACTGACGCCATTTTTGAAGGTTTTTCCATCATCGAAACGAAACAATTTTAACGAGTTCATACTGTACGTAAAGTGTCAATAGCAGGCTGCATTGCCGGAAGCCAAAAATTGAAAGCCACAAATTCTTTAGTGGAGCGTAACATAGCAAATATTATCATCAATGTACTTATATTAACGTTCCCTCGGCCCACCGCAGACGCTCAACATAAACAAACACATCTCATATTGACTCGTAATCGTAATTGAACAAGTCGCATTCCACTGCACGAACATACATACATACTTAGAAACTTCATACTCACATTTGAAGTGCACACGTTCAACTCAAAAGGATTCGAGCCCGACAATGATTAACACATCAAATTCATTGAAGCTTATAAATACGTGAGCACTGTGTGTGGAGTACGGGGGGTCTGCCCGACCATTGAGGCGACTTGTTTGTGTGCGAATGTTCGTAACATAAAAGTTGCAATTTCGACTTGACTTTGGCATTGTAAAAAGGATAACAAGTTATTTTGCTTTACGATCCATTGGACTATCCCACTGAAATCGAGCAACGTGTATTAACACTTTTGAAAGGATTTCAAATATGGTGTCGTTCGTGTAAGTAATGAAACAAACTGCCAAATAATGCGTGACCAAGTCACGTACTAAAAACACATAATATCAAAAGATTATAAATTACTCGTTCACATTGTGGCGGTTGCCGAAAGGTAAGGGGCATGATTTCTATTAGCTTTCATTTATTTTGCGTTGCTTTTCATGGCTGGAGGATTTTATTTCCCAAAAACCGGACAATTGCACAATTTCCTGTGCGTGTTTTTTCTTGTATAACGATTTTCGTCAATAAAGCTAGTTACTAATAGCTCAGTTTTAAAGACGGATCAATTTTAGAAGAAAAAAAAAATCATTCTCTTATCAGCTTTTGTTTCGAGGCTGTTAAAAGGCTTGCTGGGAAAAATCCTTTCTCTTCTTTTCTCGCTATGGCCCATTTAGTACTGGCAGTGCTCGGGTAGTGACACCGCAGGACTACGAATAAAAACAATCGAAACTATTCACAATGTTTTATTCTTTTCGTGGCTTTGAATGGGCGTACTTTCAATCATTTTCATTGTAGTCGACGGTGATGTCGACGCCATTCACATTTTTGTTTGTTTGAAATATTGCCAGACTAGATAAAAAAAATAAAATAAAATAAAATAAAATAAAAAATCTACTAGAAAAGCCCAAACTAGCTGAACCCCGAAATTGCAGTCTGTCGGTGGCGATGCTTTAATTTGAACAGATTTTTTCTTGTTATTTTATTTAGCTTTTCGTGAACTTACTGCAAGTGCTTCAATCGGTCCTTTTTCTGAGCGCGTTCTGTCAACTGAGCTTTTAGCTCCTGTCAATTTGGCTTTGTATGAAAATCGAATTTGAAATTCGATTGGCAAAAATCGGGTTTCGGGAAAGTCGGTGTCTTAAAATAGAACGATTCCAAACAAAATCCAACTCGATGGAAGCTTTAATAACTTTTATTCGATTTTGTTTGTCACAACAAGGCGTCCGGGATAAAATGATCTAAACCCTTTGATGCTAAGCCAGTGAACAGAGAATATGTATCATGAAACGCCAAAAAAACAATTTTTTAATTTTTGTGAAAATAGAAAATATATTTTTCTATGCATGATGACTCAACTAAAGGCTTTGAAAGTGAATTAAATTTGAACCACGGCTCAAAAAACAGGACCACTAAAATTATAAAATATTCAAGTGTTGTTGAAGTTGCCATTAGGGGCCCATATACCGACTATTTGTATAATTTCTAGATTAAGGTGAAAACACGCTTTGCCACGCCAACTGTAAGATTCCATCAATTATTTCGAATCCTTACGTTTGCAAATTACACTGTGAACATTTTCGGAGGGTTATAGATATGCTAAACAAATACGAATGCATTCATTTTGAAAGTACTCGGTGAGTCGTACAAAAATCCGTATTTTGAGGCAGTTTTGGGATTTTTGCTGCAACATTGATTTTTTTCTAGTTCTGCGCAAAGGTACCCTGAAGAATGCGAACGTGAAAACAGTAACCAAGTAAATTTTTTGTAGGATGCTTATGGCTACAAAGGAAGTATAAGCCTGACCAATTAAAATTCCCGTTCAAGACACACATGTTAAATAATTCGGGTGTAGGGGACCAATTCGAAAAACGACCACAAATTGCTTGCCATACGCCATATACGACTTTTTAAATTTTTGGAAATCGATATTACTTGCCTTTGAAACATTGTTCACAATTATCAAATTTCATCAAAATATTGAAATAACTTCAAGATTTTAGAGCAGTTTCTTGTGATTTTCGAAAACAGACAGTTGGGATTTTTGTACTAGACAGTCGTACCACCTTAAAAATGGTCCGCAAATTTTGGATGCTATGCACAGAATAGTCATTTCGTAACATTTGATTTCGTTACTTTCATGTGCTATTACTGTGCAGTTACTTACCTGGCAGTTTACGTACAAATCAGAAAGGGTCATCTGAATTTTTATCTTCCTTTCGCATAATCGATAAATCTGGATATAATGACAGACAGACGGACAAACAGACGGGCAGACGGGTGGACATGGCTAAATCGAATCTCCTGGTGACGCTGATCATTTCTATATATATTTTTTATGGTCTATCTCGACTGGTTCTGGGTGTTACACACAACCACACAAACGCAATATACCCTCGACACAGAGTGTGTCGGGTATAAAAATCTTACGTTATTAATGGACAGCCTCAAAGTGCACAACTTAATTCTCGGCCATAATTTTAGGATCGATTTAAGAATGAAGTTTCGACGACGATCTGACTAAACCAAATATAGGGGGTTGCTATACTCACCGAGTACATTTTATGTGTTGCACAGTGTTATTAAACACATCGTGAATGTTAGAATAACAATAAAAGTTGATGCATGAGGTTGCTTTTGCTCACCCAACGCTCTATAATTCATTTTATCTTTTGGCAAACACATTGAGAAGCAACAGCATTGAAATCATTGTTCTAGCGTTTTATGTCATATGCGGTAGTTTATCATTGTCTAGTTCATTTCGACGATTGATTTTGTATACTTTTCCACATTTGTGAAAAAAAGACTAAACAAAAAAAAAAAATTTAAAATCAATGGCATCATAACAATATATTGTTACGTGTGTATGTTTTGGCATATAAATATTTCAAGAGATTGATTACTGCATTATGCAGATAATGTGAATCGCAGCTGAGCAAGCTAAACTCAGGGAGAGCTCTTGGAAGAGGAGCTCGATTTAGCCTTAGACCTCCGAGATGTTTTGTATTCACTAGCCTTATTGTTCGAATCCACGGAAAAGTCGTTAATTGTATTCTATAGTATACATAGATATGTACACACTTATGTTTTTCCTAATTGAGGATCGAATTTAGTAACTCATTCAATCAATGCGTTCCACACCAGCTTTTAGTTGGCCCACCGATAATTATTCTCCAATGCTGAAGAAAATCTAATTCCATTTACTTAATTTGCTATCATTGTTAAATTTTTTTTATCATCGCTGCCAATTGTCCCGCCACTGTTGCCAGTTTTGGGGAATCCCCTCTAAATTAAAATACAAAGATGAGCTTTAGTTAGATCCTTAGGGCAGAAAAGAAGGCAGGAACATTTTTATGTTCTGAGACATTCAGGTCAGTATTCCGCTAAAAAACTGGTTACCGCAGTTCAGCCGTCGATTAGATTTCCAAAAATTTGGAAAAGTGGGCTTGGTAAGAGGGTGGTTTTTGTAAGAAAATTGAACCAAAGTCGGCATATGAGAACCATAAGAGCCTTAAAGATCCCCAGAAAAGGTTTTCTTAATATTTGCGGCCTTATGACGTGTTTTAAACGGGCCTGACTATAACACTCTTACTTGTTTGTTCTGTGTTTGAAGCTTTAATTTAATTTTTTTTTCTGCATACATCAGCTTAACATTTTTCTTGAGATTTTCTGGACCTTTGACTATACTTTGACTGGAAATTTGACATTAATAAAGTATACAAAGTTGTTAGCTATAAAAACCTTTTATTCGCATCAAAAGGTGTTACTTCTCGTAACATCATCATTATAATCACGTTTAACATCTGCATATGTCATATATTTAATAAAATCAATGTGCTGCCGAATTTCAGCTTTAATGGATTGAGGGTTTTTTCTGTACAGTTACATTGCCCATAGTTATCTCTCCTGTAATGCCTTGTGAAATATCTCGAAAACGGAAAAGGACATTTTGAATGTCGGGATATTTTTAAACGTTTGCAGAATTGGATTAACTTCTTCCTTTCCGATTATTAAACCGCTCTATTGAGACGTTTCGTTTTCTATTGGTGGATCAGGACAAGCTTTCTATGCTTTTTCTTATCAGAGAAGAATTTTTCTTTTAATTTAATTGAAATTTATTTCTAAATGAAGGGCATTGAGAGCTCATTTTCACGGCATTACATTGTACCTTAGCACGTAAATTTTTTTAAATTGTAGAGCCGAGTGTTGTAGGTTAAGACGGTTTTTGTTTTTAAGGCATATTTTAGAAGAAAAAGGCGTTTTCGGGAGTAAAACTCTCCTTATCTACTATATAAAGAAGAAACGTTTGGTATCAAAAATAACCTTCAAAAGGACACAGTCGAAAATTTTATTTGAGTATTTTTGATTTTTTTAGTGATCCCAAGTAATCATGATTACAAGCTAATTAATTATTTTCTATGATTGTTAAATTTTTTTATCATCGCTGCCAATTGTTCCGCCACTATTTCCAGTTAAGGGGAATCTCCTCTAAATTAAAAGACATACACTGAAAGAAATATCGGCAGTAATATTGAATAAAAATTTTCGTAAATATTTGAATACGAATTTTAGTCAATATAACGAATTTTCTTCATGCTGACGAAAATATTTGTTATATTGCAGAAATTTTGTGAATGGAACGAAAAAAAATTCTTCAATATGAGTTAAATAGTTTAATCAATATAACAAAACTTCTTCATAGGTACGAAAACATTTCTTCACACTGAAGAAATTTTCTTATATATGACAAAAGCTTTCGTAGGACATTTAAAAATTTAGAATTTTCGTATAAATGAAGAAATTTCTTCAATATGACGTAATTTGTTTTTTGCTATGAAGAAATTTCGTTAATATAACAAAACGTATTCGTGAATATAAAGAAATGAATTTCGTAAATATGAAGAAATTTTTTCAATATGAAGAAGAAATTGTCTTAAAATTAATTTATATATTAAATATAACGAATTTATTTCGTATAAATAAAGAAATTTCTTCAATATGACTAATGTAATTCTTGAGATATGAAGAATTTCTTCAATATTACGAAAAAGTGAACATTTTTAAGAAGTTATTGGGGTTGATGAGTCTTAAGGCGGAAGATTCAGCGTCATAAGCAAAGTTCGTCGATGAAGTTAAAACGCGTTTTTTTATGGAAGCAGAGAAATTGTGTCTGATAGGTGTGTATTAAGTCATATATATTTTGCGAAGTGTTCCGTTTTTAATAAACTAAAATTTTTTAAAGTGCCACATTGACGGGGAGACGCTTCTGCATATGAGTGAGGTTCATATTTCGTACTGCATCCGGTGACACTGGAAGTTGATACGCTGAAAACAAAAACTCAGCACAATATTTAACTTTTTAATGCTTAATTTTGGAATATAATTGTAAAATATAGTACAGACAGGCGCGCAGCCAGGATTTCAATTTGGGGGGGGTTCGCAGAAAATTTTTCTAAATATTTTTTATTTTTATTTTCGTAAAAAGCTTACAAAATATATAATTAAAATATATTTACATAAATATTTTACATTTTTATAAGGTATACAAAGTAAAAAAAGTATTTTCGAAGAAACTTATTCAATTTAAAGTGCAATGTTAAGTCTGCGCTTGCTTTCAGCAAGTTTATTTAGTATGTCCTCTACACTGGGAGTAAGATCTCGATGGACGTAGAGGAGTGCTAAGGCATTTAACCTCTGTTCTGTCATTGTAGATCTAAGATAAGTTTTGAGTCGGCGGAGAGTTTGAAAACGAACTCTCATTTTCACATGTGGTTATTGGAAGAGTAGCCAAAATAGTTAATAAAATAAAAATAGTTGGTAAAATATCTTTTTTACAAAATTTTATAGCGTCAAACACTGTTTTTGGTCTTTCATTTTTTTCTAAATTATTAATTAATTTATACCAAATAGTGAGCTCCATTTTTGAATCATCAAAATTTCCCTCTAAATCATCTTGATAAAACTGAAAGAGTTTTTTAAATTTGTCTAAAAAATCATCAACTTTTGCAGTATCGCTTTGAGGAAATAAAACTTGAAAACCAAGAAGAATATCCTTGTGTTTTGAAAAGCGATTGGTTAAGTTGACAATAAATGCATCCACAAAAGGTAAATAAAGGGAAATACGATAATAATATTCAACACTTTTAGTATGAAAATGTGCTTCGTGGTCCTGAGAATGTGCGAGCCTAGGTTTTTTCAAAATAAGTCCGCTTGATAAAGCTTGCTTCTCAGCGTTTTTAAACAATTTCTGAAATTCTTCCTCAGCGTTACTTCTTAAGGTTTGAATATTCTCTAAGCATATATCTGCTAGGACAACAGCATATTTGAGATCAATGTTTCTACCTTGTAAATATTTACATAGAACAAATGTGTAACTAAAAACTTGATTTATACAATGAAGAGATATAAGAAATTCGCCTTTTTGTAAGGCACATTTTAATAAATTAGACTGACTTGACACATTTTGATCATTCCAAGAGGAAATTCGGTCAAGAACTAAAATTATTGCATCATAAAACTTAATAAAAGAGTTTGTAGGACGGCGATGTAGAAATGTAAGCTGTGTCGTGTATTTTTTCCTTAATTTGGGGGGGGTTTGAACCCCCAAAACCCCCCCTGGCTGCGCGCCTGAGTACAGAAAATATATATCTATGTACAATATTGATCTTTGGAGGCATTATAAGAAACGCAATACTAAATAAAAATAATATTAAAATTAATTTCGATGTAATTTACTTTGACTTCACATTTTGGTTTAAAGTAATATTTTTAGGGAAAATGCTGCATTATTATGAAAAATTTCTTTAAGTCCTTTCATAATATTTTAGAATTTTCGTCCTTTTAACGACACAATCATATATACATAAAATTGTTTTTTAATTCTTATCGCGAGTCTTTATTTAGTCAATCATTATGGCTTGCAATGAGAAAGTTAATATACTGTTTTGTGTGTATGATATTTGGACGATTTTCTTGTCTATAAAAATAGCAGATGTGAGACAGACGGGACTCACAACAGTTAATACATATGATGAAATTTTAAAATATATAAATATGAAGAAATTTCTTCAATATAACTAAGCAGGGTTGCGTATTTCAATAAATTTTCTTCATACTGAAGAAAATCTTTTGTAATATTGAAGAAATTTATTCAATATCAATAATTATTTTCGTAATATGAAGAAATTTCTTCAATATAACGAAGCAGGATAACATACTTGAAGAAATTTGACTAAAATAATTTCGTAGATATGAAGATATTTCTTCAATATAACGAAATTTTTTTTCCTGATTTGAATTTCTTCATATTGAATATCGTCTTTATTCATATTGATTGCTTTTTTTTTAGTTAGCTCTATTTTTACTGCCGTTTCTTCAATAACGCAGCCCATTTCTTCAATATTACCTACGGATTTTTTCGGTGTAGATGAGCTTTAGTTAGATCCTTAGGGCAGAAAAGAAGGCAGGAAAATTTTTTATGAGGCCTTATAGGATCAAGTTTTTGTTTTTAGAAGATTTCAAAATTAATTTTTAAGGAATTTAAGCCTTGTTCTGAGACATTCAGGTCAGTATTCCGCTTAAAAACTGGTAACCGCAGTTCAGCCGTCGATTAGATTTCCAAAAATTTGGAAAAGTGGGCTTCGTAAGAGGGTGGTTTTTGTAAGAAAATTGAATCAAAGTCGGCATATGAGAACCATAAGAGCCTTAGAGATCCCCAGAAAAGGTTTTCTTAATACTTGTGGCCTTATGACGTGTTTTAAACGAGCCTGACTATAACACTCTTACTTGTTTGTTCTGTGTTTGAAGCTTTAATTTCATTTTTTTTTCTGCATACATCAGCTTAACATTTTTCTTGAGAATTTCTGGACCTTTGACTATACTTTGACTGGAAATTTGACATTAATAAAGTATACAAAGTTGTTAGCTATAAAAACCTTTTATTCGCATCAAAAGGTGTTACTTCTCGTAACATCATCATTATAATCACGTTTAACATCTGCATATGTCATATATAATATTTAATAAAATCAATGTGCTGCCGAATTTCAGCTTTAATGGATTGAGGGTTTTTTCTGTACAGATACATTGCCCATAGTTATCTCTCCTGTAATGCCTAAATATCTCGAAAACGGAAAAGGACATTTTGAATGTCATTTAATTTTGCTCTTTTTTCATCAGCATAAATATCGCTTTTAGGGCCAATATTACCAAGCATATTTAAAAAAATTTTAAAATAAAAATCCGCTTTTGGTTTTTACCATTCCAATTTTTAAAAAAATTTTAAATCACCTCGGCACTGCGTTTAAATATGACATCAAATTTGAGTTCGATTTTCAAAAACCAGCTGTTTGGAAAAATTCAAAGAAATAAGTTTCAAAAAAAATTCAGTTTTGGAAATAACACAATACATTAGATGGGACTAAAAGCTTTGGAGTCACAGGGCAGCAATTTGGAGTACGAAACAATCGTTAAAATGGCTCTTTATAGAATCCGTTTTTAAAAATAACGATCTAATCAGCTGTCAAATGTACTCACAGCTCTGGAAGTAGACGGTACGTAAATTTCGATGCTTAAAAAATTGCGATATTGAAAATGAAATTTATTTTAAAAAATTTTTAATTTTAATTTTAAAATTTTTTTAAATATGCCTGGTAATATTGGCCCTAAAAGGGAAAATGATAAAATACAAAACTGGATATTTTTAAACGTTTGCAGAATTGGAGTAACTTCTTCCTTTCCGATTATTAAACCGCTCTATTGAGACGTTTCGTTTTCTATTGGCGGATCAGGTCAAGCTTTCTTCAGTTTTTTTTTTTTTTTATCAGAAAAGAATTTTTCTTTTAATTTAATTGAAATTTATTTCTAAATGAAGGGCATTGAGAGATCATTTTCACGGCATTACATTGTACCTTAGCACGTAAATTTTTTTAAATTGTGGAGCCGATTGTTGTAGGTTAAGACGGTTTTTGTTTTTAAGGCATATTTTAGAAGAAAAGGTAGTTTTCGGGAGTAAAACTCTACCTTATCTACTATATAAAGAAGAAACGTTTGGTATCAAAAATAACCTTCAAAAGGACACAGTCGAAAATTTTATTTGAGTATTTTTGATTATTTTTAGTGATCCCAAGTAATCATGATTACAAGCTAATTAATTATTTACTTGCAATCATAATGAATTACTAATCAGAAATTACACACAATTTTATTGTCCTGTCTTGCCATGCTATTTGCACGCTATTCATAAAAATCGGAGAAGTTAAGGGGAAGCCATAATCGCTTGAAGTGGAGAAAAAATTGTCACAAGATTAATTTCTCATACAAATCAACACAGGTGTAATTGTCCGGCTTCGTATGGCCCACCGTGTTTGTTCGTTGATATCACAATCCTTTTGCCGGCGTTTAAGTAAAGCTTGAGGTTTCAGTCTCTTTCAGTGCGCGCGGGTGTTCGGTCGTCGGTTTTCGAAAGTCTCGGGTCGCGGATCGCAGAGTGTTTTTAGTGCCTACGAGTGTGTATATTGTCTGTCAATTCTCTGCTCGTCGCTCGATGAGTGAAAAGAAGAATTCGTTTGGTTTGTGCATATCGAACAGCATCGTTTACAATATGTTCGTAAGGTGAGTCACTTGTTTTTTTATTTCCGTTAAACCTGAGGTTTCAAATGAAAAGACATTCTCAATTTTAATCGGCAATTCATGTAAATGATTTAAATGGCACCATATCGCGCTATGTCTTTATTGAGCAGCTACTGTCGCCATCTTCGCTTGTCAGAAGAGAGGCAATTTGTGAATTTTTTGTACTCTCATGCTTTCCATCCTAGCTGTGGTCACACCGCTTTGTCACTTTTGTTTAGTATTTTGTATAAATATTAGTTTCTATACATTTTGGTTTGCACTCAACCCCTGCATGTATGTATGTAAAAACATGTATGTTATGTAGGCATTGCACGTTTAGCATGAATCTTTACAAATCACTTTGTGCTAGAAACGAAAAAAAAAACAAATTTTTGTTTTCTCAAAACTTCAAAACCCCATAGCTCCCAAAATATGGATCCAAAAAACAGCAAAATATATGGGTCGATATAATATTTGATAAAGAATAGAAAAAAAATTTAAGTATTTCGAACGAATCCGTGGAATGACCCATATACATATAACCAGGCCCGATTAAAGGATAGACCGGGTAGGAAATGGTCTAGGGGCCCCACATTTTAGGGGCCCCCGAAAACTGTTACCATAATATATAAATAGTTAATTGAAAATTCTTTGCAATACACAATTTTTTTATTTATTTTTTTTTAGAACAAGGGTTGTTCAAACTATTTGAAGCTTATACGCCTTCAATGTACAATGATCCTTTTGAGATCCTTAAAAAACTCCATTGAGGAGAAAAACAACATCTAAGCAAGTTAGAGACCATTCGGAGTATTTGGCTAAATGTAACCGTCCCGGCAACACTCTGCCATTTTTATCTGAATCTGATTTCCAGAACTTCGCATGCCATTTCAATTCTTTTGGCTTACGTTTAAAAAAATGACGGAACAAAAATATTCCCAGCGTCACACCATACTTTGTTCAAATAATTCAATGTTTGAGCGCCTAGGAGTGTGTTAAACGAAAATTGCTAGATGCGCGCATTAGTTTGCGGCAATTTCTGATGATAATTTAATGAGATTTCGGATTATGCATGGATTTCAAATTTAGAGGGCAAAATAAATCTGGGTTAAATAAATTTATGCGTCTGCGAGATTTATTTGTTGAGCAATGCAAAACTCTTTAAACGACGTTTCACAATGTGGTGTATTCTGTGGATGCGCAAAAGCACAGTGAAGCAAAACTGCTGCCTGTTAGTTTTCATCCTCGATGTGTTTCCAAAATGAAGGCGCAATTTCTTGTTTTTCTACAAAGAGAACAAAACTACTTTCATGTGTGAGATCGATAAGGACTAGATATTTAGAGGTCCTGTGTGATGAAATGGCCAAATTAAATGGCCCTACTTCAAACGAGCCTATTGCCTTTCGGGTAAATCATATGTTGTCCAGTGTACCTGGGACAACATCAGACATACATACATATATGTACTCAAACTTGTGCAACTTCAGAGCACAGTGCAAGAATATTTCATGAAGATAATAGGATGCATGGAAAATTAGATTAAATGTGGAATGGAAAAAATTTTCGTAATTGAAACGAAGTCGGAGGAATATGTTTGATTTTCATTTCATATTTGTTATAGTGAAAATTTTTAATTGCATTAAAAACGAAATTTTGTAAAATGCTTTTGCACAAAAATCCACAATTGAAAGAGCACCTTTATATGTGTGTGTGTAATCCTAATCACTTAATTAACATTATTATTTAAATTAATTTTGCGATTGTGCGATTGTACATTATCGATTCGGTCCAATTAAAGGTAGGTGTTTTGAAATTGATATTAATTTCAGGTGTGTCACATAGTAAAATAATGGTTGAATTTCCATTTTATTTTCACGATGCCAGCATCGAGGAAACATCATAGAATGCTCATGTCACCTCAAAGCCTGAACCCGTCTGGTTCTGGGAAAACATGACGAAAATTAACCGGAGCCTTTGATGGCTTTACCGATTCTATGAGCAATTTATGACTGTCTCAACTAGCCACTATTGACGCTGGTGAGCTCGTCATGGAAATGGCAACAACGTGCACGGGTATCTCGAGAGGCTCGGCAGAATGTGTGCCGAGTATGAGAAAACATCAGATCCATTGCTTCTTGGTTTAAGCAGAGATGCGTTTGCAAGCGGTGAATTACGTAGATTGAGTGATAAAAAATTTATTCAGTAAAATTTCATTCGGTGGAACAACAACTTTTATATGATTGAACGATTTTTAGAACTGCAAACGTTTCTGAGCAGCCATAACAGAGTTCCCACGATGTTATCAGAGTTAGAAGTCATTGCACTTTCTTCTGTAGATATACAGGTATGGCGAACAGTGGTATTGTTCATATAGTTCTTGACAAAAAAAAGGGAAGGAGTTGCGTTAGAGCAATGAAATTTGGCATAGATGTTTCCATTGATTAAACCCGACACACTCTTGTCGAGGGGATATTGCGTTTGAGTGTACGTGCGAACACCCAAAACCAACCGAGTGTCAATATACTATTGAAGCGGAGCCGCGAATAACGTTGTAATGACAATTTAACATTTTTGCCAATTTTCCATGCCATGCCAGGGAAGTGGCCTTGTAAGTACTGAATTTACAAGGCCACTTCCCTTCTTTAAAGTTCCGAAGTATTGAGAAATGTCCAAGAGCTGACCAGACCGCAATATTTAGGGCTAGAGAATTATTGAAAGCCAAAAAATGGAGACAGTTTTATGAAATTTAAAATTTTCATTAATTTTTAGTTGGATAAACATACATGACTCTTTCACCTACAATTGCTACAGAAGCTTAAGAGAAGTTGCCCATTGATAATCTTTTATGATCTGGAAAACTTTCTTCGAGGGAGCGTGAACCTTGAGCCTGTTTGACAACATAAATTCACACAAATATATGTAGATATCCACTTTTGGCAGTCATATATAACATTGTTAGGCTCGTCGAACTTTAAAACCCTTGCTTAATTTTTGATGATGATTTTTTTTTTATTTAAAAAACTAGGAAAATGGCTTTTATTGGGCGTCTGCAAAAGAGAATTTTCTATGAAGTTAATCTCTAAAACACTTTCAACCAAAAAGTAAAAGATTAAAAACCGAAATTCTAAGGTGACTCCAGACTCCGGTCTACTTGATATTTGTTATTTTGTTGCGCCTAAATATTTATGAAAATCCTTTTTACACAAAATGCTGCAACCACTCAAGATTGTTGGGAAATTCTGTAATTCAGCAATAAATGCTGTTGCCTCTATATTTGAAGAATCGTTGCTTCAATTGGGCAGCGTGTGTTCCTGTTCTATATTTTTGTTCACACATGTATTAGCTTTGCATAATTAAATTTTCTCATTCTACAAAGTCGCATGTACCTTAATATTTATGGAAACGTGTTCTCAGTTTTTAGCTCAGCCAGTCTGTAACATTCAAAAGCGTAGCATGTGTGGTCATAAAAGCCTTTTTTTATAACAGCGCCCTTAAATTCACATGTCCTGAATTAAGTTTAAGCGGAGACAGACAAGAAAACTTTTTGCAAAGTATTTGAACTCTAAATAACCGACAACGATGGAAGTGTTTCTGCTAAAAACTTTATCCAGATCGCTGCACATTTTCTGAAAAACAAAAGCTTCTTCATATTTTCATTTATTCATGTGTGTTTTCACTTCAATACCGAATTTTATGCCTTGCTGCTTTCTTGCATTTGTGCATTTGTGCATTTTCAAGCAGAGAGTGCAACATAAATTCCGATTAAGTTTACTTTGCTGTATTTCTTAATTGCTTCCAAACTCATCATGTGTTTCGTATTTTCGAAATGTTTTCATTTTGCAAATTGAAAAATATTTGTTGTAGTCCTACATAATTGAAACATTCCTTCAATATTGGACATGCAATTACGCCATAGGATGTGACACCCCGAATTTTACTTCCTTCGCTTATTCTATTTTCGATCAATTTTCGTACATGCACTGAAAAGATTTCGACGTAGAAATTTAAAAATTCTATTGACTTGTCAGACACCAAAAAGTCTTTTTCCACACGAATAGAGAACATTCAACGGGTTTTATTTGGATTTGTTGTATGATTTCCAGAGCCGAATTTTGCAGTTTCCTAGAACGTCTCATTAATTTTCTGTGTGTTCACAATTCATGGTGTTCATGAGAAATTGTATTTCGGGTTATTTAGATTATTAGCTCGTAAAATGTTTATGCAAATGTTTTCGAAATGTGACCATTCCATACGAAATCGGGCGAATTGTTTCGACTTTTGAGGGAAGCAAAATGTTATTGTTTTCTAAATATTCGCAGCCTCTTATTATGCTTACAATAGAATCGTTCTGCTTTCGTAAAGTTTTAAATCATACGTGACTACCCAAATGTTCGGCATTTCCATGATGCCCAAATTTGTGGAAATTTTTGATCTCATATATTCTATCTCTTATGTATGCATTCCTTTCCTTTACATGGCTATCGATCATTGCCCTTCTTGAATAAAAAACTGAATATTGAAACCATACCATGAGACCGTTGACAAAATTTTTGGACCTCTAAATTTGGTGTTTTTCACCAATATAAAATCGTTCTTAACTTGACATTCAATGCGTCTATCAAATTCTCATTGAACTTGAACTGAATTGAACCCTCGAAAAATGTTACAGTTTTACTTATGTAAATTGAACTCAACTTTCACCGAATGCAAGTAGTACTGTCCAAGTGCGCTTTTGAAAGAATATTCAAAAAAATAGGGATATCACTGGATTCAGATTACATTTCTGCATCAGAAATTATTTCTCAAATCAAATCAGTTAAGAAAGAAAAGTTGGTTAATTAAGCCATTTATTTATATGCCCCAGAAAGACTCTGAAAGCTATAAAAAGAGAACATCGTCTTCTCAGATCTGATCTCGTCTCAATAAACTTATATCAAAAGGCCTGATCAATCCTTTTTGAATTCGAGTTTGAATATTGCTTCAGACAGTCAGACATTTGAATCGATCCCTATTGGTGAAGCTAATGATAATGTCTATAAAAACAATAATTTTTTACTGTGAAAGTATATGAAGCTAAACTTCCTTTTCTTTGATAGCGAATCAACAGTTTCCTATTTTTGTTGAATTTTTTTTCGTTAAACTTATTAATTATTTTTAATTTTTTCGTTAAACTATAAAATGTACACCAACACTTTAAGTAGATCGACATCTACGACAAAGTCTAAGACTATTAATTTCGATTAATATACTGCCAGAGTTATGCAATTGTCTTAGAGCCACTCTTGCATTTGCTGCACTTGTTCGTAGTAAAAACGGAAGTGGCATTAGCTCAAACACAAATGAAATCCGCAATATTAAGGCTATATCCTGCTCTAAGATATCTGCATGCACCGGATTCCTAAGCGTTCAAGAATCCCTATTTAATTTGAAATTTTTCCAGTATATCATAAAAATGACATTCCGCACTTATTTGTTTACTGCTGAGTGCTTTCAAAATACAAATTCTATATGAATTGCATTCTCAAAGCGTGCTTACTTACAACACAAATGCCAAATGCTAAAGTTTATCAAAACTCATGCCTTTACTTTTGGGATACTTTGGTGACTGCATACTTGCGCTTGACACGTATAAATGGATTTCGGAATTGCAAAATACCAACAAAACTTTTCTCCAGCTTTTTATTCAATGCTTCATCGCTTTCGATTTCCGTTCATAAAGGAAGTTTTCAGTCATGTGAACGTGAATATAATAATAGAAAGCAATAGAAGACTTCATGAAGCTTTATTTATCGAAATTCCTCTTTTTAGCTCTCATTCGATAAATTCAAAGTACGACCTTTGATAGACGAGCGATTGCAAATAATAGTTTTGAATTGGCTTCAACTGCAAATAATTTGAATAATTTTTCATACTTTAATATGTAGGGTTAAGCTGGGATAATCCTTCAAAACTTTACTAAATGCCTTACTTCATAATGGAAATTTTCCGTACACACATGAAAAACCAATCACTTCAAATTTTTCCTATAGAAAATCTAAATACAGAAAAATGCTTCTTTAGAAATAAGGCAGAAGACTGCATTTAAGTTCGATAAGGAAAAGTATTAACATACAGTAGAGTACGGATAAATGCAGCACGTTTTTTGCTCGATTTCTTGTGCACTTATGCGTTTTTTGCATTTATTCGTGTTGCATTTATCCGTAGTTGACTGTATATAAATTTAAAGAGTACTTCTGATATGGAGAACGTGTTCATGTTTGAAAATATGTGCGCTTTTACATGCATTTCTTTAGAAAGCTCTACATATAAATCTGAAGTATTAAATAAGCTTTGTTAATAAAGGATTATTTTTGGTTTTTTTAATATTTTACAGCTTTTGTACCTTTAGATGATATGTTTAAATATTTCCTGTTTCTAATCTTCTTCTTCTTCTTCTTGCGTGTTTAACTATCCCGGTCTATCCCGGGGTCCGCAAAACGCGACCAGTTCCTCCATTTTGTTCTGTCGGTTGCATCATCCGAGGTAAGCCTACAGCCTCTAGGTCCCATTTTATTGTGTCCATCCAGCGCTGTTTCGGGCGCCCCCGTTTTCTGAAACCTTGGATTTCCAGTGCGTAGCCTTTCTTTGCCAAAGTCTCCTCATTTGCTCTCAGGACGTGTCCATACCAGCGTAGCCTTGCTTCTCACATTTTCCCAATAATTGGCGCAACTCCATAGCGTCTACGGATGTCTACGTTTGGAACATGATCAAGACGAGTGAGTCCGGATATCCAGCGAAGCATCTTTGTTTCCATAACACTAACTTTTCTTTCTGCTACTTTCGTTGCTGGTAGACATTCGGTACTATAAAGAGCGACTGGCCTGATGACTGTTCGGTAAATTTTGGATTTTAAGCGGTCGCTTATCTTTTTATCGCACATAACACCAGTCGTTGAACGCCACTTGAGCCAAGCGGCGTTAAGTCTCTCAGAAACTTCGCGAGTGATCGTCCCGTCAGCAGAAAGTGTCGACCCAGTGTCAGTGTTATTTATTTTGATGGTCCCTGCTACGCAATTGTCTGATGTCATGTATTCTGTTTTCCCGACATTCAAACGTAGTCCAAACATAGACAATCTATCATGCCAGTCTTGTACTTGTTGCTGTGAGTTGTTTTTATTGGTTGAGGCAAGAAGAACGTCATCTGCGTATAGTAACGTCCAGGGAGGTGATATTTGTAGGTCTTCGGTAATTGAATCCATAACTAATATGAACAAACGAGGAGATAGAGCTGATCCTTGGTGAACGCCTACAGATATTGAAAATTCAGTTGAAATTCCGACAGCAGAATGTACTCGACTTTTGGGATTTGCATACAGAAGTTTTACCCACATAATTAGTTCTTCCGGCACTAAGTGTTTTCTCAAAGCATACCAAATGAGATCATGAGGAACGCGAATAAATAGCAGAGACAGAGGAGTCACAAAAAATACGATTTGTTTTCTATATTTTATACACATGTGTTTCAAATGGATTTTTCGGAAAACTATTGTATGTTAGCTGCTGCCAAGGCGTGGACTAAGAAGAATTACACTTATATTTTTGGAGATGTTTCTTTTCTAAATAGTTCCAAAAAACCAATTATGTACACAAAAGTTTTCAGTTAAACTTGAATAAGATTCGCTCACTAGTCCGGTAGTTCCTGGCAAGTCCATCGATGAAGCTAAAAATTTGTCTTCAAAAAAAAACTTCTTTAAAAAGCAATTTGCCGTTCGCAGTCGGCGTTAAACTGTAGGTCCCACTCTTCCTACTACAGTGATACAGAGAGCGACAGGCCAAGCGACAGGTCGGCTGTAAGAAAATTATCTTCGCATCATTAAGACCACAAAGCGTACCCCGTTGTTAACGGGATTAATAATTGCTAAGAAAAAGAAGATATTTTCTAGTTCTATTCTATTAACTAACTTTGAGTAGGCGTGGCACTAAAATTGGGTGAGGTAGCATATCCATGTTAAAATTTTTCCAATTTTGTAGCACAACAGTAAGCTCTCTTTCGAATTTCAGGTCTGTTTCATTATTCTAACGCAAGTCCTTCTACATGTTTGTGGTCGCAGGCTGTTGCGATGCATTGGCAATGCATGATTTTTTGCTTGCTGGCTTTTAAAAATTAAAACAAAATTAATATTTCGATGAAATATCAATGTGATTTGTACAATTGAACACAAAATGCACTAAGTCCTAATTGAAAACGGCCACACATAAAGTTGCTTTAATACGAAATCTATCAAATGCGCGTTATTCTTGCAGCACAATTCGAATAACCATGAATACGGGGAACAGCGCCAATGGAGGAATGCCATGAAACGTTGGAGTTCATTGCCGTTCTCGCATGTGTAAGTAGGTACTTAAGTTTACGAAGACGCTCTACGAGTACTAAGCGAAATGAGATCATGTTCCATAACAATTCATCATTGCAAAAGTTATGATAGTTGAAATGTCAGTCCGCAAATTGTAAAATGTAGATAGAAAGTTTTCCTTATCGCAATTTTTTTTTTTTTTGCATTTGAAATATCACAAGGAAAATGAGCTCGAAAGTCTTTTTTTTTCTCATCTAAATAACAGCAAAAATATGCGATTTGAATGGCAAATAAAAAGGAGCATGTTCAATATATCGCAATGTTTACATTGCGCTGACCAATAAGCTCATAAGCGTATAAAAGGGGACAGGAGGCCGATGAAACTTTTCAGTTTGGAAAATGGGATTCAGTCAAAAACAAAAACTCATCGAGTGTTTTGTGATTTTGCTGGTTTATTTTAACTGGCAATCGTCATCAATGTCATAATATCTCTATCAAATGTGTTCACTTTATTAGGACAGCGTGGGGCAGCGTGTAAAAATGTTTGGTTTTTTGCTTAGTTATTTGATATTTTTTAAATCTGACAGTTTGTGTATCTGTGCAACTTATCATAAGGATTTTATTTTCACCGAAGTTGTTTATCAGGTATCTTCGGCAGTGACCTTAACCCTGATGTGATAAGGTAGCTGCTATAAAGAGACAAGTGCAGCACAAAACTCAGTTCAAAACATCCCAGCGGCCAAAATGTTGCCTACAGAATCAATAAGCCCTAACACATTTCGTAGGCCGTATTCGGTAATGTAGACGACCTCATATACTATCCTAGTATACTTTTGTTCTAGCGTGGCCGTTTTATAGAGCAAAAGCCAACCAACCCCACATAAAGTAAGCTATTTGTGGGGCAGTTCGCCCACAATCTCGTATACTTTGTAAGCTATGGGTAGATTTCGCCTACAATCTCGTATACTTTTTAGCTATTAATATTCAGGTCACTTACAGTCTCGTATACTTTGTAGTATACCTACTTATAGGGCGAAATAGGGTCAAAAGTTGACTTATTTTGTTGCATGCTTCGACTTCAAAGTCGAGCGGACTTGATTTTTGGACTTCATAGTCGGTTTGACTTTAAAGTCGAAATAGGTCAAAAAAGGTCGAGCTCCGCCATGTTTTTCGAATGGCAAATTGAGAATTATTCTTCTGCATATGTTTTTTCTTCAAGAAAAAACATTTTTTTCAAGCAATATTTATTTAATTTCCATCAATGAGAAAGCCCCTTAAAAATGAAGAAGTAGAAGGAACACTTTCACGAAAAATCTCAGCGGGCATATGTTTTTGGGACTTATTAAGCGCAAAATAATTTTTAATGAAGTCCATATTTTATTTATTATATTATTTATTTCTAAAGACACACGAAGAAGCAAATCTCTCGTTCATTTCTGCTTTCGAGTAATACGAATGACTGAGTAAGATATTATGTATTTATATCTTTCTTTGTTACTCTCTCTCTCACTTTTTTCGTTTCCTTTTACGTTCTCTTTCGTTTTACTCATAAGTCCAATTAGGTCGAAAATTGGTCATTGCGACTTCTTTTCGACTAATATTAGGTAAACGGATTTCTTTTCGCCCTGACTTTGAAGTCGAAATGCCCTATTATGACCTATTATTACCGCCAATCGACTTCCAATCTATTCCCCACTTACGTCGACTCGACGTCGAATCGACGTAATTTCGACCTATTTAGGTTAGGTCAAGTAAATATTCTGACCTAATATAGGTAAGAATTTACCAATTTTCGACCTATTTTGCTACTTGGGTATGCACTGTTGACCGCTGGGATGAATAGAAAATACTTAACTTAGTATGCGGGTTCGCGGGGACATGAGTCGTTCGAGAATGGACCGGGTCGGATCATTTCTTAGGGGTTCCCAGTATTAGGGTCTGTCAGAGTCCCAAAACTGTCCTAAAATCGTAGTAGAGATATTTCAATGAATACTAGATTTTGGGCTTATATTTAAAACTCCGATTAAATTTCCTAAAAGTGGAAAAGGGGGTGTGGCGTCGTTTATGAAAAAATTTGAGCCCCTTAATGGCCCTAAAAATCCTCAAAACCATTTGTCTTAGTGGTAGTGGATTTTGGGCCTGTTTAAAAAAATATATTGTATTTTCGGCTCCCCTGACTATAACAGCCTTACTTGTCTCGAATCGCATATAGTTTTCCTCCATCATTAATAATGCGTATTGGATGGTCGTTTCACGTTCTGATGAGCTTTTAATATATTCATAACCGGCTCTCTTTGCAAGGATCTGTTTTAGCTGTTTTCATTTTGGCTTCGATTTTTCATGAAAAGGCACGTTTTTGCATTGGCCTGCGAAAAAAAGTGATTGAGAATAGATTCTGATAAAAATGCGATTTTCGCCTTTTGCCTTCGGCTAACTGTTGATAGCCAAACTGATTGAACAGAGAGTCCTCCAAAAGTGTTTAGTCAGTTGACGTTTTGATATTCTGGCAAACTTCCCGCAGCTGCAAGCAAGATCTAAATATCCGATTTAGCTCACTCCAGTCGATTTTGCAATGCGATTGATTTTTCATAATGCATTCCATATTTGCCAGCAGCAACAACGCGAGCGTTTCGGCAATCGAGCAACCAATTGTTAAATAAAGATTGGTTTAAGTATCTTTCTTGTAAGGACAAAGAAATGTATTTATGTATGTTAACCAAAAAGTCCTGAGGCTTAATGACTTCCGCTCTTTAGTTTCGGGATATTGCCGACCAATCTAAAATGGAGGACGAGGCTTCAAGCGCAATACTTAAGCTTCACATATTCATCTGTATCAAAATATGAAAAATTAAATGTTGTTAACCAACCAAAGTATTAAAATAACCAAAATGACCGCAAATCGCTTTATGCACGTAACAATGTCATTCAAAACCGTCATTGTTTGGTAATTTAACCACATCTTTATAGCTTCATAAAGCGTTAATAAATCAATGTTTTAATGGTCTTTACTGTGAGATAAAACTTTACAAAACTCACATTATTTCCGGTAAACAATAAAATCGCATTCTTCCTGAACAAAAAAGTTTGTCTCTTTCGCTCGGGAGTGTAGCAGTAGCCATGGCTACATGCCGGGGAAATAAATGAATATACAAAATAAGTTTTGAATGCATTAATTATGAAGCAGTAATGGTCAGTGCACTTAACTGACTCGTTTGTCAGTCCGTTTTGCACTTTTTTTTTTATTTTTTATCATTTGCTTTTATTTTTGTCCTGCTTTTGTTTTTTTTTTTTTTTGCGAATGTGAAATATTTCAAAAATTAAAAATAAAATGAATTAAAATAAAAGCAAACAGAATATATTCAAGTATCAATGCATTCACTACACTTTGCAAGTTAATAAATCGCTGCTTGCACTTTTCCATTGACCCGCGCTCCTGTATTCGTGTTAAAACGCCGCATGGAAATTGGATTTTTCGCATTTTATTGTCTATGTAAATGATTGTTAAAGGTCCGTACACAACTGTGCAAATAATTTCGCCATATCGTATAAATAAAACGATTGCGTGAATTAATGTCGAGTTTTGATTGCTTATTGTTGGATTGAATGGCTTTTTCACAGGCCATTGAAAACTTTTGGCCATCGATATGCCATTTACTTAGCAATACACTACGATTCGCCATTTCGTGGATTGAAAATTATTTTTAATATGCCATACACTTCAGCTGTTGTTATTCATTTGTATCAGGCAGGAATGCTGTGGCAGCCACTGGGAATATGTATAATCGGAATAGGATTTGAACCCAAAATCGCATTCGAATAGCGCTCGGAATCAAAATTCAATTGATTTCGAACAATGCTCGATGAACATTACATTTTTCTATATACTTATTTGGTATTACTTATGTTTGTACTTTTGTATATTCTTATATTTCTGTGGCAATATGGAATATAAGCAAAAGTCGAAATTTCTTGCTTTGAGACATTCGAATTTCTCTACGAAATTTCAGTTTCCTCTCACTTAAATTGAAAATTCGGAATATGAGATCAAAATGAAGGACTTTTAAGACCTTTTTAAAAAATTTCCTGACAAAAAACGAAAAAAGCCATTTATTTGGTTTTTTTTTATGTAAGGGCGGTTCAAAAAGTTCTCGCCCGCCAAAGTGGATTATCAAAAAAAGGTCTAGTGCTGCCTGCCACGATTCTAGGTCTCCAAGTTTCCCGAATTGAAAAGCAAAACAGGGTTATAATAAGAATAGATGTCATTATGACGTGAACCTTCGAAATAATTTTGGGATTTTTTTTACCAAATGGCGGCCATTGAAAAATGACCCATCGATTTCGGGTACATTTTGTTGTAGCTCAGTGTAAAACAAAATAGTAAAAAATTGGTTAAAATTAATGATTGAGGTTCACGGCATAATGGTGACAATTCTGCACTGATTCCCTTTTATTTCATTAAAATCGGTCCAGTTGAACTGGAGAAATCCTGGCAGCCAGTTCAAAAAAAGTGGTTTCGAAGTTTGAAGCAATGCTTAAGTTACTCGTTTTAGCGCAGATCAGGTTCGACAAAAAAGGCTATATCCTCTAAACTATTTCCAATTTCACAAAATCTTTTTGGCACGATATTCTCAAATATCCAAGCTATAAAAAAATAGACAAAAACAATGGCCAAACATTTTTGCCCAATGAGACAACCCCCTTAAGTGCACATAAGAATTTGTGTACAGTAAACGTTTTTGAAATGCAAACATAATTGCCTTACGTAAGAAAATGCAAAATTTTTTTTTTAAAATCATGATTCATGATATCCTGGCTTCCTTATACCTCCAAAGCCATTAACTCATTTCTCGCTTATGTCGACTTAAGCTACTTTTCGATATGGCCACAGATTTTATTTTAATATCCAGCGTAAGCAGAGTATATTAGTTTCGTGCAGATCTTTTAACACCCACGAGAAAACTCCGAAGGAATAGAAAAATCTTTAAACTTTTGATCGGGATTGAAAGCTGAAACGATTTAGACATATCTGTCCATCCGTCCGTCCATCCGTTCGTCTGTCCATCTGTGGTCGGATGTCGTTTAAAACGGGTGGGAGCAATCCAAGACAGTTTTACAGAAAACTGTTACCGTACTACACGATTGTGCAAGTGAGAGAGGCTTTGAAATAAAGCTATACGAAAACCCTTAATGCAGCTTTGGTTATCTATTTCAACCAAGTCAAAAATGGCCCTTAAAATGTTCATTGAAAGGCCCAAAAAGATGTTCTTTTAAATCACAATTGAACAGGTTTTCGGAAAATTTTTGCTATAGAAATTTTTGTGTTTGTATTAACCATTCATTAGATAAAATGTAAAATGAAAAACAAAGAAAAAAAAAAAACAAAAAACACCGGATTGGCATCATCAATATTTTGTAAACTTGAACAAGAAAATTGTTAGGTGGGCCTTACGTGGCACACTTATCTTATATAGTTTTGGAGACTGTAAGGCCTTCATTGCGTTATTTCGTATATAAAAGGCCAACTATCGGCAACAAGGCACGGATTTAGGTTTTGCTTTGTTGCACTTGCTTCGAACGGTTTTGATTCTTTCGATGTGTTTTCCCCCAATTTCGTTGATGTGTATTTTGGAAAACCATCCATCCATGATGCAAACGAAAACAAGCCATCTTGCTTTGACTAGCCTTCGTGTGTGTGTGTGTGTCTTGGCTTATAAGGTACAATGTACTGTTGATCTTTAAGCCCGAAAAAAAGTTTTGACTAATCCGGCGTGTTTCCACCCTTAATGGAGAAAAAACATTTGGATCTGTATGTTTTTACTTCACAAAATTTCAATAAAAAAATTCTTTGCTGAAATAGTGTCATGTATGTAAGCTACCAGGATATTGTCATTTGCGAGTATGCAAGAATTTCATAATTCGAAGATGTGAAATTGCCCGAATGGATTGCATCTGCATAAACTAGGCCTTAAAATTGCAAAATACCAAAGCTGGAATAACGTCTGAACATGCCACATTGCATTCTTTTTCATAAATTTACATTTTTCTTGAATTGCGATACAAACATACAACGATATAATACTGATATGTTTATTTCTTCGCTGTACGTGCAACCGAGGAGCACGTTTTTCAATTTAGCAAGTGTCTAAAAAAACTTCCTACGGATTTCCACTCGTTTAATATTTGTGTGCCATTGTCGGCCATGCATTCTCAAGAAACAAAACCGAGGTGCAGTCGAATAAAAAATCGAAAATGCACACGCCGCAATGTACCACAGCGCGAGCGGTCTCTTTTGGCATGCTTTCAATTTTATATTAAAATATTGCCATGTTATGAAAATATTAAAACCATTGAATCTTTTGAGCTCAATAAATGTGACAGCTTCGTGATTTATATAATTGAAATATTTGTAAGCTCTTTAGGTAACACTGTTGAACAAAACTTTCCAACAAACTTTCTCAGTTTGAAATATTTGAGCGTCTCGCGCCGGTGTCTCGCATCGAGCACTCGCAATATTGGATTATGAGCTTTAGTCTCCCTCAATCTCTTTCTTTCTTTCTTTCTCTCTCTCGCTCACTCTCTCCCGTTAGGTGGGTGTCTTCCTTTGTCTTCTGCTCTCTTCTTCTGTCTTCTTGTCTTCTTCTGTCTTCTTCTGTTTTCTTCTGTCTTCTTCTGTCTTCTTCTGTCTTCTTCTGTCTTCTTCTGTCTTCATTCTGTCTTCATCTGTCTTCTTCTGTCTTCTTCTGTCTTCTTCTGTCTTCTTCTGTCTTCTTCTGTCTTCTTCTGTCTTCTTCTGTCTTCTTCTGTGCTCCTCTGTATTCTTCTTACTTCTTCTGTGTTCCTCTGTCTTCCTCTGTCTTTCTCCGTCTTCATCTGTCTTCCTCTGTTTTTCTCCGTTTTCCTATTTTATCCCCTGTCTTAATCTGTCTGCCTCCAAATTTTTCTGTTTTTTTTTTCTTTTGTCTTCCTCCATTTTCTTCTGTTATTTCTCGTCTTCCTCCATCTTCTTCTTACTTTCTCTGCCTTATTCCAATGTCTTTTTCCCTCCCCCTCTTCATTTTATCACACTTTCTCCGTCTCATTCATTTTCTCCCTGACACTCTCTTTCTCCGTTTCGTCCTCTCTATTAAACTCTCTGTCTCTCTCTCTCTCTTCTTCTTTACATTTACGTTCTTTTCAAAAATGAAATTTTTCTTCCAGTCAATGTATTTGGAATCCAAATTTTGGATTTAATTTTTTTTTTTTTGGGCTTAAAAATGATGGCTGGGACACTGTTTGGTCCACATTTGCCAGGGTATACTTCGACAGCAGCTATGTACATATATAGTTCAACGTTTAATACGACCGTCGTCAGTAGATGTCCAGAGATGCAGCCAAAAAATTGATACATAATTTCCCCTTCACCACCGCCCTCAGACGGAGTCCAGGCAAAGGAGCAAAATGGCTGCCGCCAAGAATATTTAGATTGTACGCTATAGTGCGAAATTAGTGCCATTGAGTACTTAGATTCCTCCTTGACCCTCTTTCGACTCAGTAAATTGATTTTTTAATTTCCCGTTTTATATGATCGGCGTCAGTAGAAATTCAAAATGGTGAAAAATTCTATCGAAGCGATCGTTTCCAGTGAATCAGTAATGGCGGTTTCGGTGCAAGAATGCCGGCTGTAATCGAATATTTGAGAATTTCCTTTTGCTTTTTCCTAAAAGCATTGCTTTTGAAGAATAAAAGTTTGCCCCTCAGTTCATTCCTCTGCTCATTATATTCGCACAACATTCCCAATATTTCGAGAATGCGAGTTCGTCATCCGAATCGTCTGCCATAACTATTTCCCTATCATTGTTTTTTCCAGAAATTGGCTTAGAATCCCACAGAAGGAGAAAAGTATGAAAAATATCTTTAGTTAAGGGATTCATAAGGAATTGTTGTTTCGTTTTGTTGCGTCATCTAATGTATGATGTCTTGTCCTTATGTCACACAAAAATCTGGCTGTCGAAACTGAGGTTTGATTGTAAGGGTAAAAGAATGATTAAAACGTTAAATATCAAAACCAAATTTATTGAGTTCTGATAAAGCAAATTGAGAGGGATTACTTAATGCACTGTAATTATTTGATTGAGTTTTCTGAGCACACCAAGAATACATTTTGTATATGCGTATGTGATATTCGACGGTATCCTCCCAGCTAATGAACATTATACTTTGGTCTTAGATCATAGAATAGCAATCAGGTCAATTTCGTGGTGGGATCCTAACCTAACAGTTCTGACATGTAAAATTTATTTAATTTAGCAAGCTAGCGGAAAATCTTCTAGATGTTTATTTTGATGAAAATTTTGTAAAGCAATTTTGACTTAAACTCTTGCTGGTTGCAACTGTGAAAATATTGTGATATGCGTTGCTCCATGCTGGTTAAAAACTTCACATTAGCCGCACTTGAAGTAGTTGGAATTCTTAATGAGTTCATGCTGCTCGTTAAATAAATTTCCAACTTCTTCACATTTTCTCCACTTTCCGATCCGATCCGAAGCGATTCATGCATTTTCCTCGCGCAACACGAAATCAAAAGATAGTGAAAAACTTTTCCCAAAATAAGTAGCTAACGTTCATGCACTTGTCTTCGGCCGCTGCCTGCTGCTGCTGCTGCTGCTGCGGTGACGTAGCAAATTAAAATCCATATTTCCGAGCGAAAAACTTTCGAAAGTAAAATTTACGCTTCGGAATCACTGATTAATATTGACTTGAATTTATGTTAGTATTAAGAGTTAAGAAAGAAACATCCCAGCGCGCCGAAGAAAACGTCAAGTGAGCAAAAGCAAAATTCACGCAGCAAGCAACCGAACAGAAAATTTGAAGAGCGCGTAAAATGCATGTAAGCCGAAGCGCCATTGCCGCTGCTATGTGCGTATAATTTGATTATTAAATGAGTTACCCCCATCCCTGGAATGGTTATGGCTATTTGAATATAAGTAGGTACACGCCGCGGCGTGCAATGTAACTAGATCGAGTGTTTTTCATCTCGTCGGCAGGTGGCGTTCGTTTGCTCTTCTCTTTTTAAACTTTTACATTAAAAGGCAATTTATGAATTTGAAATGAGCTACCGCTGTGAAAGGAACATCAGACAATGTTTCAGTTCGCATTCAGCTTGAATGAAAGATAATAGAAAATACCTACCGAAAAGGCTGTGAATAAAACCGGCAAAGTTGTTTTTCGCGGAAAGAAATTCAAGGCACAAGTTTAAAGGAATCTTTCCCTTGATTTTTCGCGAACATTTAAAACAAGAATGGAACGCATAAATTATGCGGCAACAAAATTGTGCATTTAACTTGTCTTTTATGTATCTTAACTGCATCATCTCTATGCCAGCAGAACTGCTCCACCTTGTGTCGTAAAATTTATGCAAATATTTTCATATTGCTCCCCGAATCCTGGAATGCAGTGCTGCGAAAACTTCCCGACTGATGACTAAGCCGTGTTAAAAGACGCGTCACACAGTGGGGGATTCCATTGGGGGATTTGTCGGCTGCACTGTCACTGCTTTAACGGATGGGTCTGTTTAGTTCGTTAAACTGCTCCAAAGTCTTCTACAGCTTCGGGTTAGAACATATGTACCTACATACATATATGAGCAGGAGCATAAAAAAACCGAAAGAAAACGTTTGTGCTTATAATATTTCATTATTCGTTACAGGTTTATATCTACTATTCAAGTTTAACTTGATTTCATACGTTTGTAAATAAGTTTATGTTTATGTTTGAAGGGTGAAAATAGATGAACGATTTTCGAGCTTGACTTGCTACTGCTTCTTTCAGTTTTGGCACCCAATTTCGTCAAAATTCCTGAAAAGTAATGTGGTTATCATATAACCGACAGGAGTACACAAGGTTATTGCAAGATAAGAGCCACCTGATGAGTGTTGTCATGTCCAAAAATAGCTTTATGGTCGAGCTTCGAGCAGCGAAAGGTAAATGCACGTATACGTATTCTATATACTTACCTATTAGGGATCCCGGGATCCCGGACGTTTTCTAGTCCCGAAAATCCCGGGATTAGTCTTCGTTAGTCCTCGGGCATTTTTGCAATTATTTTTAACTGTCGAGGTAGAAATATCGAAATATAATCAGATGAAAATGCTTTAACATATAACGTTGCAAGTGGGTGTTATACGTTAGTGGACATAAAAATCTATACGATGGTTAATTTTGTAAGTTTAGTACATTAAATGCGATAACTACATGTTTTACGTAGCGTGCCATATTTATCCTTGTGTAGCCTCACAGTTAGCCGAATGATCTCCGATCAGCTGCAGTGTTGTTAAATGTAGGTACAATTCCCTCACGACTTTGACAGCTGGGTTTGATGGTAAACGAAAAAACTGATTAGAAAATAATTTGATTTGTGAGAGAAAATCGATTTTGTATTTTAAACCATTAAAATACGCATCCGCCAGACTATTTAATTCAGCTATGATAATGCAAATATAAGTAAATAAAATCGTAAGGATTTTTTGTAGGGAAAAATTTGTGTAAGCAAAGGAAAAAGTAGTGATTTTTTGGGCTGTGTAGGAATATCAGAAAAGATTTAACATCACTGATTCAGCTGTTATGCTTCAAATAACTGGAATGTTATTAAGTTTTTTTTTTTTTTATTATTGTTAATGTGAAACATAGCTCAAATAAAAAAAATTTTAAAATTTATTCGTTTTAAGCATTCTTCCTAATCCGGGACCGATCCCGGGATCCCGGATTGAAATTTTGGAATCCCGAAATCCCGGAATTGCATTTTGGCCATTTTTTGGAATCCCTATTACCTATGTACATATGGTGCAAAAATTTCAAGCTGATATATACAATATTTCAGCGGCTTTGTTAAATCACGATTTTGACTCTTTTCATTGGAATTGCAAACAAACATTTAATTTCTGTAAAAGTCCTGTTTCAATGGTCAATAGATCACCATTCGGGATTTCCAATAAACTGTAAGCTCATTTGATTTAAAAAAAAAAAACGTAAGGGTGTTATAGTCAGGAAAGCCTGACAATAAAAAACCCGACACAGACACACATGTTTAAATAATTTTTAAGCCAAGCCCAAAAAGCAGACACTAGAAAGAAATTCAACAGTTTTTAAGCCAATAGGGGCCCATTTTTTTCAATTCTTTATGAAAAGCGCCCTTCGACCCCCTTTTCCAATTTAATCGGAGGCTATAAATATATATAATACTTAATTTCTAAGTTTCATTGAAATATTGTGAAAAAGTCAGATTTTGAGGCAGTTTTGGGATTTTTGTGACAGACCCTAGTACTGAGGTACCCCTAAAAATGGTCCGATCGGGTCCATTCTCATCCTTGTTCTTACTTATGTGCCTTTAAGTACGCATACCAAATCAGAAAGCTAAACTCCTTCGATAAGAAAACTTTATACAAACAGACGGACAGACGGGCGGACATGGCTAAATTGAATCTCCTGGTGAGGCTGATCATTTCTATATATATTTTCTATGGTCTATCTTCGATTGGTTCTGGGTGTTACACACAAACGCACAAACGCAATATACCCTCGACACAGAGTGTGTCGAGTATAGAAAGTATGTGTTGCGACAGATCCGTATGCTTCATTGGGAAAATTTTGTGTTGTTTCTGTTAAATCACGTTCAAGCATTCCAAGTACGGTTCAACTCTTGCATTCAAAGAGCTTCTCGAAAAATGTTCGGTTGAGTGACAATATTCAACAATCTGCAAGCAATTCTTGAAGAAATTGAGCATGCAATCGCTGACAACAGATGCTACAGCGTTTTGCGTCGAACGTGAATGCGCCGAATCTAGAAAGCGAAACCGTTTATCCGAAAGTCATCTCAATCGACAGTTCCCAGAGCAGGTGTTCGACAGTCAAATTTGCAAATTGAACTCAAAGCACGTTTGTGCTCTACTTCGATTAGGTTTTTGTTGCATTCTCAGATGCATTAGGATGTCAATGTTATATGCTAAATCAAAAATTGTAAAAGGTAAGCAAAGTATTTCCTACTTTTCGTGCTCAGAGATATTTAGGGTAGGAAAATTCAAACTGCTTGATCTTTTGTTATCACGCATTGGAATAATTATAAAAATTGTGGAAAAAATTATAAAATATTTTACGATGAAGTGAAAAACGTTACATGGAACTAAAAGTGATTTCCAATTATTTATTTTTTTTAAATTTTTGAAACTTTTCGCTTAACTTGAGTCATGGGTTCTTCTTTAATCCGAAATAAACGTTAAATGACAAAAATATTCAGGCCCATTTGCTACTGTTTTCATTAAAGTTTTCGTTCCGAAAAAAAAAAAAAAAAATTGTATGGAAATGTTGACATTTTGAGAGAATATCGTGACGATAAGCATTAACCGGAACAGTAGCGAATGGGCCTTAGTGTGATCATTAGAATCCCTTATAATTAAAAAAATTGTATTTCCAGCGAGCTATGCTATTAGAATTGGTCAAAAACGAACCTATCGGCACACTAACATCTGTAAAACTAGACCACGGGATTTGATGTGGCTCATTTTTTTTTTTTTTTTTTTTTTTAATAGAAAGAGTGAAACAAGAGGAAGTTTGTTATGTTTAATACATTCGTAATATAGTTTGCTTTCATTAACAAAGCTGCCTTGACTTACGAGATAGATCAAAAAAATGTACTGCCGTATTGTGAACCTTAAAAAGGTGAACAAAAGTCGGGGATGATATATTTATGTATGTCTATCTAACAGGTTGGCTGATAAGTCCCCGGTCTAACAAAGAAAAACACAATTTTTTGTCAAAATTCGTCTTTATTATTCAACATAGTTCCCTTCAAGAGCGATACAACGATTATAACGACCTTCCAATTTTTTGATACCATTTTGGTAGTACTCCTTCGGTTTTGCCTCAAAAAAGGCCTCAGTTTCGGCGATCACCTCTTCATTGCAGCCAAATTTTTTCCCTGCGAGCATCCTTTTGAGGTCTGAGAACAAGAAAAAGTCGCTGGGGGCCAGATCTGGAGAATACGGTGGGTGGGGAAGCAATTCGAAGCCTAATTCATGAATTTTTGCCATCGTTCTCAATGACTTGTGGCACGGTGCGTTGCCTTGGTGGAACAACACTTTTGATACCCAGCGTAAGCGGGGTATATTAGTTTTGTGCAAATCTTGTAACAGGGAGAATTAAGCTTCGGAGATATAGAAAAATATATATAGAAATGATCAGGATCAAAAACTGAATCGATTTAGACATGTCCGTCTGTCCGTCTGACCGTCTGTCCGTCCGTCCGTGGTCGGATCTCCTCCGAAACGGCTGAACCAATGAAGTCGAAATTTGGCACACATGTATATCGGGGTCCGAGTATGATCCTAAGTAAAAATGGGAGACATCCGCCCACTGCCACGCCCACAAATTAATTTATTGTGTTTTCAGTAAAATGCTTGTAACTTGCGAACCACTCAACACATTTCATTGATATTTGGTGTGCTGGTAAGCTACGAAAAGGGACATTTGCTGGCAAAAAATGGACGCCGCCCTCCTCGAGCCACGCCCACAAATAAGCCCAAAAATAAGGGCTTATCGTAACTTGTGAAGTAAAAGGCGTAGAAGCTTCAAATTCGCAGCATAGGTTGACCAAGGCAAATGAAAGGTGTAGGAATAAAAATTTATGTAGCCCGCCCACTGCCACGCCCACAAATAGAGAATTTTCGTAACTTCCGAAGTAAAAGGCGTAGAAGATTCAAATTCGCAGCATAGGTTCACCAAGGCGAATCAAAGGTGTAGGAAAAAATTTTTTGTGGCCCGCTCACTGCCACGCCCACAAATGAAGACTTTTCGTAACTTCCGAAGTAAAAGGCGTATAAGCTTCGAATTCGCAACATAGGTTCACCAAGGTGAATGAAAGGTGTAGGAAAAAAAATTTATGTGGCCCGCCCACTGCCACGCCCACAAATAAAGATTTTTCGTAACTTCCGAAGTAAAAGGCGTAGAAGCTCCAAATTCGCAACATAGGTTCACCATGGCGAATGAAAGGTGTAGGAAAAAAAATTTATGTGGCCCGCCCACTGCCACGCCCACAAATAAAGATTTTTCGTAACTTCCGAAGTAAAAGGCGTAGAAGCTCCAAATTCGCAACATAGGTTCACTAAGGCGAATGAAAGGTGTAGGGAAAAAATTTATGTGGCCCGCCCACTGCCACGCCCATAAATGAAGAATTGTCATAACTTCCGAAGTAAAATGCGTAGAAGCTTCAAATTCGCAACATACGTTCATCAAGGGGAATGAAAGGTGAAGGAAAATATTTTATGTGGCCCACCCACTGCCACGCCCACAAATAGAGAAGCAAAACATAGTGCGCTCATAATGTCGGGACGCTGGGTATTTCAAAGTCGGGCTTGACCGATTTTAGCTTTCTTACTTGTTTCTTCTTCATATGGGGCCGTTTTGCCGCGATTTCGACCTTCAAACGCTCCAATAACGACATATAATAGTCACTGTTGATGGTTTTTCCCTTCTCAAGATAATCGATAAAAATTATTCCATGCCCATCCCAAAAAACAGAGGCCATTACTTTGCCAGCGGACTTTTGAGTCTTTCCACGCTTCGGAGACGGTTCACCGATCGCTGTCCACTCAGCCGACTGTCGATTGGACTCAGGAGTGTAGTGATAGAGCCATGTTTCATACATTGTCACATATCGACGCAAAAACTCGGGTGTATTGCGACTTAACAGCTGTAAACACCGCTCAGAATCATCAACACGTTGTTGTTTTTGGTCAAATGTGAGCTCGCGCGGCACCCATTTTGCACAGAGCTTTTTCATATCCAAATATTGATGAATGATATGACCAACACGTTCCTTTGATATCTTTAAGGCCTCTGCTATCTCGATCAACTTCATTTTACGGTCATTCAAAATCATTTTGTGAATTTTTTTGATGTTTTCGTCGGTAACCACCTCTTTCGGGCGTCCACTGCGTTCACCGTCCTCCGTGCTCATTTCACCACGCTTGAATTTTGCATACCAATCAATTATTGTTGATTTTCCTGGGGCAGAGTCCGGAAACTCATTATCAAGCCAAGTTTTTGCTTCCACTGTATTTTTTCCCTTCAGAAAACAGTATTTTATCAAAACACGAAATTCCTTTTTTTCCATTTTTTTCACAATAACAAAAGTTGCTTCACAAAAGACGCTCTATCTGACAAACTTATTGACTTACAGACGTCAAATTTTGACACGAATCATTTGAAGGTTGCCACTATATAAAAATAATATGCATTTAATACTAGCGACGCCATCTATGTGTCAGACCGGAGACTTATCAGCCAACCTGTTATTAGGCATAACCCACAATAGCAATTTAATTTTTTTTTCCATTGTTCATTTAATAAGAACATGAGTGAGATTAGGAAAGGATGGGAAACAGGTGGAAAGAGGTGAAAAGAGGGGAAGAGTAGGGAAAAGATGGGGATATAAAGGAAACTTGCGGTTAAGATAATGAGAATAAGATAGGATGAATGAGGTTGAGAAAGGGATCGGCAGTGGGACTATGAGAGGGAAATGAGAACGAGTGAAGAAGGAGATAAATGGAAAGTGGGTGAAGGAGTGCGATGGAGGGAGCGGGATCATAGGGATAGAGAACTCAAAAAATATTGTTTATCGGAAAGCTTGATTTCCTTAACACAATTTTTCTTGAACATTTTTAGTTATTGGTTTTTGACACAAAAGAAGCTAATGCATAAAAAAAACTGAATTACTAAAAGCATACAGATCTCTTTTTATCCGGCTTTCTCTCTCTTTCCCTTGAGGTATGTAATGTTACGAACTACAAAATTTTTTCGAAAACGCGTTGCGCATACGACGGGCACTAAAACAAAAATCTGGATAATAAGACCAAATATTGAGGCTTAGGGGCTCAAAATGTGATATTGTGAGTGTGCGATTAGGTAGACAGGTGGCACAATTCTTGCATTAACCCCAATTTGAAAAGTTTTGAGTTGTGACACTCTTGATATACATGTGCGATGTGCAAAAAAAAAAAAATTCATAATAATCGGTCCAGCCGTTTTCGAAGGAGTTTTGTTACAAACACCGCGAAACAAGATTTTTACACACCTACCTATGTATAAGATGCATCGAAATATAAGCATAAAGAAAAACTAGACGTGCTACATGCATAAATTCTGCTTAGTATTTGGATTTAAATCGTCGATATGTAGGTATCAATTCCACATATACATTGCTTTGCTAAAAATTTCGTGCTGACCAGTGTAATTGAGTAGTGATTAAAACATTTTAATGCTTCAAATTTCTTGGCATATTTGCATTTGCATTTCAAACCTCAAGTTTTTATTAATAGTGTTAAAAGACGGGTCAGTGCTAAGATTCATTACTCTGTGAGCTTTCCTAATAGGTTTTCCACTCAAATATATGAAGCCATCCCACACAAATTCTGCTTAGGGGGTATATACTTGATAACGGAATCTTTAAAATTGTACTTGTCAATGTAATTTATTTTACGTTTTTCCAATATTTCTCTTACTTTCCACAAAGCTACAAAGTGTTGGTACTGACACTCTTAAGCCAATAATGTAAACGATACTTGAATGTTTTTCGAAGAATGTACCTAAATTAAGATAAGAACGCCATTATTAGAGCTCATCAGTGATCAAAATTTAAATTGTTTGTAGAAAAAATTGAAAAATCCCAAGCCTGCATAAATTTTGAAAAATTACTTCCAAACCAATTTTTTATGCCATCACTATGGAGAATTAAATTCCCGAAAGTCGTACAATAGCCAACGCAATCTATTACATTTCCCTTTTCAAATTCGTGAAATGATAAAAATATGAAAATACCGTTTCTTGTCCAATACTCGTACTACTAAATATTTCTTTTGGAAAAATGCTGAGACCTTAGAGAGACGATAAAGTTCACGCAGTTCTAGCACTCAACCTGATGATAAAATAAAACCCACTTCGTACGGTAGAGGCACGTGTCAGAATTGATAATGCGTCAATTTCAATAATGATAAAATTACCCACGCTTCGTTCAATTAGCCCCAAATATGCAGGAAAGCATCTTCGGCTGCCGTGTCTTTTGTGCTTTCCACAGTCCTTTTGGTGCTTTCTTTACTCCTGGGGCGTTCGTTATTGCGTTCAATTTTTTTTTTTTATACATATTTTTACGTTTTTCTTTTCCTTCTAGCTATTTTGCCCTGCTTTCGGAAGTGCATTGTTCTTGACGAGTTTATTCATCAATATTGCTATGAGTATAAAATTTATTGAAAACAGAAATTCTAGGCACGTCGATTTACCCACTTATGCGAAAGTGTCCGTAAAGTAAGGCAAAGCAAAAGGCTCTAGTAGCTTTTAAGGTCTCAAGGCTAATCTCAGATTTCATAAGAAAATAATATTTTTATCGTTATGTTCGTTTTCTCCAAATTTCATTAATACTCCTATCTCTAATAGCAAGCATTTCATCAGTGAAATGGTATTGCATATGCCGTTATTCCTAAAAAATAAATAACTGTCACGTCCAATATTTGAAACCGTAACAGTAAAATAATTAATCGAAATTAGTTAGCATCAATATTTCTCAAGAAATATATTATTACTTAGAATACTTATGGAAAAATTAAGATAATTTAAGCTAAGTTAAGTCAAGTTAAGCTAAGCTAAGTTAAGTTTAGTCAAGTTAAATTAAGTGAAGTTATGTTATGTTATGTTATGTTATGTTATGTTATGTTATGTTATGTTATGTTATGTTATGTTATGTTATGTTATGTTATGTTTGTTATGTTATGTTATGTTATGTTTTTTATTTTGTTATGTTATGTTAAGTTATGTTAAGTTATCATATGTTATGTTATGTATAGTAAAGTAAAGTAAATTAAGTTATGTTAAGTTTCATATGTTATGTTATGTATAGTAAAGTAAAGTGAAGTTAAGTTAAGTTAAGTTAAATTAAGTTAAGTAAAGTTAAGTTATGTTAAGTTAAATTAGGTTAAGATATTTTTAGATGTTCGTTTGCATGCGCGTTCTTGTATAGCATTCAAAGGTAGTCTTTTAAATCACATTCACGAAAAACGAATAGATATGTAGTAATATCACATCATATAAAAGCTGACGGCTTGGTCTTTGCTTAATTAATTACCTTTAATTTATTTTTACATCAAATATTGAATAAATATTGAATGTTAAGGCTTTCTTTTGAATTTAACAAAACATGGTTCTCATAATGTTTTGATATTTTACTGCCAAAAGTTTGTGCTTAAAATCAAAAAAGAACAAAGTTTATGCCAAATATTTTGCAGTTTCAAATATTTAGACATTTTTCGTTGAGGTGAAGTTTGAGGACCATAAAACGTACTTACAGTTACGGCCATAAGTTTATCTACTTATTTAGCAACGCTAAATTGAATTTATTATATTGAAACAGAAACAACAACATTCATGCATTTGGGATGCCGCTCTCGTACACGTTATTTTGAGTTTTTAATATAAAAGGAATAGGATATATGTATATATAGGACGTAGCTTCTTCAATTAAGACTTGAGAAAATGCCAGGTTTATGGACTTAGGTTGGGATCGATCAGACGCTAAATTATCTTTGTAGAGTTTTCCATAAATTTTTCACGCTGAACTTCAGCTGTGATTTGTTAAATTTTTTTTGCTTTTTAACGATGAAAATATAAGATGTCGAACACCTTATGCACTCACTAAACTAGTCTCTACATTTCTCCAAAAATGGAAAAAATTACAACCCCTTGTGTCACTTTCACAACACTGATTTAGCTCGTCCTAGATATGGGTTCGCTTAATGCAGTTTGAAAGTTTTTTATACGGCTTTTGACAGTTCACACCTTCTCGATAGCGGCCTTTAGACAAAAAAAAAAAAAAAAAAAAAAAACAAATTTGCATTCATAAATATAAAATTGTTTTCAATAAAAGACAAGAAAAAAGGGAAAGTGCTTTTTTGCACGCCCTCCTTGCCACAGAACAACGTTTCGAGGAATAATCGTAAATGCTTGTCTCTCTCTATGTAACGCGATAATTCATGATTTTTATGATCGATCGATCGGCATCTCTTCGTCGGAAAGCTGCTGCGATTAGAACTGGGTATTTTAGTGCAGCCTCGGCTCCAAGGATACGCCCAGGCTCACCTTATTGACACTTTCAATGACTTTTTAATGCAATACATTGCAATGACCGGCTATATTTGCTGGCCAGTTCGAATTTTTAAGAGTTCTTATTTCCGCAGCTCTCCCGTATTCGAGAAAATAATGTGAGATTCTGGCAAGTAAAAAAAAAAAATAAATCATGTCAAAAATATGTACACCGAGAGAAAAAAGTAGTTATATTAACTGAAAAAGCAGGTTAAAATAACCGAGTTCACCGTTAATTCTTAGCTTATGTGCAGGGCTGGGCGCAATACAGAAGCAAATATAACCTGATGAACATGTAGTGGTGCAACAACTTCATAAAATACAAATTCGCTCTTCATTTTGCGAAACGAGCGACATAGGTCTTTACCTCCAGAAGCATTCATGCCAAAAAACTCACAAAGCATTATTTTAACGAAAATAGCTCTCTGCTTTGGACTAAAAATCTCTTGTTCGCATAAATTTTTTGACAGACGTCTTGCTTCGTTCGCTTCTTGACAACAAAACCATACAGTGTTGCCAGGTTGAGGGATATTTCCCATTTTGAGGGAATTTTTGCACCAAATATTGTCAAAAGGGGGAAAAGGGGATTTTCTTTGCTTTGTTGATACGATAGGGGATTTTTCAATAATCGATACAAAGCCCCTTAGTGGATCATCCACATTCGAGCAATCTTCTGCGAGCGGCTCGGCTCGATGCAATGCTCGATCGTACGTGGTAATGTTGGTTGATGAATTGGCTCGCTAACATGACCTATTACGATCGAGCATTGCATCGAGCCGAGCCGCTCGCAGGAGCATGCTCGAATGTGGATGAGATAACGAACTTTTAGTACGTATTTATTGTTAATATGTAGATATATACATATATCATATTCTATATTTCACTTTAGGGTTGTAAAAGGAATTTTCAAATATTAGAAAGTTGGGCGTCGCTGAAATTCACCTGAAATTCAAATGGGACATAACCCAAATTTTTCATCTATGCTTGCTTTGGTAATAAACATCCTCTCCAAAAATTTTAGCGATCGGCATATAATTAAATTAGGGGTGGCAAGAGGGCAGTTCTCATGAAGAAATTGAACAAAAATGAGGCCCTTAATGGCCTTTAATATCTCCCCACCAACTTGCCTTAATAGTAGTCGTCTTGGGGCCTTTTCAAACGTACAATTTCTTTAAATACAATATGTAATTTTACGGAGCTACCTTAAGGTTTTAATGTTAAGAAATATAGCGATGATCAACATTTTGTTCAGGAAAAATATCTTTTTGTTTGAGGGGATTTTCGTGGGAAATTTCTATCGGTCACTGAGGGAAAAAGAGATTTTTGTTTGGTTTTCGAGGGAAATTTGGTTCTGAATTACTGGCAACACTGCAACCATATAGTACTATAGGTCTAACTCTTCTTCTTCCTAATACCTGCAATGTGTTAGAGCTACGCTGCTTCAACATAGGCATATAGCAGAGGAAAAGAGAAGCATGCTATGGCAGCGAAATATTAGCTCTGCTGTGGTGAAATGCGTTGCCACTTTTTTTTATTAATTTTGGAAGATTTTCCAAATCATCACATATAAAATATCTACCAAACTCATAAAATGCTATTAAAAGCTTCAGAAAACCAAAAATAATTTAGGAAACTCAATATAAGGGAACAATAGAAGTTGTTTTTTAGTCCTTCCCTGCCCTAACAACTTTTTAATCACACTGTTTCAGTAAAAATACTACATTGTATGCACAATGAAATTCGTAGCGTAGTTAAAATGTATTTCAATTTATTACAAAATGAAAACATTCGTGCACATTAAGCAACAACACATCGTAATACATTTTATTAAAGCTGCAAATATGAACTTTTAAAGCTATATAAAAAACCGAGCCGACGCCGTGTTTCTTTTATAATTTTTTGCAAGTGGCATCATAGTGACTTTTTGTCTGCCGTATTGTTGTTGATAGCTTTCTGGTGAATTTCTCGAAAAGTTGAATTTCCTATTCCTGCTTAAGGTTTTTGTTGGTAGCTTTTTGGTTAATTTCTCGAAAGAGTTGAGTTTCCTATCCCTGCCTAATGGGGAGTTTCTTATTAGCGGCAGAGGCCTTTTGACGTCGACAGTTAGACCTATAGTACTATATGACAACAACTAAATTCGTTTCGCGTGCGCTCTTTATATATAATATGTACACGCGAGCAACGAATTTTTGCTCTCAGTTGCACATTTCTTGCTCGCGTGCCCAGCCCTGCTTATGTGTAGTAGCGGTCAATTCAACAGTACAAACACAGTCAATAAGGATATAACTACCTGATGGTTGATATAACTGTCTCGCGGTTAAATCAACTGTCACCAGCGACTGGGGAAAAAAAAATTTTTTTTTTGCTTTGACTTGTTTTTTTATCCTTCTTTTATTAATATTTTTTTTTTTATTAAATTATTATATTTTTTCTTTATTTATTTGTTTCTGTTTAAATCTTTTTCTCTTTCATCTCTTTAAATTTTCTCGCCTCGGCCGAGCTTTGAACCGCTGACCTCCACTTCGCTGGGCGAACGTCTTAACCATTACGCTAAACGAACGAATTTAATTTATTGGTCAAAATGCTCACTTGAGCTTATGGTTGCTCAAGTTTTGGGGAACGTGCTTAAGGAATTGTTTCACTCCCAAAATTTTTTGCTTGAAAATGAACCATTAAAAAAAAATTAAATCAATTAAAACCTTAAAAATTTAGGAGAAAATTTTTGTCTTCCAAAACAACTACACTCTGAACAACAAAAAAAAACTGTAATTAAAAAAGAAATCCAGAAAAATTCCCGCCGCCAGCAGAGATAGAACCCCGAAGCTCACGACTGTCGAGTCACAGCTTAAACAACTGAGCTATCGAAAGCTTCGGAGACGGTTGATCAGAATTTGAACTTATACGTCTAAGTGAACGAAATCGAATTTGAACATAAAAAGTAACTGTTTTTCAACTGTTCATTTGACTGCCTTTTTCAGTGCATTTAACGCGGAATACAGTTAATTTGACACTTTTACTTTAACTGTTCTAAGTAGTTGATTTAACTGTTGTTATTTCTCTCGGTGTATAAATCTAAAAACCGGTCGTAATATTCTTTTAAATCCTTAGCCTTAGGGTGGCTGAAGCGTAAAAAAAACAAAAGGTTTTTCCTCGTAAGTTTCCTTCCTATAAGTATAAGCATTGCAAATAGTGCTGAACATTTCTCGGAATATTTGTTTATTTCCGCCGATATATATTAGCTTTTAAATCTGCGATGACTAATCACTTAAATTGGTTATTTTTGGACTAACGAAGGGAGCCACGTATTTCATGCATAAATTCTACTGTTTTTCAAGCATTAACGCCGGGTTCCTATTCGTTAAATCACGTACGTAGAAACATAAAAGGACAGGAATGCGAAAAAGAGAAAACGCAGCCGAGATCTGCTCTTTCTCAAAGCAAATTGAAATGACATCCTAGCGTTTGCAGGCCAAAGCATGGATTCAAGCTCAGGCGTTCGTTGGAAGCAACAGAATTCGAGCTTACAGAGAAAAGGAAATAAAGTGTGCGCCACGCTCGATACGCCCCGCCCCCACATATGGTCATGGTATCATTTAAATTCCATTCACAATCGCAGCAATATTTGCCAAAAACTGATGCTCATATCGAAGCGCCGGACACAAGGCATATATAGGGTCAACGCGTATGAGGCCAAAACGAAGACAGGCCAAAAAAGTCCTGTGTATTTTGCATTTCGGCTTTTGAGTGCACTTTTTCCACTTGTATGCGACAAGTATGAAAGGATTTCAAAATTGCAATGCTACGAACTCCAGCGAAAACTTTTCAGCATTCCCCACATCATGCCACCGTGCCACCACCGTGCATCCATCCCACAGCACAGTGTGTCCACGGCTCTCCACCTAGAAGCTCTCTCGCAGCACTAGTGCATAGCAGTCTTTTGTTGCAGGAACTTAACGCCTTTGCAGCCGCATGGAAGGACGGACCAACACAACAGCGTTGACAGAAGGCATGAGTGACTTGGAAAAGGCCATCTTACATTTCAGTTCAATGAAAACCACTTTGAAAGTGCATGGAGTGTATAAAGCATATTTGCGTATTGCTTTCAGTTTGCACGCCTAAGTGCATACTGTAAAAGTGCTTACGGCTGGTGTTAGCTTTCAATAAAAAGCTTCTCCGCTCGAAGCTTGAGAGTGTACATGTCACTTGCATTTCTCGGTGAATATATGTACTATGTACGAGTATCTGCGAGTATGTATAAAACCTACTCGACCACATTGCTAACAAAGGATTCCACTTAATCCGAACTGACTGTGGACCGCATTACATTTCGTGGTTGATATTTACTGGCGGGAAAAATAAAAATTCGAATCAAATGTTAAATCTTTTTCTACCATCCTCTGTGATCTTATATTGTTGTAACGAAATCGAGAAAAGCTCTCCACATTACGCTTTGATGCCTGCTGCACTTAAAATTTATTTTCTCCTTCTGATTTGTTTGCCATTTTAACATAATTGCATTAGGAAAAAGCCCATCCAACAAATTGCTGACACTGTCACGATGGAATCACACTCGAATAACTCAAATGGCGCCTTTGAAACGATTAAAGAAAAACCATGTTACACACTAGAGAATTTAATTATGCTCCGTCGACGGAGTATTTATGCACATTATGTGCTAGCAATATGCATGTGCACATTCACGACTATGTATGTAGGTGCCTACATACTTACGTCTACGGTATGAGTATTTTTCCGCCAAACAGCTGTCGTTGAAAGCCGTTCATAGTCCCGTTTAGTTACCACAGCCTAATTGAATTTGCTCCTTCGTCGCTATCAGGCGACGCCCGAGCCCGAGCACTGCGAGGATGCTGCCTCTGCATTTGCTGCAACGAGCTTGAATGCGCTTATTACATCATGCGATTATGCGGATGTTATCCTTTCTAGCGCTCGATGTTTTCGTATGTAAATTTTTTTCAAACTATGCTCAGATTTTTTTAATTGTCATTAATCACAGCGCTTTCTGGATCTTTTCGTAAGTGTGCGAATAAAAAGGCGAAAAAATAATTTCAATAAGAAAAAGGATACAGAAAAGAAAAAGACCAAGTTTCATTATGCAGTGAAAAGCTTAATGGATGCATGCATTCCTCCAACCCATTTATAATGTAGACTCAATTATATTGGATGTTGTTTGCGGTTGATTAAAATAATTTCACTACATCAAAACAACTTAAATGCAATTATTTCAACGTCGCTCTATCGAGAAATATATAATCACGAAATTTATTTATGCTTGCACATTTTCTATTTACTGAACGAATTTTTATCGCATGATTGGTGAATGTTCATATAATTTCAATTTTTTTTTTTTTTCGATATATTATTCTTAAATTTATATCAAAAGCTACGATGCATGAAGGACAATGGGTGCATAGGAAGGTTTTTTCAAATGAGATTGAAAGCCTTCAACTCAATATTGGGTGGATTCAGCAGACTCAACTGTTGAGTAGAATTCGGCTGAAAGGTGGGCTACCGACTGACTGACCGTTCGTAACATGTTGAATGAGCGGAATTAATTTAACCTTCTAATTCCTAGCTCCGTCTCTAGACGGACTTTCTTCGAACAAATTACAAAAAAAAAAAAAAAAAAAACTAATATTAATTAGTTCAGATTCATGTATTTCTACCCAAAATTTGTCATATCTGAACATTTCATTGAAAAAAAAAAAAAAAATGTGGCATTAGAGGGTTAAGTGGAAGAGGAAGGGGAATTCCCCCGGGCTTTGTGAAGGGGCCCACAATTGTTCAGCAAATTCTTGCAACCCGACCATGGGCAGTGGCGTAGCAAGGCGTGGGCGAACTGTGCCATCGGGGCCAAAGGGGCTCGCATGAAGTCATTTGAATGAACGATTTGAAAGTACTCAGGGCCCCGCATAACCATGTTTAAGCATAAATCAGACTCCGATGTCAGCGAGCATAAGATTGCAGGATTTAGGCATAATTCGTAAGTATAAAAAATTGTTGGAGGGCCTCGCTAGTTCATCTCACCCACGTCTAGATAAGGCCACGCTACGCCACTGAGCATGGGACCTTTTTTTTGGGTCGCACTCAGGTCAGGGGACCCCCGAAAAAATCCCCAGGGCCTGGTATTGGAGGTTATTAAAAAGAAAAATCGTTAACCCTCTAAAACCATAATTTGTTTTGTTCAGTGCAAAAATCCGATAAGATTAGTTTTGGGTAGTGGAAAACGAATCTGCATTTTTTTTTGTATTTAATTTTTTTATTTATTCTAATAAACTCCGAGCAAGGAATTAGAGGGTTAAATGTTTTAACTTAGAACATTTCGGTTCTTGAGAAATAAATTATTTTCATTTTAGTAAATAAATTATTAAGAAAAGATGGCCGACATTATTGAAAAGTTTTCACCTGCATGAAGTTGATATTTTTTTGCTCATAAAACTCCCAAGCCCCAATATAATTTTCTACGCAATAAAATATTTATTTCGCGAAATGAATCGCGCCCACTCACCTTTTTTTGGCACACCTTCAGAGAGGGAGAGAGAAGAGAGAGAGGAGAATTCTACTTAACAGTGGGAAATGAAATAATTTCCAGAGCTCATCAAAGCGGACTCCTGAAAATAGTGTCCCATTATTTATGCCATAAGCAGTGAGAAAAGTAAAAATAGCCCCGAGCTTTTCTTTTTCCGTTTATTATCTTGTTACATTTATATGATTAATAATTGTAATAAATTACAACAGGACGCAATGAGAGCATCGCACCGACACTAGTGACTAGAGTTGAAAATAGATTTGTTAACTAACTACATTGATGGATATTTACAAAAACATTTTTACGCTTAAAACGTACTCCAAAGATGCTAAAATTACATAAATACGTGTGAATAGATGAATACGTAGAAATTTGTGTTTAAAGGTGGAAAAAATTTCAATTGTGAATATGATTTACACTTGACGTGACGCGTAATGCTGCGCACGGTTACGAGTCTTTGTACTGGTCTTAAGTGATTTGAATGGCATTTCTCCTTTTCGCACCAGTGCAACGTTCTTCATTATTGTGAACCATACGAGTACAAAGATTGGCTTTCATGGAATTTTCACAATTGACACCGGAGTCCTTTGCAGAGAAGCAGAATTTTTCACTTTTCCCTATTGAAAATAATTTCCGCACAGCTTTGCTTGCAAGCTCCATCATGCTTCCGCTAGCAACAAGTATCGCCAAGCACAGGTGCGGCACATAGGTGAGCACGTTTGCGTCTGTTCGATTTGCAGCATTCGTTGGCGTTATCATTGAGAGAAATTTCGTTGCGAACGATTCCCGGGTCGAAGTGCCCAGGACTGGATCGGCACCCGAGTGTATCGTATAAATTGAGGCATCAAGCACGTGCGCCTTCTGTGGACGATCGACTTCGATAGCTTCCTCATTGCTGCGCCAGTAGAAATTCGAGAGCGAGGCTACGCACTTTTCGGATTTGAAAGATAATTTACATTGAATTGTTTAACATTTTAACATAATTTTTCAAGTGAGTTTTTAAGGCAATAGAAGAATAAATGAATATCAGCTCTCACCTTAAGTCTTAAATCACCATTGCGGAAAAGAGAGGACTCGACGCGAAATTGTAAGCCCAACGTAATTGTTTCAAGTTCATCTGGTCCAGTTTTCACTATGGGGAATATGCGTAAATTATGCTTCTCCGGTCGGACGTTATTGATAAACCATGAAAGCTCTACCGCAGGCCTTGAAGGTCCAGCCGTGCAGTTTATCTGTACCCAGTCCCCAATCTGGTAGCGTGGACGTGCGCCCATGATGCGCGGATTTCCATGTTCCGGAAGCACTGTGAGCAACGAAAATTCACAGTCTTATAGGAGTTTCAAATTTTTTTTTTGTTTTTTTTTGTTTTACAAACCTACAACGTCCATATTCGCGGAGTCAGTGACAGTTTGAAATGCTGGGGCTTCGGCTGATATCTCACATCTATAGCGACCGCTTGAGTCAAAATTCAATTCATTAAGCGTTACGTTTGCTTCCTGACTTGTGTGCAACTGCAAAGACAAAACCGGAGAATATCGAATTATTTCTTACGACTGGATTCATTTGTTTCAGCAAATTTTCACTTACATCCACGTCGATACCTGGTAAGGGAAACGTTTCTACTTTTGGTACGCTCATCGGCATATATCTATAGAACTCGTTACCATCCTTATACCATTTAACTGAATAAAGTGCCTCACCCTCTAAATCATAAATGCATTCTAACTGTGCCTTAGAGTCCTTAATCACAAAATTTGGCACCCGAATTTCTAACAATCGCAGTGTAAGCATGAAATCTGAAAATATAGACGACAGATCATGAGGCTCTTTATTGCAATACCGGAAAATCGATTAAAGTAAAATGAAAAGTTCATTATCTTTATTATTATTATAAATTATAATCCAAAGAAAAACGTTAAAAAAAAAAACACTTTTAGAAAATGTAATTTAAGACATGCCATAATTTCGATTAAATGTTTTCTATATTTTTCTTTTTTAGGCACCTTGTGTTAAGCATTCTCAGCAAAGTAATCACTTCTTAAAATTCCAAATGGTGCTATTTGCCACTTCACAGGAATGTAGAAACTGTAGAAGGGATAAGCCTGCTAAATGTTGAATACTTCATGAAGAATAAAACTTTTCGTCCATTACCGAAGTTCATGTTCGTATGAATGTAAGGTAAGTGCACCATACATATAAGGCCCACCTAACAGTAACAGCTTACAAAATATTTGTGGTACCAATCTGATATTTTTGTTGTTGTTGTTTTTTGTGATTTTATTTGATGAATTTTTAACAAAACAATTCTTAAACGAAACGAAAAATTCTACAGCAAACATTTTTCGGTAAGCCTGTTCAATTGCTATTAAAAACAAGTAAGAAAGCTAAAGTCGGTCAAGCCCGACTTTGAAATACCCAGCGTCCCGACATTATGAGCGCACTATGTTTTGCTTCTCTATTTGTGGGCGTGGCAGTGGGAGGGCAACATAAATTATTTCCTTACACCTTTCATTCGCCTTGGTCAACCTATGTTGCGAATTTGAAGCTTCTACGCCTTTTACTTCGGAAGTAACGAAAAAATCTTCATTTGTGGGCGTGGCATGGGCGGTCCATAAAAAAAATTTTCCTACACCTTTCATTCGGATTGGTGAACCTATGTTGCGAATTTGAAGCTTCTACGCTTTTACTTCACAAGTTACGATAAGCCCTTATTTTGGGCTTATTTGTGGCGTGGCTCACGGAGGGCGGCGTCCATTTTTTTCCAGGCTATGTCCCTTTTTGTAGTTTACCAGTACACCAAATATCAATGGAATGTGTTGAGTGGTTTCGCAAGTTACAAGCATTTTACTGAAAACACATTTATTTTAATTTGTGGGCGTGGCAGTGGGGCGGATGTCTCCCATTTTTACTTAGGATCATACTCGGATCCCGATATACCTGTGTGCCAAATTTCGACTTGATTGGTCCAGCCGTTTCGGAGAGATCCGACCCACGGACGGGACGGACAGACGGACAGACGGACAGACGGACAGACGGACGGACGGACGGACGGACGGGACAGACGGACATGTCTAAATCGATTCAGTTTTTGATCCTAACCATTTCTATATATTTATGTCTATATCTCCGGAGCTTAATTCTCCCTGTTATAATATTTGCACAAAACTAATATACCCCGCTTACGCTGGGTATAAAAAACATCTTTTTTCTGGGCTTTGAATTAAATTTTTAGATTTTGATGTGTTTTCTACCTTTTTTTGCACATTTGTTCTGGATATTAGTTTGTTTACAAGTAGTTTTCCAAACATTTTCCAAGCATATATGCGCTATATTAAATTCGCAAACATTTCCCAAACGCTTTCCAAATGTGTTTGGGAAACGTTGAATCTCTCAAGTACTTCGCAAATCCACCCAAAATAATATGTATGTTATATAGATATCGTACATACAAACGAGGCGTCTACAGTTCGATTTTTGCAAACGTTAATATATTAAATCTAGCACTCGCGAATGAGATCTTTCGGTAGCGTACTGAAGCGTGTTGTGATTTGCACCTGGAGGGCTCGAGATCAATTCCTGTCACGGGCGAAAAAAGGTTGAGGAAAAATTGGGACGTAGAAAGATATCTGACGTAAAGTTTGATCCACTTAGAGGGGAGAATGGGAGTTGGCAGTTATAAATTTAGGTCCTATCCGGTCGTCAAAAACGTAATGCATACACATGTGCTTACAAAATTTTTTTTATTTTTCCAAAAATGTTTCGATGAAAGCTAGTTATTCCTCTAAGTTTTGAAATATTATTAAAATGTTTTATTATTGCACCGAGAGAAATAAGAACTGTTAAATCAACCACTTAGAACAGTTTAAAGTAAGAGGGAAATTAACTGTATTCCCCGTTAAATGCACTGAAAAAGGAAGTCAAATCAACAGTTGAAAAGTAGTCACTTTTTATGTTCAAATTCGCTTTCGTTCACTTAGACGTATAAGTTCGCATTCTGATCAACCGTTCCCGGAGTGTGCAATGCTCAGTTGTTTAAGCTGTGAGTTGACCGTCGTGAGATTCGGGGTTCTATCCCTGCTGGCGGCGGGAAATTTTTCTGGATTTTTTTTTTTTTAATTACAGTTTTTTTTTTTGTTCAGAGTGTAGTTGTTTTTTAAGGCAAAAATTTTTCTCCTAAATTTTTAAGATTTTAATTTATTTAATTTTTGTTAATGGTTCATTTTCAAGCAAAAAATTTTGCAACCATAAGCTCAAGTGAGCGTTTTGACCAACAAATTAAATTCGTTCGTTTAGCGTAATGGTTAAGACGTTCGCCCAGCGAAGTGGTGGTCTGAGGTTCAAGGCTCGGCCGAGGCGAGAAAATTTAAAGAGATGAAAGAGAAAAAGATTTAAAAAGAAACAAATAAATAAAGAAAAAATATAATAATTTAATAAAAAAAAAAAAATATTAATAAAAGAAGGTAAAAAAAAGTCAAAGCAAAAAAATAAATTTTTTTTTCCCAGTCGCTGGTGACAGTTGATTTAACCGCGAGACAGTTATATCAACCATCAGGTAGTTAATCCCTATTGACTGTGTTTGTACTGTTGAATTGACCGCTATACACATAAGCTAAGAATTAACGGTGAACTCGGTTATTTTAACCTGCTTTTTTCAGTTAATATAACTACCTTTTTCTCTCGGTGTGTCTACCTAAGTATTCAAAAAAATAAAATAAAATAACGCTCGCAGCAGCGGGGATTGAAACCGCCTATAATGGATTGTTACTGCTTGTTTAAGCTTGGAAAACTTTAATTCGAATGCTTGGATTTATATGTTTGCCATCTCAAATCCAATTCAATAACAAGTAAGAAAGCTAAAGTCGGTCAAGCCCGACTTTGAAATACCCAGCGTCCCGACGTTATGAGCGCACTATGTTTTGCTTCTCTATTTATGGGCGTGGCAGTGGGAGGGCCACATAAATTATTTCCCTACACCTTTCATTCGCCTTGGTGAACCTATGTTGCAAATTTGAAGCTTCTACGCCTTTTACTTCGGAAAATACGAAAAATCTTCATTTGTGGGCGTGGCAGTGGGTGGGCCAAATAAAAATTTTTCCTTCACCTTTCATTCGCCTTGGTGAACCTATGTTGCGAATTTGAAGCTTCTATGCCTTTTACTTCGGAAGTTACGAAAATGCTCCATTTGTGGGCGTGGCAGTGGGCGAGCCAGATAAAATTTTTTCCTACACCTTTCATTCGCCTTGGTCAACCTTTGTTGCGAATTTGAAGCTTCTACGCTGTTTACTTCGGATGTTACGAAAATCTCCATTTGTGGGCGTGGAAGTGGGCGGTCCTCATAAAATTTTTTCCTACACCTTTCATTCGTCTGGGTCAACCTATGTTGCGAATTTGAAGCTTCTACGCCTTTTACTTCACAAGTTACGATAAGCCCTTATTTGTGGGCTTATTTGTGGGCGTGGCTCACGGAGGGCGGCGTCAATTTTTTTCCAGGATATGTCCCTTTTCGTAGTTTACCAGTACACCAAATATCAATGGAATGTGTTGAGTGGTTCGCAAGTTACTAGCATTTTACTGAAAACACATTATATTCATTTGTGGGCGTGGCAGTGGGCGGATGTCTCCCATTTTTACTTAGGATCATACTCGGATCCCGATATACCTGTGTGCCAAATTTCGGCTTGATTGGTCCAGCCGTTTCGGAGGAGATCCGACCACGGACGGCGGACGGACAGACGAACAGACGGACGGACGGACAGACGGACATGTCTAAATCGATTCAGTTTTTGATCCTGATCATTTCTATATATATATGCCTATATCTCCGGAGCTTAGTTCTCCCTGTTACAAGATTCGCACAAAACTAATATACCCCGCTTACGCTGGGTATAAAAAGCGAGCCGGTTTGGTTATTTACACTTGAATTCCAAATAAATTGTAACACTTGGATCCAAGCCTTTTGTTTGCGGGCGCAAATTACTTCCAATTGATTAGTATGGGTAAATGTTTGCTGCGTATATGCATTAACGTTTTTCTAATAATCTCAAAAAAACTTCTTTTCGATTTTAATAATTTTTTTCTTTTAATAAAAGTAATACCTAGAGGTGTTTTATAAAAAAAAATTTTGTATTTTTTATTTTCTGTTTAATAACTACACATTGTGTACAACACAACTTTACAGAATTAAATTTTTATTTGTTGCCGCGATTTCGTCAAGAATTTCGGATTAGGGTTGTATTCGTAACATAAGAAACATTGTTTAAAATTTTTTTCTTGGGTCTAGTTTTGGAGCTACCATCAATTTTGTGAAAAATCTTCTGTTGTTAAACTTTTATAGAAAAATATATATTAACGCTTTTGTAACTTATCATGGTTGGTACTTATCAAGGCCAATACCACTATCTATCAAATGGAGCTTTAAGTTTCGAAGGCTTGGGCTTTTCAATTTTGAAAAATGTGAACATTTTAATGTTTTCCTCGATTTTTTGAGGTTATTTGCCCAACTATGACATTGAAAAAATTTTCTTGTTGTTTAATACTTACATCAAAAAATTAAAGAGCTATAAACCTCGTCGATCCATGCTTCTGGGGTCGATGGTCAATGATAAACTCATTTTTAGGATCTTTATGAAAATTAAACAAAAACTGTTACTCTATGATGTCATTTCCGTCAGCTAATAATATAGTTTTGTCGATTCTCCCCTATGCGGACAATCGTTGTATTTTATTCGCTTCGTTCGGAAGAAGAGGATTGGCAGCCGAATGGTGCCCTGAGGTACACTGCCCGAAGCCAAAAACAATTTCAAGGTATAGCTATCAATTTTTACAACACAAGCTCTATCGATTAAGTATGATTTCAGCCATTTAAGAAAACTGAATGAAAGCCATAACCGCGAATGCGAATAGGAATGTTGGAGTATTCGACTTTAATGCAGGGTTTCAACACTGATTCTGAATCGCTACTCAGTACTGAAAGACGTTAAATTGTTTGAAAGAAGTACCACCTTCAAACGTGGAAGCATCGGCGGTTCCTTCTCCCGAAATATTTTTAGTCAAATAATAAAGAAGCATAGTTTGCACTTTTTGTACTGCTTAAAGTTATAAATTTTATTAACTTACCCAGCGGGAAATGTTCCCCTGACATTTAATCCATGAAGTCAGGGTGACTTTGGAGCGGGAACGCTTCATAGGATTTCATAGGACATTTAGTATGTCATTTGTACAGGATGTGGACAGTGAATTCACCGATGACATGTCATCGTGGGATTAGAAAATGTAACAGGTGACTTCTAGCATGGCATGTCAAAACCTTATTTAAATTTCAGTAGCCAATGACATTGAAGCACATGAAAAGCAAAACTAATTCATGGATAATAAAATCTCGGGAAACCAAACTTGATTTTAACTATAAATTAAAATGCCAGCCCTAATTCTGATTAATTTCAAAAGCATTTTCATATTTAAGCACAGAAAGTCAATAAATTCTATTAAGCCTTTAATCTTTTATGGACCAAAGATCTTGAAGAAACGGATTTGTAAAGAATAGCGCCCTTGAGTCTTAACAAATAAGTAAAGATGCAGTCGCTGCTTTCCTCGAGTTTCGCACCTAAACGAAATAAACAGCGCAAACTGCTTTTGACTTCACCTCGAATCCTTCGTTACGGGAAGTTGCTGCTTGGACTGTCATAAGTTTTATTTATGAAAAGCTATAGCTAAAAATTGTTATTTTTATTCCATTCAAGTCTGAAGCTATTCAAATGAATGGCGGCGTACATTCGAAGGGAATAAATATTGCTGTCAAGCTCAGTCCTTCGCGAACTTCGTTGACAAGTTTTCATTATTCAACTGCCTAGCTCTCCCAGTCCATTTACTTATTGACTGAATCCTTTATATACCCGAAATGTTTGTACTGTTGTGCCGTTTATTTCGTGCAGGTTTTAATATACTTTATACTTTTCTTGTTTGCATTCATTACCACATTCTCTTTAAATTTAATTATCCTATGCATGTCCGAGAGCCGACTTTCCGTTTTAAATGGTTCTTTGAAAGCTTCCTGCGTCCAAAAAGTTCCGTTTCTCCTGGGAAGCTGTAAGTCAACGAAATTAGCATAACACGCACATAAAGGCAATCTGTCTACAACTTGCATGTTCTTCTGCACATGCCGTGCAATGATAGCATTGTCCGACTTATGGTCGCAAATTGACCAAGTTTAAGGAAATGAATGCATCACCGAAAAAGACATACTGTATGCAAGGCTGCTAACATATTCATACAATGTTCAGATTGCGTAATGGCTCATGTTTTCTTTGCCTCCGTCATGATGGTTGAATGATGTTGTCCTTTGGCCCATGCTAGCAGTGGGTTGATAGCTCTGCTTTGTCGCCAACAAAATATGAAGTGACCACATGAAGTGTCTACGTGCAAGTTCTGTAGGTACACTCACATCTTGTTTATCCAAGAGAAGCTAGTTCGCACACTTGGAACCATATGTACCATATAAACAACTAAAATGGCAGTGCGTACATTTACATACGTTCGTCAGAATAGACCTCCGGAAATTCAAGACCAAACTCTATGAAACCGATCACCAAATGGCCATTTATGTCGATGTATAGATGAGTATATTTTAGTCGGTCAAATCTGACTAAAAAGATACTGGAAACTTTCTTCCATGTTCGTAATGGACATAAAAGTGCAATGCCCAAAGATCACTACCTAAAGAAGACTTTTTTTTTGAAAAAAACATCCCGCTATTAGATAAAACGGAAGCGGTTACCCGGGATCGGAAGGCCGTTTTCAGCTCTTTAGTTATCTTATAATTATTTTCATTTGTACAGGTACCTCTCGCGTGTAAAGCATGTGTAAGAGGATAACTTCTTCGATTGACCGTACACTGTCTTTTTATATTGCTATTGTCTGCCCTTAAACTAAGCCAATAGTTCTTGTCCTGGACTTAGCTGTTTAACATTATATTTGATTTCCAGTATGAAGAGTAAGGTGGATCCACTATTCCACTAGCAGATTATTATTCTATGGCACATACTTAATAATTATGCCGAAGCAACCACAGGTCAAATGTGAATTTCGATATATTTTTATTATCATTGTTAATGGAAGCATCTCAAAAAGCAGAAAAACAAACACTTCTACATCTCTCAAAACCAAGGCGATTGAAAAAATTTTATATTTTCATTAATAACTATTTTAAAATCGCCTGTTCATGTTGATTCTTCTAGCAAGGATTTATACATATATATTTCTCATGCCTAAAATTATGCTATATATAAAAAAAAAAAATTCAATTTAAATTCATCCCAGCCAACCATAAATGGAGTGCGCGAAAAAAGAGTGTAAAAGGACTCCTAACGAAACTCTTCAAACTAGTGCTTTTGCCAACGCCTCAAAAAATCAACGCCTGGAAGCATTTTGGGAGACAAAAAAAAAAAAAAAAATACACCTATCTAAAAGAGAGTCCAAACAGACTCTTTAGGAGGATTCTACCAAGGATGAAAGATAAATATTGAGATCCCAAAAAGTACACTGTAGGCTCCGTGCTCTTTTCTCTCGAAAAAAAAGATCATTTGGAATTCCTATCGGAGCGTTTTAGGAGCATTTGCGCTCCAGGAAGGGAGTCTTTAGCAGCTCCGTACGGACTCTGTTGGTTGGCTGGGATTTATAGCAAAATAGCCGTGAGTAACATTGAATTCTTTATACTGTATATAAAAAAAAAAAACAAAACAATGGTAATGGATAAAGCCTGAAATCCACTACAGAGTTTTTTTGTAGAGAAAATAGTGTAGAGTTAAGAGAATCTATGTTTGCTGTGTACACTCACACACAGACCGTCTCTACGATTTTATAGCTCTACTTAGAGCTGCAGTCGACATATTTCGAGTAGAGCTTTATTATCTGCTCAACGACTTTATTCATCGCAAATTTACTTTATTTACTGTAGAGACATATAGAAAATATGTCGACGGTAGCTCTATGTAAAGCTGTAAAATCTTAGAGACGGTCTTGAGTGTACACACTACTTCTCTTCCTTAAAAAACGCTATGGTGGATTTCAGGCTTAACGATTTTGATAATTTTTGAAGAGAATTTCTTTTCAATTGAAAAAAATTTTACGTCACGCTCCATTTCAGTTTTAAAAGCTTTTCTTCTGTAATAATTTGTAGCATACTCCAAGGCATATTTAAGATGAACCTTATTTTGAAAAAGCGCAGGAAACAAATTCTGTTTTGACCGATGGTTTCCTCAGCATTCCTTTAAAAAAAAAATAAAATAAAAAAAAAAACAATCGTAGAATATAATTTTACCAGTGGAATTACTTATAATTTTTTTAATTTTTTTTTTTTTTTTGTCGATCAACACGATCCACCTTAATGAAGAGCCTTAGAAAAACTTCACCACATACAGTGACTACCACTCAAAATGGTCCGTGAAGATTTAACAGGTGGGCCATTTTGAGTGGTAGTCACTGTATGTGCGTCGATTAGTTACCTTAAAATCGGTACAAATATATTTACCGCCCAAGCTTTTTTCCCAATTTTTGCTGAAATATTTTTCGAGTCGAAATTGCTTGAAAAAAATTTTTTTTTTTTTTGTAAACTTCAAACGCCTTCAAGGGACTTGACCTTTAGAGACAACAGAAAATTGATAAGAAAAGAAGGCAATATTTTCGGATTCGATTAATCATCCCTCAAAAGACGGATTGTAGCGAGCATAGTTAACCAACTTCGTTGATGGCGTTTCAATGTAGCTTAACACTTTTGCCCAAGAGTTGGTTGGGTTTCATTGCTGCCGAGCTGCAAAAGCCGAACATAAAGGCACCGCATAAAACTTTCAACTTAAATGGGAAAAGGTAAATTGTGCTTTCGTAAATATGTTTCCAGAGAACATATCTTTTCTCTTGTCGTTTTGTGTTTTGATGCTGCTGCTGCTGTCGCTGCCGCTGCCGCTTATGTTGTTCTTTCCGCAGTCGTTATTGTGTGTGTTGATAAAGCAATTGTTGCTCTTTATACTGTTGTTTTCGTTCGTATTTTGTTGTTTGTGTAACGCATACATATCACTCTCGTAATGAGCATCCATGCTCGTGAGCTCAAAACATGAGGGAAAACACAACGCGTTACACACAGCACGTAAACGCACACAGCTCCCATCGTACGCCCACTCAACGGCTCCATAAAGGACAACAAGTGTAACAATGCCCAAGTATTCGAGGTTTCTAGACCTTGTTGTTGTTGCTGTTGTTGCTGTTTGGTGTTTTTGCCTTCGAAGGCACTTCGTACACACAGCAAATTGAGCGTATTTACTTTCAAGCTTATGAGTTTCATAGGGAATCTCGTATTTCCTTTATTTTTTTTTTTTTGATGTGCGTGAATTTGCTTTTATGACATTTAAGAAAAAGAAAAAACTTTGCTCCCTCACACACAGATTAAATTCGCTTGATTTTAAGTTACTTTAATCTTTCGAGATGCTTAGGTAAAGATTACATGTTCGCTGAAACATTAATGAAGCTAATTTCTTCCGGTCGCTGCGAATTGCACAGCTAAAATTGCTAAATCAAATGAAATTCTTTTGGATTCAAAAGCACCACACAAAACTTTTCCGTAGACTTTTGAGGGCAATGTTTGGCGTTGCGGGTTCTACTATAGACGTTCGAATAGCTTATTGTGCTTTTACCCCCATCCACCCACTTTAAATGTATGCATTCAAATATCACTGGAACGAACGTTTTTTCCCTCGGAATATCATTTCTTCTTCTCTTTCACATTGGATAATTGCCTTTATTTCTCATCGTTCTCATATGAACACACGTGTAAAATAAATATTCTTTGCTAGAAATTTGTATGAACGTTTTTTGAAAGAAAAATTCATATGCAGAATAAAACGCTGATAAGAAGAAAAATTTCTATTAGTTAATAAATATTATATTAATTTAGTCTTTTGAGAGCTGCTTTATCCCTGATGCGTGGCAAAAGCTAGATCTCATTGCTTCTAAGGTAGTTTTCCGCGGCCCATCTAACCACGATATTGAAGGAAAATATAACTTTATGTGTGCCTTACGTGACCAACTCACCGATACTTTCCGGTATAGTACACGAATTATAGGCAAGAGGCGGTGTAACAAATTTATGGTTAGACAATTTGTATCGCATTTACATTCGCATGTTCACTACTGAAAAAAATAAAATTAAAGCACAACCGAAACGGGGAGAAAAATCGGTTCGACTTGATAAATATGCATTCAAATATCGAAATAGGAAATAATGATTTTAAAGGAATAAAAAAATAATTTTTATTTTTTTTTTTTGTAGAAGATTTTCGAAATTGGGTTTTTTAAAATCCATATTGAGGACCATTTTTTCCCGACACACTCTGAATCGCTGATCTATGGTGCGGTTTGTCTGACTATGTGTAACACCCAGAACAGTCCAGATAGACAATTTAAATATTGTAGAAACGATCAGCGTCTACGAGGTATTCGAATAGCAGTGTACAGAATTTTGTCCTCACAGTTTTTCTTGAAAAATAAATATTAAAAATAATCTTATCGAAATAGGGGAAAAGTATCTTGTTTCAAATTTGGTATGCATACTAACGGACATGAGTAAGAACAAGTTCGAGAATGAACCCGATGAACCAAATTTAGGGGTACCGCCAGTACCTAGGGTCTGTTACGAAAATCACAAAACTGCTCTAAAATCGAATTCAGTCTTCAACATATTTTGATGAAACTTGGCGATTTGAACATGCAATTAAACGCAAAAAAATATTTTATTCCAAAAATTATCAAAGCAAGGCGTGGCAGAATCGTAAGTTTTACGTAAAATTGTCTCTTTACACCCGAAACATCAAATGGGACTTGAAAGGAATTGGCACTTGCTTCCAATTGCACCATAAAAAATCCTCACATTTTAATGTCCTTGTCAGGTCCATTATTAAGGGCTCTAGACTTGTTGAAATTGACCCCAAACTTACTGCAGGGTGCCTTACGTGACCAACTGTACCGATACTTTCCGGTATTGTACCGAATTTTGAGGCAAGAAGGCGGTGTACCGAAATTTAACGATTTAGACAATTTGTATCGGATTTTGTACCGCATTTTACTACTGGAAAAATAAAATAAAAACTCAACCGAAATTAGTAGAAAAATCGGTTCGACTGATAAATATGCATTCAAATATCGAAATAGGAAATAATGATTTTAAAGGAATAAAAAAATAATTTTTAATTTTTTTTGTAAGAGAAGATTATTCGAAATTGGGTTTTTAAAATCCGAAATTGAGGACCATTTTTATACCCGACACACTCTGTGTCGAGGGTACCTATAGTGCGTTTGTCTGACTATGTGTAACACCCAGAACCAGTCCAGATAGACCATTCAAAATATATATAGAAATGATCAGCGTCACCAGGAGATTCGATTTAGCCATGTCCGTCCGTCTGTTTGTATACAGTAATCTTATCGAACGAGTTGAGCTATCTTGACAAAATTTGGTATGCGTACTTACTGGGACATGAGTCCATTTTTAGGGGTACCTCCAGTACTAGGGTCTGTTACGAAAATCACAAAAACTGCTCTAAAATCGAGAGTATTTCAACATATTTTGATGAAATCTTGATATTTGAACATGTTTCAAACGCAAGCAATAATGATATTCCAAAAATTTTAAAAGTGGGCGTGGCAGAAGGGAGTTTTTACGAAAAATTGTCCCTTACACCCGAAATTCAAATGGGACTTGAACGAAATTTGGCACTTATGCTTCCTTTGCAGCCATAAACATCCTCCACAAAAAATGTCCTTGATCGGTCCATTATTAAGGGTACCTCCAGTACTAGGGTCTGTCACAAAAAACCCAAAACTGCCTCAAAATCGGACTTTTTCGAAATATTTCAATTAAACTTCGTATTTGAGCGTATATTTAAGCCTCCGATTAGAATTGCAAAAAAAAAATTTAAAGTGGGCGTGGCAAAGGGCGGTTTTCATAAAGAAATTTAACAAAAGTCGGTATATGGGGCCTATATGGCCTTAAAACATCGTGAATTGTCTGTCGTTCGTGGTCATTTTCAGCGTTGTTCAGGCTCGCCTGACTATAACACCCTTACTTGTTTGCTCTTCAATTTGAAGGAAAATTACTCAGGTAAAATGAAAAAATTATTACTCGAATAAATAAAATACACATTTGATGGTATTATATTCTTTCTTTTATGTGTACCGATTTTTCACATGCAATTCCCGTATTTGTACCGATTTTTGGTAAAAAAAAAAAAGTTGGTCAAGTAATCTATGCTTCTGCTCTTTACTTCGATATGACCCTGATAGGAGTTTGGTCACGATGCTCCCAGAATTTATTATCTCAGGTAAATCATTCCAGATTGCCTACGAAATTGTAGCCGGTATCGTCCTCATTCACGAAATAGTTTCACGGTATTTTATGGTCTTTATTGTCGATCGGTGAAATGAGATGTTTAAATGAACTCATGACGACGAATCGTGGAAGTTCATTCCAAGCTTCAGCTAACAAATGAAGTTTGAATATGGCGAAGATTTTTAATTAAGCAATATTTTTCATATATTTTATGAAAAACTATTCCATATACAAGGGGAGACCAAGGGGGAATTTTTGCACTTAATCGAAACGTGTCAGAAAATTATATGGCGAGAAACCTTGCACCCTGTAATGTACCTCCAACATATATGAAAACTTAATAATGGGGTTGCGTTGAGGGCAACTTAAGGGAATACCTCTATTATATTTTTAAGAACGCTGGAAATCTTTAAGACTTTAAGAGTAGAAAATTCCTTTATTTTAAGAAGAAATTATTCTTGTTGCTTCAAACTTGTCTGTCTTCTACTGAGATTACATAAAGATGGTTTTTTTTTCGCTAGAAGAGCGGAAAGCAACGCAACACGCTAAAAGATCGCATAACAAGAAAAACATAGAAGAATTTATGTCATCGTTAAAAACGGAAAACCAAAAATTTAAAAAAGGGAACCAGGAAATTGATAGAAGAACAAAGTCGAGAGAAAGAAAAGATGCGAATAGGATGCTCGAGTGCATAAAATGAGCGAAGCGAAAACAATAATTGAACAAAAAAAGCATAGAGATGGTTTTCTTAGTAAGAGAAAAAGTTGTAATTTGAAAAATTTCGTATAATAGAAGCATAAAGGGAACGACCACAAAAAGACATAGTTTGGGTAATTTCATTGGATTCACCCGAAATCAGGCGATGCTTTCGAAAGTGGTTCTACTATCATTCAATAGACTGGGAGGAGAACATGAGAGAGAGAGAGAGAGGAGAGAGAGAGGAGAGAGAGAGAGAGAGACATGCCTGGAGAGAACTTGAGAAAAGTAATAATCTGACTTTAACCCAATGACAATTGAATGGGAACTTGAGTGGTCTTACTTGAAAAATAATTTTTTTAAATCTAAATTATCAAAATTTAAAATAGAATAAGGTCTTGATAAGGTTCTGTTATTAACTAGATACACATAGCCCGTGCGTCACAAATACCCAATATTATTAAGAACTAATACCATACTCAAGAAAAGCGTATTCAAACAGGATTGTTTTGAATACACGTTGGAGATGTAAGAAATAATCGTTCAAATTACTTCGAACGAATTTGTAGATATATACACAAAATGTTTTAAACAGCGATGAATTCCATTGATATTCAACATTTAGTCGCAATACACATACAGACTAAACATGTAAGGGTGCTACAGTCCGGCGAACCTGACAATACAATACCCAAAACAGACAAAAAGTTAGCCACCAAATTTCATCGAAAATTTCTCGCAGAATTCTAAATTCAGAGCAATTTTTTGTGATTTTCATAATAGACCCTAGTATTGGAGGTACCATTGAAAATGGTCGGATCTGGTCCACTCTCAAACTTGTTCTTACTCATGTCCCCGTGAGCACGCATACCATGCAAATTTGTGTAGATACCCTGCAGTAATGAGCCGCTCAATTTCCTAAGAAGGACTGTCCTTTGACCATTCCAAATACTACCGGTTATATTATGGCAGTTCGACCATCGAATTCGGCTATCCGGCGGTCGATAATATATGGGTTCGTTTAAGGGTAGTCTGTAAATGACACTTTCATCAACTTAGAATATATATAGGAAATTAGTTTTTTATTTTCCCTATTTGACTATCCTTAAACCAGACAATATTACGACAATTGACCGAAAACAACAGCTGTTTTGCAGACTAGTCCCTCTCCAATGATAGACCCATGTTAAAAATGTCAGTTGAATATATTAGAAGTGTAATTATGAGGGGACTAGTACTGGAAACATGAAGAACTGACCGAAGGCTACACATGGATTAGTCCATATTACTGCAGGGTAGCTCAACTCCTTCGATAAAAAAAAAACTGTATACGGATAGACAGACAGAAGAAAAGACAGACATGGCTAAATCGAATCTCCTGGTAACGCTAATCATTTCTATATACATCTGTGTGGATTTTGGAATTGGAATTGCTCTCAACAAATTCGTTTACAATAAATTTTTCATCTCTCCTCAAATATTTTAACTAAGCCTAATGTTGTTGGCAATAACAAAAAGTGGTTTTGCTTATGAATTTGACTTCCCTCTTCACAAGAACCTCTTCCCTTCTCACAATAATATTGTACAATAGCGACAATTTAAAAAAGTCATTAATTTTACAGCAGCTCACTTCAAAGTTGGGCACGCCATTTGTAAGAGAATGCGTCCTCCTTCCTATTTTCATCGTATCGATTTCAAACTTTGCACTCGCAATTAATATTTTTCTCCGCTATCAATTTCCTTTCTCTACATCATTTCGTAGTATTTTCGTAGCCGAGAACAATGCCTTTGCACAAAATTTTTCGTTCGGATTCGAGTATTGCTAAATTCGTCGGCTTGGACTGGCGTCAGTTAAGTTGCCAGCACAATTATTTATGCAAATAATTTGCGTCACAACATACATATCAGGTTTAACATTAAAACTGAGCATTTTGCATTCGGCTTAGGCTCCTTTGTTTGTCGGGTCGCACGATTGCACAGACGTCAAAGAAGTCACAGACGTGGACGGCTTCCTATCTATGCATTCGCATTTGCTTAAATTATTGGAAAGACAGCTTTTATTGTATCTTATTAGGTCATTTATTATTCATATGAAGAGAGCTCTTAATAGATATTCTTTTGTTGCCTAAGGTAGTTAATACCTTAATTTCAAGGATAACAAGCATGCGAATATACGAGAACTTTCAAGCATCTGGTTGCAGGTTGTTCAAAGAAGTAATACAACAACTAAAAATGGCTTCTAACTCGCCAAGAGGACGATTTTTTAATCGCATATTGAGTCGAGTCTTGAAGCTTATATCAACACTAATGAAAGCTTAATTTTTCTTAGAGCATTTCGGTATTTTTTCCGTGCGATCATATGTAAATTTTACTATATTTGTTTTCATTGCACGCGACGGCAATGCGGTTGATGAGAAGGAAATGTTCGGAAAACTTTATTTATTCTTTTCAACGAAGAGTTTACAGCTGCATTGCCACGCCCACCAGTAAAGCAAATGACCAGCATAATGCACATAGCTCGTGAACTTCTGAGCACTTTTCCTTGATATTTGGTAAATGAGTGAAGGAAAAAGAAAGGCTCACTGCACCATCAAGACAAAACCCCTTTTTGCAATTTCAACAAGGAAAGAGTTCAATTACACAGTGCGACAGTAAAAAAATCAGCTACATTAACACCTAAGCGTTTGAAAGGTTAGCATAGTAGAAGTTCACTCCTAGCTGGATTTTGAATTATTAGTCAAACTTTTCGTTTTATGGCCACTCCCATTTTTGGGGCGTTTTAAACAACATGCGTTCTTCGTAATGCTTATATTTCGAAAAATATTGGAGATATCACTTTTGAGTCTTCTGAGAAGTTGAAGTCCTTAAAGTGATCTACAATACACTAGTACACAAAAACTTTGTAACTTTTCATCTTCAGGCCTCAAATTTAAAAATGATCAAGAAAGTTGGGGTTTTTGCGTGGTTTTTTTGCTTTTTTCTTGAAAATCATTGAAAAATCAACCATAAAATATGTTACAATAATGTAAAAAAATTTTTAACAAACAACTTCTCCAAATACATCATTGTGATCAGATGAACTTTGGATGCAGTTTTCGATACTCTAAGAGAAACATCACTTATTCGAATTGATGTTCGGTGTTCGGTCGGAACGGAAAGTATAAATGAAATTGTTTATGGAACATAAAATAAAACATTCAAGCTAATCTAGTTTTTTTTTAAATTTTTTTTATTTCACTCTCGTTCTCACTATCTACAACAGTTGATGTTTCCGACGCGCTGCTTTCATTTTCGAAACCAATTTTAAAACCAATTTTTCCAACTAATACCCCACTTGAAATAACATGTTGAAATGCCTTTGTCAGTAATTGGTATAAATATAACTTCCAGCGAAAGTATTTATAAACTTTTTTATTTTTCTTTACTTTCTGACTATACCTCGACGATTTCGTATTTTGAATACGGATAAATATTTGAATTGAAGTGATAACAAAATTGTTTAAGGGAAATTTTAATATTGTGCAATTGTAATTCGAAATCAAAATTTAGTATCAAATAACATAATTATGAAAGAGAATTTCAATTTTCATTCCATGAAGCTAAAACTTACCTGGAAGACTCAGCATGAGAATGCATAGCATTTGAGTCCAGTTTGTTAGCCTTTGCAACATTCTGTCGATTTGTATTTATCTGGAATTGAATAACCCAAATAAGCAATAAAATTAAGTTAATAGTGGTATTCAAGCAAATGTGGAAATTGAAGTGTGCAAATTTTGCCCTTTTGTATGAATGACCCTGCAAAGAACGAGTGCAAAACTTGTGCGATTACATGGCGCAAATTTTGCCCATCAAAATCGATGTGCGAAATTTTTTTTCCATATAAACAAATTTGCACAAACGCAAAATTTGCGAGGGTGCCAAAAATTGCACATCTGATTGAATCCCTCTAATGTCTTATTGTAAATAAAACGTAACTCTTCACACTGTGCCAGAGATGCACTATTAAAACTTCCGACTGGACTATCGACACAATAATTATCATAAAATGCTTTCGCACCTTAGGTAGGTAAAATAGGTTAAAGTGGCTGCCACTTAGGCCGTTAATCCGCCCATTGTGATACCAAGGAGGTTTTCTTGTGTTGGTGTTAGTGTATGTCTTATTATGTAGTGTGCCCCTTAACATGCGATTTTTTGAAAAACCAGTGCTAGGCTTGGAACATTACACTCCTTTTCGCCTGCTCCGGGAATCGAACCTCGGACCCTGGGATAAAGAGCATAGCACGCATCCCCACGCTATCCCAGAGCCAATTTCGCACTGATCGTTAGAATGGATTTTAGTACAAATCCCACTGTTTTGAAAACCACTTCTATATGAAGATGAGTTCAGAATGTTTACCAATCCCGCCGTCAAATCAATGTGTCCCATTCTTATGAAGATGAGAATAACTTAAATCATGAAACTGCTCAGTCTTATGGAATTCATTGAAAATTCATACCCTTTGACAGAAATACAATACGGAAATTCTAATTGTAATGAAGCAATCAGGAATTGTAACTCTTTGTGAAAATTCACTCTTCACACAGACAGCATAAATAAGGAAGACTAAAAGTTCTGTCTAACTTTGAAGACGAGTTCAAAAAATGACCCTTAAATTTATTGCAAAGGAATCAACATGAACAAAAACTTATGCCCTTTTACTATTAATATATTAAAAGAAAACAGTATCTTATATAAATAAATAGTATAATTATTAACTGTATTGAAAACTTCGGTCGCGGGGAGTTGTCTCGAGTAATCCCATTTTTGCCGGGTTGATTTTTCATTCATCTTTGGAACTTTTTCCAAACGGAACCTTTCCCTCATCCCGATTGATTTCAAGAAAATTGAAATTTTGTCAGAAAGACCTTCTGTTGCATGTTTTTGATTCTGTATGGCAACAATTGTCTGCGGGCCGAAATGGAAAACGGAAATACCCAGAAATTAAGAAAAATTCACTTCAATGCACGGAGTTGATGGGTCTAGGCCTCCTTGTCTTAAATTGCTACCGCAGCTAACTGCAAAACAGAGGCTGAGGAAATCTTCCTCACTATACGAGTTGTACGTGTCAATGCTAGGGTGTATCTATGACCGCAACAGAAACTCACAGCTGACTGAACTGGCGTTTTTGAAGACGGTATTTTAAGACGGAGATAAATATTGCTGAAAAATTGAAAAGAAGATGTCATTTCGAATTAAAATTTTTTTTTTTAACAATTCATTATCTTAAACCGTTCATCCGAAGCGTGCTTTAAACTTTTATCGCCATGTTTTCTTCTTTCTCATTTTGTGAAACTACCGACGCAGTGTGATAAGCTGCGTTGTTTTTGAAAAGCTGAAAATTTATATTCAAAAATGACGTGGGAACAATCTCGAAAGTAACTGATATGTGTGCTTATGACAGCTTTAAGAATTAAACGAAAAGACGGGCAATTGTATTTTCGCTCGGAAGGATTTCGCATAATGGTGAAAAATGAATGCAAAAGAAAAATTACGGTAATTAAAATACAAAGGCCATCAAGAGGTAGGAGGGGTAATACAGTCGCACCTGGTGGGCATTTTGAAATAATATATATAATAATAATAAATAAGGAGTAAGATATAAAAATGCAGACGATAGATCAATAACAAATCTTGATAGATATAAGACATCTTCTTACATTCTTTCGGAACGTGGGTAGACAAAATCAGAAAAAATTTGCAGAGACGAAATGAAATTTGTTGCATTTCTTTAAATAAACCGCTCCGCAGTCATAGAGTTTCTTATTTTTCAAAGCATTTTTGCCGCAGAATCTATTCCTTTCATGCGATATAAGTTTATTTTAATAATAAAAGACGTACCTTACGCTTAGCTTATTCTTATATCGACGCCACGTTCTGTGACTATGTTCAAACAACCATAAATTCACTTTCACAATTTGTCATTGCAATTTTTTGTTTACACTTCACAATCAAGGTAAAAAAAAGCACACTCAAAGTTTCTTCGATATGTAGATAAAGTCTTTTGGTGTTCTGTCCGTGCCAAGGAACTCTCTCGAAGGACGTGTTCGCTACGACTGAATTTTCATCGTGAAAAACACGAAAACGCAAATCTGTTCCCACAGAGAAAGTAACGTTCCTGCAATGTTACGAGAGGGTGGAAAATTCTACGAACTAGAACAGAAACTTTCCTACCCAAGTAGTCTAACAGGTCTATTTGAAATCGGCTTTGGAAATGTCTGTAAAGAAGTTCAAATTTAACTTGCTTTTAACAATAGATGATGTTACTACGGTAGCGGCTGATTTTAACATCATGTATTCGCCTATAGCAAAAGAGTTTTAGCAGCAAATGAACAGATGTGTGCCATTTCCCCTGAAAAAACTTGCAGCTAACAGCGTTTCTATGTTAAATGAAAATGGAGCGAAGCGATTGTCTGCATAATGAACGACAGCAAAACACCATGATATGGAAATAATCAGGTCAACTACGACAACACAATGCTTCCCGGGAACGAAGAATAACGTATTATTCGCAACAGAGCTGATTTTTTCTTTGAACTAAGTCCCTATCAGGTCGAATGACGAAATTAAAAAAATTTTCAAAAAGCTAAAAAGAAACCAAATGCAGAAAAATTAAACTTTCAATACAACCCGGGAGAGTAAAGTAATGATTAGATGTCATTAGTCTCAGTCCATCGACCAGGACGATCAAAATGTTTTCTTACATACAAATTTACATTTTCAAACTTACATACCATACATAGCGACATACAAACTCCAAAAAAAATGTTTATAAATTAATGCTCTCAATCGAAAAATCCTTTCGACGGAAGGTCATTTCGGGATAAGATTCTCTGTTATGTGTTCCCGGGAATAGCCCATGTTTTTGGAACACCATAGTATTTAGAACTGGAAATAGCAAATAACAGGGTATATCAGATTTGTACAAAACCTAGAGCCGAGCTTCACAGGTATACCCAAATATATATGCTCTTGATCAAGATAGGAAACTGAATCCGTATAGACATGTCCGTCTGTGATCAGACCTTCTTGGAAACGGTTAGACCAATCACGTGAGATTTGTCACGCAGCTATGTAGGGCTTTATGGATGATCAATTAATTTAATGTGTACACTGAGCGAAAACTACGGTTGTGTAATTTACAACGATTCGTAGTTTACTACGACCGTAGTTATTTTAGAGCAAAACTGTAGTACGGACGTATTCAAACATGACTTTAATAGGCATGCGTATTCTTTAGGAGCAAATTTCTTTGACACACGTATTTAAAAAACTTCTATAAAAAAACACGTAAAATAGTTTTCATTTGACTTTAAGTAATATATTTAGTCCACGCGAATTAGATTTCTCCGTGGCGTATGGGTAGCGTATTCGCTCAGCAATTCGAAGGGCTCGGGTTCAAATCCTACAGCAAGGCGACTGAAATGTGTGAAAAATGGGAACTTTTCAAGCAAGTAGAAAAATATTAAAGGTAAAACAGAGGACAGCTAGAATGAGAAATCTAGCTTTCCCCAACCGTATAGATAAGAGAGAAGAGAGTGCCCATCCCGGCTTTCTAAAATGTATTTTTTTTGTTGCGTAAAATGTTAAGTTTTAAAGCTGTTTATTCCTGTAAGGTTTTCAAATATTATATACCTAAATGTTATGTTATTTGTAAAAAAAAAAAAAAAAAAAAACGCCTGACCGGGGATCGAACCCGCCGACTTGGGATTTGGTACTACTTTCGTATTTCCAGTTTTTTACTTCGCTTGTGGTTATTTTAACTACGTCCGTTAATAGAGCCAAATCATTGCTGTTCGTAGTTAACTTAACTACGTTTTTGTTATTTTTACTACGGTTTTTAGCTCAGTGTAGCTACTTATAACTCGCAAACCACTCCACACATTTCATTCACATTTGGTACGCTGGTATATTACCAAAAGCATGGTATCGTCAGACGGTACTATGTATCAGAGGTACATATGTATATGAGAGAAATAAATGTGGCCCGCCGACTACGCTGGCCAAATTATAAATTTCTCGTAACTTCCGAAGTAAAAACTAAAGGAGCTTCAAATACATAGGTTGACCAAGAGGAATGCAAACTCTACGGAAAAAAATTTGACTTGTTCCCTTCATTGCCACGCCCACAAGCATTATGGTAACTTGAATAAGGAAACTCAAATTATAGTGCGCCAATAATGTCGAGAAGCTGAGTAATTCAAAGTTGGGCTCTTCGTTGTGTCCTTCGGACCTATTTATTAGAGCTGTAAAAATGCCAAAATTTACAGTACTCGGGTGTATTCGATATTTTTTGTGAAGTAATCTTTACTAATTAATCGTTACTAAGTACTCGTTCTATTTTTCTAAATATTGTTCATTCAATCATTGAATAACTCAAGCATATAGACAAAACTCAAGGTTGATAAAGTACTCAAAACTGCCTCATGCTTTTTGACTCTTCATTCAGTAGTTAGTAATCAAATATCAACTCAACTCACTCTACTACCATACTGTTTTGTGGACCCATTATTTTAAGTAGTACTTAATTACTCCGGAAACTATCAGCTGGCATGTGTGCAACAAAAGTACTAGTAACGAGATACTTCCATCAGTAAGGAGACGTTATTGATTACTGACTACAATAGTCGTTACTTTTTACCGAATAGTAACGATATTTTACAACTCTAATATGAATGTATATATCAACATTGTTTTGCAAGCAATATACAGAACCCTTTTGGCATCTTTTGTGCAAATGGTTTGGGCTGCATTTCTGAGATTTGACATTTGTAGACACAATTGATTGGCCAACAATTTCAAATATCGGTTTTGATAAAGGGGACAGGTAATGGGCGAGTTATGTTCATTCAAAGTCCAAAACAAATGAAAATCTTAAAAGAAATTTCAATTTTTCGACTTTGAGCATCACTTTAGACCATTCGTTTAACGATTTGTAATTAATTTTTGATTTATTATTAAAGAATTATATATTAAGAACACAAAAGTTTTAAAAAATTTGAAATATTTTTAACCATATATATTTGAAAAAAATGAATTTCCAAATAGCAATGGTAGTAAAAATTTCTTACGCGATTTTCTCGAAACTATGACGTGATGGAATTTTGTTGATATTTTTCATTTTTTCGGCAGACAAAAATCTAATAGAACCACCACTGCAACTCAAAAAGGGGAAATTTAAATTTAAATTTTGCAGGCCTGTGTAATTTTCAGAAAATTTTTTTTAGTTTTTTTAAAACTATTGAAAAATATTTTAGATTTTCCTGTCATTTACTTCACATAGACACTGACAAAATATGCACCAATATATTCGTGTAAGCGGAAAATTGCACTTAAGTATGTTTATACTCTGTGGAAGAGAAATTATTTATGCGCAATTAGCGAAAATTTTGTGTTTGCCTTTTTTGTGCGAGCTCGAAATTCATACATACAGGAATGCGGATATATAGAAAAAAATTTACATAATTGGGTGGCAAATCAAATTTGTTGTAAAAGTACAAGCAATTATTTCAATGAAAACACTTTGTATCTTTTGATCATTTCATAATTTAATAAAAATTCAAAACGGGTTAAAAAAAAAAACAATTTTACAATGTACAAATGCCCACATCGGTTTGTCATCGTGCTGACAGTGGTATACATTTTGTATTTTATTTCAGTGTTAGGAAAATAATAAATATACCTCAAAATTAGAAATTGCATTTCAAAGGCTATCGATGAGCGTAATTTCAATTGGAAAATAATTTTGATGAGCCCAACACTCGAAATTTCATGTGAGGACAAAGGTGAAAGACTTAGAATGGAATATTAATATTTTATGTACATATTTATATGTGGCAATGTGGAAGAGTAGCTTAAGTCGACGTAAGAGAGAAATGATTTATGTACCTAACTGTAAATTTTCTTCGTAAAGTTTTTTACCCAAATTGAGCGTAAATGTACGTTTCAAATCATATAAGTTTTTTAAAAAATATTTACTGTATATTGATAATAGGGGAAGGAATGAGTAAAAAACTTGAAACCTAATCAGATGAGCGGCAGTGTATATGATCTAAAATGTTCCAAATATGGAATGGAGTCGTAAGGATACAAGTTGAATATACTACGATAATTATCTATCGGGAGAAATCCCGATTAATTGAAGCAACGCTCAAGCAAATGAGTAAGGTGAGATTCAATTAGGCTTGGCCAAAAAATGTCGATAGTACCGAAATACCGAGAATATCGAAATATCGCAACGATATTTGTACTCGATACTTTATTTTTTGATATTTCGATGTATCGATACTGATTTAGCAGTATCGAAATACGATATTTTTTGTCAATTAGAAAACCAGTGTTGCCAAATCAGTGCCGTTTATCATCCCCATGCATCCCTCATTAAAAAAATTATGTTTTTTTAAGTACTGGTGGTGTTGGAACTAATAAAATACCAGAGTTTCACTATACGCGTTTCCAAGAGGGTATGTACTGCCGATATATCGATATTTTTTCAAATAATATTTTTTCGATATTCGATATAGTTTTGAAATATCGAAATATCAAATATAGATATTTTTTTTTATTCTGGACACCCCTATATTCAATATGGAACCTATGAGAGTGGAGCAATTTTTTTCTTGAAATTCCATGTTTTTGTCATGTCACATTTCTTTTTTGGCGTGGTCTGGTTGTCTTTTTTTTTTCTTTATTTTTCTGTTAAATACGAACATAGGTACATTTATACATACGTTAAGCTTTTAAACAAATTAAAATTTATTGGTTGCTAAATTTTTGAAAATTTCCCAATCCCATCCGAAAATGTTGATGGCAAGTTTCATTTGACTTTTGACCGCAAGGTATATTAAGGGGAATTTTTAGGTAATTCAGTGAAATTTTAATTTTTGCTGCTATCTATCTAAGTAGTTTTACGGTCGACCATAATAGGTACGAAGACCAAAGCTTCATGCACTTTTTCCAAAGTTGTGCTTTCAATCGCTTATGTGAACGCAGAAGTTGTACATATCCAATGGTTGCGGATATTTTTCTTAGAAGCAAAAAACTGCATTGGAGAATTTCCAAAGAAGCAATCCTTCTTAATCCTTTTTCCTTAATCCGTTTTCTATTATATGAGCCAAGGACACCCACGATTTCTAGCTGTCACCGATGAAAAAATGTTTCTTTTGCCAAAGAGAAAGATTCATGGAAAAGAGTAAATAATCTTGAAACCAGGTTTTTCCTTTGAAAATATATTTTATCCTACAGGGTTAAGAACTCATGGCATTTGTTGTTCATCCGCTTGTAGTTGTAGCCGTGAGTTTAAGTAAGTTTAAGTTAAAGTTTAAATACATACTCAGGTGTAGGAAGTTCGTTTTAAAAGTATGGGAAAGAATCGCCTATCTTTGGCAACCATACAGACGCTTGCGACAGGAGCGTAAAAATGTGCTTTTGAATTCCGTTTGATCATCGAATTTCATTAAGTTTCTGATTAAATACAACTTTGCAGAGAGAGAGAGAGAGAGAGAGAGAAAGAAAGGCAGGGGAAGAGAGAAGAGAGAGAGAGAGAGAAGAGAGAGAGAGAGAGAGAGAGAGAGAGAGAGTGAAGTGAGTGAGTGAGAGTGAGATAGATAGAAGAAAAAAAGCTGCTTAATGTTGCACCTTCGCAAGAAAATTTGCCTTCGAACAAGCCGAGTTCCCTGGGAAGCTTTCGAATTTCAAGTATGGGCCGCATCCATGTAAGACAACTTTTTGATAAAACATAATATTTTATGCTTAAGGCCATTCGGATGCTGTGTTTACATTAAAACGAGCGCACATGTCGAAGTCACTTGACAGCGCAAACAAGTGCGGTCAAAGTAAACACAACATTTGCATTTATTCAGCTGGGCTTAAGCGTATCACTGGTCATTCCGCGTTCATGGCTTATATGTTTTTGCTTTTATTTTTCCTTTAAGCATATGCTTATGTGTGTGCTTTTTCTCTATCCCCTTATAAAGCTTATAACACGATGCGGATTGCGGATGTTCTTCCATCACCACTTGTTTCATGCACGATACGGCAATGAGTCTTTTTCTGCGCTTATTGCTTTCCTTCATTCCATTTAATGTAAACTGCCTGACCCACCCCCCCATGCTGACGGTAGCTAGTATACATAGGTGGTAGGAGCTTCCCATCCAACTCCGTCGCTTTCATTGATAAGTGGATCCTACTTACCTACATATAAATGAGTATGTTTAAAAATATTAAAGTTTGGATTCTAAATCGTTTGATCGTGCAAATGTAAGGTCTATGGTCAAGTCCAATCATCTAAAACATTTTTGAATTCAATGCATCGGAGTGATAAAAATTTTTTAATATCTTTTGGAGACTTTTTCTAATTGCTTCATCAGTTTCCTTACGATTAGAAAAAAATGTACAATGCTTTTTTAAAGTAATGTAGAGACACTATCTGTAACGATGTATTTGTCTGGAAAATACTTTCTTGAATGGTCCATTTTCAGGAATATTTTGACGGAATCAGAAGACAGGCTGAATAAACTTTATATATCCGATGAATAAAAGTTTGAACATAGCGACTCAGAGAAAAAAATCAACCAGAAAACTGGTTAAATCAAAAGGAAAAGCATACAAAACGGCTTCAACAAGGAATATTTTTAATTTTAACAAATTTTCTTGTTGGAAAAAATAAAGATTTTTCTTTTGAATCAACTATATTTTAGGTTGAATTGAAATGATAATTTTCAAAAATGGATTTAAATTTAAATTGTTGAACTAACCACGGACATAATTGAAATGACAAGATAATTTTTAAAATAAAAAAAATTTCTAAGATACCTATACAAGAAGAAATGTCATAACAAATTCATTCAACGTTCAAAGCAAATAGCCACAGAGCCCTCTGCCGAACATAACCCCAAGAATAGCCATCGGATGGACTTAATTCGATTTCGTCACTCCGTTGTCGTGTGACTGCTTTCGCAATGCTTAAAAAGTTCTAAGATGAATGAATGTCTTATATATCATGTTTTATAAACCAAATGAGAATTATACCGAACGAAAAGAAATGTAATTAAACATATTTCCTTTTAAATCAACCAAAAATGTTGTTGACTCAACAATTTTTCTTTGGAAATTTACGTTCTGCTCGAAAATCAAAAGGACTGTGAATAACAATGCGCATTTTAAAAAAAATCATGGTAAAGTTCGCTCAGTGGAGCTGTCAACGAATCAGTAAAATTTCACTGCCATAAGATGCTTAGCTTCCTTCTTAAGTTATTTAAGTAACGGAAGACGGCCTCTGGGCCGTTGTTGATTGAGATTCCAACAAACGAAGCGATAGGCTCTGGGTTCAACTCACAGCTGCGGTCGTGGATGATTGTGTTGTTCTTTCTGTTTCGGGTTTTCTTTGTCTGCCCATTATTCGTGGTATCACAGCGGGCCCATGTGAGGCCTAAGTGTGTCACCCTTAATGGTAGCAGCCACACTTACCTAACCTGACCTTGGTAACGGAAGAAATAATGGAACTATGCATGAACGTTAAAATCAAAATAAAAGATCTTAAAAATTTAATAGTGGACCCGTGAGTAAGCGAAATCGGACGAAATTTATTGCAAGCAAGGTTTTCTGTCAGCAATAAAAACATCAAAATAACTTTTAAAACTAATCTATCTACAACCTGGTATAAAACCTAAAGACCAAGATATATGTATACGTATTTAATGCACATCGTTTATAGATTTGTACGTATTTGAATTGATTGTGCCAGTGTTATAGTGACAGCCGCTGTTGTTTCAATGTAACCTTGTTGTTTTCGCAATATATTTTTCGAAATATTCGCAAACAATTCCACATTCCGAGCAATGCTCAAACCTTATTCCCAATGTAATCTAATTCATTCCAATAAAATGAATACAAGCTTCTAATTAGCAGTGCTGATGCTGACAATCATCAATCACTCTCGAGCGTGTGACTTGGGTACTCTAGTCTTGATTGCATGTCCTCTTTGGGGTTTTTTGATGAATAACAACTACGGAATATACAAAAGATTGATTATAAGATACTAATTTATGTTCATAATTTGCGAAATGGAATTCCAAGAGGATTCTTTTCGTTATCGTTTTGTTCTGACCCGACAAAAGAGAAACATTATTCACACATAATAAAAATTAAGTATACCTACAATTTATACTAGATACATGGGAAAACTTTTCGTTTAGGCAAGGCGTATGCTTAGAACTGGTTAAAAGAAAAGTTGGTAAAAACATTTTTTTTTTAGACCAACTCTGAAAGTATTGCCAATAAAAAAAAAAATCAAAGCTTCCCAAAAATTTAAGGCGATTGAGCCATTTTTAAGCATTGAACCATTGCATTGATCATGAAGAAAAGTTTCTAAAATATCTGATTTTTTTTGTTTATTTCATTCTGTAATGTCTTCATTTGGCAATCTCTGGGAAGCTTTGAATAAAGTTAAACTATTAATTTCTATATTTATATTATACTTGTCCTGCAGGACTTAAAACTTTCGTATCTATCGATATCGATCTAGGATTAATACATGCGAACTGTTGCCGTTGTTGACGAATGATAAGTCATCCGGTAAAAAGTCACAGACTAAGAAAAGTTTGTTGGTGGAACAGAAGGTTAGAGAACAGCATAAACGAGGACTCCTTTATCTGTTTTTTTTTTCAACCGAATACGAATCCAGCAAAAATTCAAAAGCGTTCTGATTTGTTAGAAGGTATCAAAAATATTTAAAAGGATATGAAGATATAAAATCAAAATTTACTAAATTGTTCAAAAAATCTTCAATCAAGAAAATTATACGTACATTTTGGTGGAAGCGAACCAAATCTTTAGGACCATCTTTTTCGATAATCCATGTCGATATTAATTTTCTGCATCACTTAATAATGGTCGCTTCACTGTACTCTGTCGACCGTCGGCGGAGTCTCTTGTGGTTATCCTTAATCACATGCTTTAATGTTGTCTATTTCACACAATCGCACACATTTAAGATGGCTTCATCCCTCTTCATAAATGGCTCAATGGGTAAAGCATATGAAATGCGATTGGAACGGCTATTGTTGCGGTTTAAGAGCAACAATGAACCTGTACAGTGGTCTCGATTAGTTTTCAGTCTAAGAAAAATAAAAACAAAAAAAGATTTAAACTCAGCCTAGGGTTAGAAGATTAAGCCAAATGCCTTTAAATACGCCTATCCGGAATGATCTCTTTGAGTAAATAATGCGAATATTCGTCAATGTAATGCGAAATTGAAAGCCTGAAAGGCTCTTTTATTGAGATCGATTTGGCCAGTCCTGCGAGCAACAGTAACTTATGTTCCCAGCAACTTTCATCGCCTATTTTAGTGAAAATGACTTATTGTATTTTGGACAAGAACAGCTAAAGCGAATTCGTCTTTGAACTTGGAACGTTAAATCAAGAAAAGGAAATTGAATTGGAAGCTCGACATTTCGGTGTCCTATGACCTTTTTATCCAACACAACTGGGCTTCTTTCCTTTTGTGGACATATGTTCAAGTGCAAAGCTCAATACAAAAGCCGGTGGGTCACTATAGCGATACTAAGAGCTGAAATATATTGTTTCTATCATTTGGCCCATGCATTGTGACGGCATCCTAGTAAAATTTTATCGCTAGAAGTGTGTACATATTCTGTTACAATACAAATTGGTGAATCCTACAGTTGCGAATTTGAAGCTTCTACGCTTTTTACTTCGGAAGTTACGAAAAATCTTTATTTGTGGGCGTGGCAGTGGGCGGGCCACAAACAATTTTTTCCTACACTTTCATTGCTTGGTGAACCTATGTTACGAATTTGAAGCTTCTACGCCTTTTACTTCGGAAGTTACGAAAACTCTTCATTTTGGTGCAGTGGGGGGCCATAAAAAAAATTTTCCTACACCTTTCATTCGCCTTGGTGAACCTATGTTGCGAATTTGAAGCTTCTACGCCTTTTACTTCGGAAGTTATGAAAATTCTCTATTTGTGGGCGTGGCAGTGGGCGGGCTATACAAATTTTTGTTCCTACACCTTTCATTTGCCTTGGACAACCTATGCTGCGAATTTGAAGCTTCTACGCGTTTACTTCACAAGTTACGATAAGCCCATATTTTTGGGCTTATTTGTGGGCGTGGCTCGAGGAGGGCGGCGTCCATTTTTTGCCAGGATATGTCCCTTTTCGTAGTTTACCAGCACACCAAATATCAATGGAATGTGTTGAGTGGTTCGCAAGTTACAAGCATTTTATTGAAAACACAATAAATTCATTTGTGGGCGTGGCAGTGGGCGGATGTCTCCCATTTTACTTGATCATTCGGATATATAATGTGTGCCAAATTTCGACTTCATTGGTTCAGCCGTTTCGGAGGAGATCCGACCGCGACGGACGACGACAGACGGACAGACGGACAGACGGACAGACGGTCAGACGGTCAGACGGACAGACGGACAGACGGACATGTCTAAATCGATTCAGTTTTTGATCCTGATCATTTCTATATATATTTTTCTATATCTCCGGAGCTTAATTCTCCCTGTTACAAGATTTGCACAAAACTAATATACCCCGCTTACGCTGGGTATAAAAAAAAAAGATTTAAACTCAGCCTAGGGTTAGAAGACTAAACCGAACGCCCTTAAATACGCCTATCCGGAATGATCTCTTTGAGTAAATAATGCGAATATTCGTCAATGTAATGCGAAATTGAAAGCCTGAAAGGCTTTTTTATTGAGATCGATTTGGCCAGTCCTGCGACACAGTACTTATGTCTCAGCAATAATGCCCTATTTTAGTCAAAATGACTTATTGTATTTTGGACAAGAACAGCTAAAGCGAATTCGTCTTTGAACTTGAACGTTAAATCAAGAAAAGGAAATTGAATTGGAGAGCTCGACATTTCGGTGTCTATGACCTTTTTATCCAACACAACTGGGCTTCTTTCCTTTTTTGGACATATGTCAAGTGCAAAGCCAATACAAAAGCCGGTGGGTCACTATAGCGATACTAAGAGCTGAAATATATTGTTTCTATCATTTGCCCATACATTGTGACCATCCTAGTATGTATCGCAGAAGTGTGTACATATTCTGTTACAATACAAATTGGGAATTCGATACAAGAGTATTGACTCAGTAATGTACTCGAAAAGTCTATAATTAGAACTTCAGTATCGGATTTAAGTTGTCCACTAGACATGAAGTGGATAAACAAGGGAGATTGTAATTGTATTAAGGAGCTATGAACTTAAAGAAACTTCAATTGGCTTTAAATTTTGATCATATTTTTTCTTTTGCGAATTCAATATCTGAGGGTTTGAATATATATAAAAGAAAGTAGGACAAACGTCTATACGAATCGATGAAGCTTACGAAATACGCAAGCTAAAGCAATTTCAATATGAGCTAAACGATATGACAAGTTTCTTAAATTATATTATGTTCGAAATTTCTTTAAGACAATAGTCGATAGGTCGATTGAGCTCAACAAATGAATCCAACCAACATTGATTTGTTATGGAAGCGCAAAATATTTCTCATTATAATTGCGATATATAATTGTTATATGCAATATTAATAATACAGAGGTTTTGCTGTTGGAAGAACAAGTCGAGCGAGTTATTCGCATGTATGTAACATATAATATATGTATACTCAAAGGGGCTTACTTTAGCAGTTAAATTACCTTACACCCATGCTTCAAATTGTCAAGAATGTGTTAAACGAAGCGAAAATCAAGTCGAAAATTGCTTAAGGAAATGCCTCTGGTTATTTTGTCTTACAAATTTTATATTGTATGTATTCTCGAAAAGAAAATATTTCTCTGCTAATTTAACTTCTCGCTCTTTCCATCTTCTGCAATCTTCTTCAACGTGAGTTTTATAAAATTTATTAATTTTCTTATCTAGATTGGAATGTCCTGAATATATAATTTCGCCTCAATGTGACTTGACTCCAACTGTACGAAATTCTGCCTCTGGCTGTAGGAGACAATTCGTACGTTTCGCAAACGCCATGGAATAGAAGAGTTTCTCAAGTTTCTTATTATTATTTTCTGCCAGTTTTGAACAAGGACAAATGTCCTTCTCACGTTTGTATTGCGCTTTTTGTTAATTATACTGGCACTGATATCATTAACTCAAACTAAAGATAACTGTTGATTGCAGCCTTTTGAACCTTTTTCCTACATTTTTTTTAAGCTATTCCTTTGAGCTCTACACTCAGAGTCGAAATTTCGCTTAAGTCAAAGAGCAATTAGTAAAAATGTTCCCATGGGATGAGAAGATAACATCAGAGACCGAAATAATTTTTGTGTTACATAGATTATACATAATTAGCCACGTGTATTAACTTGCCCAAGTAAATAACTTTCGTTTAACTGATAAAAAGATGGGTTAATTTTTTCAGGCAAAACCGCCTCTTGGGTAACCGAATAAACATTCATTAGATAAGTTTGAATTTTTTTGCATTGACTTTTTACCGCAAATCTTTTTATCATAACCCGCTAAACCGATACTTAGGAAGTTGGCTCCTTCTATTTTTATGTAGCTGAGTTTTTTGAAAAATGGTAATAATCCTAGATCACGATTTCTACAAACTATCCCAGCGGCCAAATGTGCCTACCGCTTACAAAGTATACGAGACTGTAAGCGACCTGAATATTAATATCCACAAAGTGTACAAGATTGTGGGAGAACTGCCTACCAATAGCTTACAAAGTATACGAGATTGTAGACGAACTGCCCACCGGTAGCTTACTTTATTCGGTGGTGGTAGGCATTCACTCTAGGAAACGGCCACGCTCGAACAAAAGTATACTAGGATGGTATATGAGGTCGTATGCATTACCGCCTACGAACCTACGAAATGTGTTACGGTTCATTACTTCTGTAGGCAGCATTTTGGCCGCTGGGAAGGCTCGACACAATCAAATTGTGTTTCATGAACAATAAGTACATGTAAGGGTAGTAAATGAGAGTAAAAGACAGTAGATGCTATGTACTGGGATAAATTCGATAATCCGATGGTGCCACGAAACTATCTGACTAAATGGAGTGTAGTCCATATGGTTCGATAAAAATCCAGTCCCCATCATAATTAGTACGGCACAGTGCTTTCACCATACGCCATAAATGCAAAACTGCTTCTTAAGAAAATCATTTATTTTTGGGGTCGTAATCATGGGCCGATTACCAATCCACACGAAAGTATCAATAACTCATCCACCCATTTGATTGTCATTTACATTTCTCTAAGCGAAGTAAAGGCATTATTACATTAAAATAGCTTGTCATTGACTTATTCACACGTTGTTGTTCGTCCAGTTTCTAATTCCACCCACTTGCTTTTTTTTCCAACCATTCATATCGTAAGATGGATTTCCAAAAAGAAGGTATGTTTGTACTATTGTGACATAACTGACACCTTTTCCGCGATTCATAACTTGTTGTCTTTGCGTGCTAGTCCACAAGAAAACTTATTGAAATTTTAGCCTAAAAGTGAACCAGCCGTAGGTCTACAAATTTTGTCTTACCGGACCATTCAATCCTCATTACACAAAAATGAATAAATATATTTGCCTCAATATTCTTACTATATTTGGTTCAAAGACTAGGTCCATTTGGGCTTATTTTTAACGAGATTTTCACGACCCTTTTAAAACTTTATATGAAAATTATTTTTGCGTTTCCAATATGAAGTATAAAAATATCACAATAGAAAACATATATCCTTTGTTTATTGAACCAATGAGTTATAAGATGCGAATCATAAAAGATTTTTAATACCAGACACACTTTGGGTATTTTATTACTAAGTTTATAGTCAGTCTATATCCTGGGGACTTCACTGATTAGTTCGAGGTTCCACGGAGCATCAACCACCGTGTACCCATTTTGCCTCATCAGTGGGTATGGACCGAATCGGCTAACCTGGGTGGGGTTACGGTGCCATCCCAGACGACCGGGCAGAATACTTGAACGTATTCTAGGGCTCCCGGTCCTCGTGGTACCATGTTATCCCCAGATAAAGATATAACCAGTACAGCTGCATCACACCAATACTAATTAAAGGTCGTATGGTTAACCTTTCGTACCTTGAATCAAGATACTACCAATTTAGTGATTCCATATAAAATCTGTCCTGACTGGTTGACAGTTGGCTAAGGTCCGCAGGTTACAACCATAATTGACCAGTTTCACCATGATATCGGTGTAGTTGTATTCGTAGGACCCGCCTCTATATAGTTTTCTTAATATAGAAACAGTTTATATACATTGAATTGAATTTTATTGGATCATTTTTGGGGGCATCGTCTCATGCCAATGCCGTTCTTTCATGCTCATGAAATACCCCTTAGAGGACGTGGTGTTCGGGCGTTTCTTACGAAAAACAATGGATCAAATATGGCACTGTGTTCGGTTTTTATTGCCACGCTGGCCTGTTTATAACACCCTTAATTGTTTAATTTTTTCTCCTTTAAATATGCAAAACGGTGCAAATAAAGCGAAAAAAAAGTTCGCATTGGGCCAGCAAAAACGTTGATAATTAAAATTAATGATGTGTTGTAAAATAGTTTTCCAGCAAATCGCATTTGGAACGCAATCGTATTTTTGATGGTCTAAAATCATTACAAAGATTAGTGCTTTAATTGGTTCATTTATAATTTATTAATGATGCTAGCACAAAACGAACAAAATCGAATTTTGATTGCCATTAAAAATCAGTCCATTTATGTGTTTTATAAATGACGAGAATTTGTTTTACAATAACTTTTTTATTCATAAGAATAATGCACTAACTTTATACATTTTCAATACTAAGTGGAAAGGGGGCGGGAACACTAAAGGTGGTTCTATCGGCTGCACTGAATTATATCATCCGCATTTACAAAAACCAGACCGCAGTCATTTTGCGGGACACTGCAATAAAAAAAATGGGATATCAAATATAAATACTATTTATTCCTAATTGCACCCATATACAGTGAACTCTCTCTTAAAAAGACACCTACGGGACCGAAAAATATGTTCGCTTAAGAGGAAACTATGTGAGAAAAAATTATGTATACTAGAGCATTCCCAAAACGTGTCCGCAAGGAGAGAGTACACTGTACACATAATTTGAGTTCATATCTGTTGCACAATGTGCAATTAAGTACACAATGACAATACGCAATATTTGCTTAAAACGGAAGCAGCAATTTGGAGGAAGTACATACGTTGCGAAGTTTAAGAACAAAATTCTGCAAAAATCAGTAGTTACTGTTCGAACTATAAAAGCTATCAATTATAAGAAATTAAAATTAGGAATATAAAGATTATGACTTTGGCCGTAGAGCCGATTGGTCGGTTTTTAAAAGGCCGATTAGTTACAGGATTTTACGGCTTAGTTAACCGTTTATTTGGGAGTAAGTCACAATATCTATAAGGGAGACAGTCGCCTGAAAACTTCCGAAATTCGTTTACACCCACAAAAAATTTTCTCGGCATCTCAACCAAATATTTCACCTCATGTGTCCGTAAAAAAGAATTATTCAAAACTCTTTACAGTTCATTTAATTGAAGAATACAATCAAAGAAAGCATAAAACACAATTAGACGAATATGGCTTAATCAAATCTCCTAGTGCCTCTGATCGTTTGTTTCATGGATTATTTTAAGGCGGCCGCTCTGGCCGCTCTAGCCACTCTTAATGTAAAATGGCCACTCTAAATCACAGAATTGACGCTCTTAAAATATAATTTCGTAATGAATTTAAAACAGAATGTTTTGTTTATGTTTCTTTTCTTTTTTAGTCAACGACACATTTGTGTTCCTTATTTTATTAAAATTAAATACCGTTAAGTATGTACAAAATTTATGAAAAAAAAATGCATTAAAACCTATATTAAAAAAGGTCCGCTCTTAATTTTTCTTAAAATAATCTATGGTTTGTTTAGTAGTACTATATATACAAATTTCTATGGTATATCTCGACCATATATCACCCTCGACCTATAATCAAAAAAATCCGAAATGTTAGGATTCTGATGATTGAATTTCTGAATAATCCACATTTTCAACAAAACGCTATCAAGCAATCCATGATCCTTATATCTAGAATGTTTATGACTTTAGAGCATAGATGGGCACTTTGCAGTATCAGTAAAGTTTCAGTAAATAAATTTTTTACTGATAATGCAAGTCATTTTCAGTAAAAATAAATGTTTACTCATACTGCAAACATTTTTCAGTAAAAATTAAATTTTTACTCCATACTGCAAACTTTTTTCAGTAAAAATAAATGTTTACTCAATACTGCAAAAACTTTCAGTAAAAAGAAATGTTTCTGAATACTTCGAAATGTTCAGTAAAAAATAAATTGTTACTAAACCAAAATTCCGTGAAAAGTTATTTATAGAAATCAGCACCTCTACAAATACGCATTACCATCCAAAAATGAGCACTAGCTACTACTGAGTAAATAAGATTAGCTGGTATCATTAGGCATGTAATATTTCAGATATTTATTTATATTTAAAGAAATATTTTATGTGTTTTCTTTTTCAATAAAAAGTGCTATTCGCTTTTTTATACAAGCATTTCAAAATTTGTGTCGCAACTTTTGCCGTCGCGAACGATTAACGATGCCAGCGAATGAAAAAAGCCGTTAAAGGTGTGACTACAACTATAACCAGCATAGCTGCTTCACACCAATACTAATTGTAGGTAGTATGGTTAACCTTTCGTACCTTGAACCAAGATACTACCAATTTATTGATTCCATATAAAATCGGCCTGTACTGGTTGACAGTTGGCTAAGGTCCGCAGGTTACAACCATAATTGACCAGGTTTCACCATGAGTATCGGTGTAGTTGTATTCGTAGGACCCGCCTCTATATAGTTTTCTTAATATAGAAACAGTTTATATACATTGAATTGAATTTTTATTGGAATCATTTTTGGGGGCATCGTCTCATGCCAATGCCGTTCTTTCATGCTCATGAAAATACCCCGCATAAGTTGGCTTAGAGGACGTGGTGTTCGGGCGTTTCTTACGAAAAACAATGGATCAAATATGGCACTGTGTTCGGTTTTTATTGCCACGCTGGCCTGTTTATAACACCCTTAATTGTTTAATTTTTTCTCCTTTAAATATGCAAAACGGTGCAAATAAAACGAACCAAATTTTCGCATTGGGCTAGCAAAAACGTTGATAATTAAAATTAATGATGTGTTGTAAAATAGTTTTCCAGCAAATCGCATTTGGAACGCAATCGTATTTTTGATGGTCTAAAATCATTACAAAGATTAGTGTTTTAATTGGTTCATTTATAATTTATTAATGATGCTAGCACAAAACGAACAAAATCGAATTTTAATTTCCATTAAAAATCAGTCCATTTATGTGTTTTATAAATGACGAGAATTTGTTTTACAATAACTTTTTTAATCATAAGAATAATGCACTGGCCTTTATACATTTTCAATTTAAGTGGAAAGGAAGCGGGAACACTAAAGGTGGTTCTATCGGCTGCACTAAATTATATCATCCGCATTTACAAAAAACAGACCGCAGTCATTTTGCGGGACACTGCAATAAAAAAAATGGGATATCAAATATAATAACTATTTATTCCTAATTGCACCCATATACAGTGAACTCTCTCTTAAAAAGACACCTACGGGACCGAAAAATATGTTCGCTTAAGAGGAAACTATGTGAGAAGAAATTATGTATACTAGAGCATTCCCAAAACGTGTCCGCAAGGACAGAGTACACTGTACACATAATTTGAGTTCATATCTGTTGCACAATGTGCAATTAAGTACACAATGACAATACGCAATATTTGCTTAAAACGGAAGCAGCAGTTTAGAGGAAGTACGTTGCGAAGTTTAAGAACAAAATTCTGCAAAAATCAGTAGTTACTGTGCGAACTATAAAATCTATCAATTATAAGAAATTAAAATTAGGTATGAGTTTGGCCGTAGAGCCGATTGGCCGGTTTTTAAAAGGCCGATTAGTTACAGGATTTTACGGCTTAGTTAACCGCTTATTTGGGAGTAAGTCACAATATCTATAAGGGAGACAGTCGCCTGAAAATTTCCGAAATTCGTTTACACCCACAAAAAAGTTTCTCGGCAGCACTCGTTTTCCCTACTAGCAAGTAATTTTAAAAATGGTTACCAAAGAATAGTTTAATTTTTTTTTAGGTATATATTTAATTCTTAGGGCTGGTTATACATATTATAAAAGTTGCTTTTTGTAAAAGTTAGGTATGTGAAAGATCACAATCACAGCTATAAGCAGAACGAAATCATAACAGAGATAGTCGACTCGAAGCGGTAAGCAAAGAAAAAAACTAAGGAAAAATATCCTTGCACCAGACATCAGAAACATCCATGAACGAGCTGGCAGTTGAATCCAGGGCCTCTCTCAAGACAATTTGGCATCTCAACCAAATATTCCACCTCATGTGTCCGTAAAAAAGAATTATTCAAAACTCTATACAGTTCATTTAATTGAAGAATACAATCAAAGAAAGCATAAAATACAATTAGACGAATATGGCTTAATCAAATCTCCTAGTGCCTCTGATCGTTTGTTTAGTAGTACTATATATACAAATTTCTATGGTCTATCTCAACCATATATCACCCTCGACCTATAATCAAAAAAATCCGAAATGTTGGGATTCTGATGATTGAATTTCTGAATAATCCACATTTTCAACAAAACGCTGATTACCTTACTATCAAGCAATCCATGATCCTTATATCTAGAATGTTTATGACTTTAGAGGAAGCCTATGTGCTTATCTTTGTTCAAGTCTCATTTCAAATTCAGGTGTAAGAGCCTATTTTTGGAGAACCACCTTTTGCCACGCATACTTTTCTAATCGTTGGAAATTGGAAATATACGCACATCAAATTTTATGAAAATATATATAAAAAAAATTCATGCTTTTATTCATGTCTCCGCCAACACTCATACCGAATTTCGTCAAAATCAGGGACGTGAACCGGGTGGAAAATTTTCCCGGTTCGGTTCGGCGGTTCGAACCATGTTTGAACTTTTGGATTGGTTCGTCCAAACCGGTTTTTACTCTTTGAACCGGGGTTCGGTCGGTTCATCGGTTCGGATCTCAAACTGAAAATTTTTTAAACGTCCCATCTAACGCAATTTTTTACCATAGGATAAAATTGCACAGTCAAAAGTTAGTGGTGGATACTACTCATATTAGAGATGGTATCGATACTAATTTCAGAAGAATATCGACCTCGATTTTTTTATTTTTTGCTATGGGAAGCCATGTGCTGCAGGCAAAAATGAAACCCTGAACCTTTAAAAAAAAGTGGTTCGGTTTACGGTTCTGTTCAAACATTTGTGAAAAACTTCGGTTCGGTTCATCAGCAGATAAAAGCGGTTTTCCGATTTAAAACCGGTTCGGTTCAAAACCGGTTCACGTCCCTGGTCAAAATACTAAGCTCAACTCCTTCGATAAGAAAACTGTATGCGGACAGACAGACGAATCGACACGGCTAAGCTAAATCTCCTGCTGACACTGATCAGTTCTATTCACGTTCTATTCACGTCTTCCTTATAGACGTCTCCAAAGGTCCATTGCTTCTTTTCTGATTTCGATTCTCAGAGCGATAGGAGTTTTTCTAAATTATTTCTAACCTTTCAAATTATCATAAATAAATTTTTCAGCTGTATAAAAATCCAATATTTGTCCCACTTATTAATTAGAAGCCACGAACCAGTAAAGCAAGGAAACAACAAACTTTCACACAACCTTGCGTGTACCCAACAACAATTCAGTGCCTTGTTCCTTCACCATTCTTATCATAGCTTGTTGTCAGTGCTGTGAATTATGATTTTATCAACATCATCTTACGACCGCGAACACGTAAAATTCAATTACCTCACAGAATTCCCGTGACACTGGAAGCGCTAACTGGCGAGGTCTCCGTTTTGAGCTCGACGACTTGGATTCAACAGGGATACATTAAAATTTAAGCGTTTTGGTTTTCTGGTCTCGGTTTTAAGTGTGCAGCAATTTCGCACCACAGCAACCGTTTAACTTCGTTATCAATGTGAAAAATATGAAAATTTTATCGTGAATGAAATGATATTTTCTGAAGCGAAGTAGATATGGAGCCATGGATTAAGCCGAGGTAAGCTTCGTTGGCCGTTAAGTAAATTTTTTTTTCCATTGCGCGGCCTTTAAATTGGTACGCGAAGATGTATCCACAAATTCTTTGGACTTAATATCTCCACAATTTATTGTTAAAGTCTGCCTGAAAATTTCTCTCAAACCACGAATACAAAACGGTTCGAGTTTGCTCTCTACTTTTTCTTCGTTTTTAATTACCACTTTGGATGATCATGATTTTGATGATTTACGTTTAGGCGTCAATAAAAGGTTTTTTGTTTTTAATTTCTTGAATTTTTTTTCAACTTCCAAAGAAATAAAATTCACCTTTTGAAACATTTCTAAGAAAATCCAATTTTAAGAATTTTAACATTGCATTTTTCATTGCTTCGGAGCAATCTTCTCTTCTACAATCCCTCGAGAAAAGAAATGGAGCAATGTAGAAAGTTTGCGAAGGAAAGATATTTTGTCAGATTGCTTTGATAAAAAAAAGTACGTTTTAAGCTGGAATCCCCTTATCTGCATAAATAGCACAATCTGCACCGAATTTTATCGGATCAAATCGGCACAAATTTCAAAAATTTCCACAATCACTGTTGAGGATCACATTATCGTCGTATATTGTCAAAAAGCTATCGGAGAACAATAAAATTGGGACAAAAATCGTTTAAGACGATCACACTTGTCAGAATCAGAGTCCAAAAATATGGAGCTGGCTAAGAAAATATCGCACCCGGTCCACTAAAGTGGCACAACTCAAAATTTGCCATTTTTCAGAAAACGCGAAAAACAAAATTCGTCGCAGTGTCGATCAAAGCAGGAAAAAAGACATTACGGCTTTTTTTCGGCCTTTTATAATGAGAAAAATGGAATGGAATTTTTCCTGTAGGTAGACGGATGACTTGGGAACAAGATTCATAGCATAACTCGAATTTCAGAAATTTTGAGTTGTGTCAGTTTAGTTGTCAGGGTGCGATATGTTTGCAACCATCGATGTTTTAAAACCAAAACATCGTTTTACAAAGCTGAATGAATCCATATGAAATCAGAGGAATAATTGATGTACATAAATTGTTATCTCAACTTTACAGAACGCAATCCAATTCTTCCTCATTTTCTTCCCACAATTCAATTAAAGCAATGTGAATCCGTGGGTCTGCCACTAAATAGTAAACCCTATAATTGACTCGCCATCTTCATCATTTTCCCGTCATCATGAAAGGTTGCTTTATGCTTGGGGTTGAGTGCTTAGTGCTTTTCCGCTTGGCAACCACTTCATTTATTTGCATAACAAATCATCGATGGAATGCAGTTGCGTTCTTCAATTGTTGGCAATGATGTATTTATTAGGTATGTACATACATACGTACATACATATCTGAATCTTTCAAAAGCGGCGAGAAACCATAATCGTTCAATATCTGTGCTCTTCGTACGCTAATGCTGTTGGCAGATACATACATATGTATGAACATAAATGCATCTAGCGAAACAAATGGATTTTCGATGGGGAGAGCGAGCTTTGAATTGCGACATGATTTCGTATTTTGAGCATATTCAAATGGGCCAAGTTAGGCTGTTGTTCCATGGCTGTGCGTATTCCGTAATTATTGAATGTTTGATTCGTTGTTTTCTGTCTCAAATGGATCGCTTATTTCGGGAAAATCTGTGGATAATAACGAAGAAGAATGGAGTGATGATTCTATGTAGGAGTTTGTTTGTGATACATTTTTATACCCCACACACTTCGTGTCGAGGGTATATTGCGTTTGTGTGGTTGTGTGTAACACCCAAAACCAGTCGAGAGAGACTATACAAAATCTAAATAGAAATGATCAGCGTCACCAGGAGATCCGATTTAGACATGTACGGCAGCCTGTCTGTCCGTCTGTCTTTCTGTTTATATAGTTTTCTTATTGATGGAGTTGAGTATGCGTGCTCACGGTGACATGGGTAAGAACAAGTACGAGAATGGACCCGATCGGACCATTTTTAGGGGTACCTCTAGCACTAGGGTCTGGCACAAAAATCCCAAAACTGCCCCAAAATTGGACTTTTTCGGGATATTTGATTGAATTTTAGAATTTGAGCGATTAAAATTCAAAAAACTTGGAAAAGTGGGCGTGGAAAAGGGGATGTTTTCATAAAGATATCGAACAAAACTGTCGGGGATTTTGTTGTCAGGCTCAGCTGAATATAACGCCCTTACTTGTTTTAGTTGCATTATCAGGGCACATATCCGAATTTCTTTGAAAACACATCTGAGGCGCCTTAACAAACGCCATCGAAATATTCATTTTATTTCATATGGAAAATTCTTCATAATCATGACTGAAAAGTATTCAAAATTACTTAAAATCTATCATTTTCCTTTGAGTCAAACCTTTTAAAACAACTTCAGCTATTCTTTCCTCAATTTCGAACAAAAAACCTACACAGATTGTAGAATTTATGGAATTTTAAGCACAGGAACGCTGCAACACATCTAGGTACTACTTACTAGGTAGTGCAAGAAGAGCCCCTTCCGTTGTTGGACAATTGGATCCGGATGTGTCTTCACATCTTCCCACTCTTCCGGACCATTTTCAGGAATTTCTGAACTAGGTCGATAGAGAAGTGTTTGAAATTCAAAACATAAATTTTCAACAGGGGTATTAAATGAAAATTTTTCTTACTTGGAAATTAAAAATAGGATGCTGTTAAAGCGATAGTACAGCAAAAAAATAAATTTTCATACGAATTCAAACAAAAATGCTGCTGAAGCATATCTCTGTGCAAATAACTTACATCTGCTTGAGTGCGAAGGTAACTAAGCAAATTGTACTGATAAGGAAAAAAATTAAAAACTGATCGTGGGAAGAGAAGAGGATGGTTTTGTAATGTATATCTTAAATCCCCCATTCGTAAGCGACAACATATCGAGGCTTAACCACATGGTTATGGATTTTGTTTTACCAAAATCTTAAGGTCACGGTTTATTTGCATCATCTCACAAAATTCCATTGAGTAATTGACCGTTATTATTTCACAGAAAATCGATTTCTCCGAAATATCTACACTCTACTAAATATTTTTTATAAAAAACATTCTCCTGTGAATTTATCGATATTTTGGCCCTTATGCTCGCAAACGTGCGGCTGACTTATAAAGAGTAATTGTTCAACTAGAGATTTATTTTTATTTATTTATTTATTTAAGCAATAATGAATTAATGAAGAAATTTAATGAGTTCATTAGCTGCAGGGCTTTCGGCGCTCCACTAAAGTTTTTATTAGTCTAAGAGAAATTTTCTACGTTTTAGAATTCTTATATAAATATGTACATCGCAGCTTTTTGTTTCGCATGGAATATAAATGGAATTATGTATCGAACATTATCGAATGAAATAAAAAGAAGCTCCACTTTTATATATTTTGAATTATTTCGTAAAATAAAGTCAAACCACAATTTCGATTTTAATTTTTACTTTTCTTTTAAAAGCCTTTGGCAATGAGATCGAAAAATATTTCAGACTACAGCTTAGTCTCAATTAGTGGGTTCGAAGTTTTTGACGTTTTTATATCCAGAACGCACACACACACACACACGCACACTCATCTTTCTTCAACTTGAAAGCACGAAAACTTTCTTTAAAAATATTCCCTTGCCAGCCTCACCAATAAAATAATTTCTTTGAATTGAAGGTTTTTTTTTAATGTTTTAATTTCTTTTGATATGTGAGCGGGTTTCTCCTCTTCGCGATGTCTTCTGCTCCTTATGGTCATATAATTTTGCGAGAATTTATGAAGCGTTACATAGCGTAACAAACGACACATTTTATAGCCCATCATCAATCAATTTGTCGTTTAAGTTTTTCTGCTCTGCAGACCGAGCCACGAAAGTGAAGAGTGTGCACAAGCAACAAAGAAGCAGCAGCTCCAGAATGCGGAATAAGTATAAACAGAATTTTAGTGATTAAGAAAAGATAATTCCTGCCATTGTGTGTCGATTTTTCGCACTCCTTTTTTTTCTCAATGAGAACTTAAAGATTAAGCTGTGTAAAAAATCTTGAGAAGAAATTGCGAATTAAAATTTACACTGATGCATATTTTATTATCGCTGAATTTCATTTCGTCGAAGAGAAAAATACCAAAAATCATGCCAATGTGCTACAGTGGAGAATAATGGCGATATTCTTCAGTGCTGAAAAGTGCGACCTTGTATAAGAGCTCGTGTACTTATGGCACAATCACTCAATAGCAAAGATCTTCCTTTCGGCGATTCATTTTCAATTTCCTCCTTTCCGTATGGCATACACATGAATCATTTTGTGATTCACGCTCATGCTTGTCTTTTCCCGTTTCTAAGAGTTGCATAGAGCAATACTCTTTCCGTTGATTTCATATATGTATGTATGTATGTACTTAGTGTAACATTTTGTCTTATTTTTGCACTTTCGGTGGAATGACCACACCGAGAATCTCCCGCCTATCGCTGACCGTGTCGGATGTCAGTGCCTAATTGAAACTAATTACAGAATAGAGTATAATGATGACATACACTCGTGACTTGCATTGTTATTTTTTCGAAATCATCTCTCTTATTTAAGGGCAAGCAATTCGATCTGAAACATCGCGCGATATTCATACGAAATTACTTAAGTATATATTTTCAGTTTCAAGTGCTGCAAATTAAAGAACCCTATAATTTATATATATATATATATTTATATAAGTATACTACGTATTGTGGTGGATGACCTTGTTTTGGCTACCGACCCCTTTCTGGCCATTTGGGTCTTTAAGGCGTTATAATTAAGGATTGGAAAATTATATAAAATAATATAACTCAAAATTACGTTAATAAAAGAGTAGCTGTAAATATTGTCCGAGTTTTTGAGAGATTCCACAATTTATTGGATCGACAGAAATGGCAAAAAACTACATTTATCTTTATTTTTTATATAACTTTTTATCTAAAGTACAATTTGCTTAGCTGCCTTCGCACTTAAGTGCACATGTAAGTTACTTGCCGAAAAATATGCTACAGAAGACTTTTTGTTTGCATTTGTATGAATATTTCTTTTTTTGCTACACTATCGCTTTAACAGCATCTTATTTGTCATTTCCAAGTAGGTATAATTTTCGTTTAATACCCATGTTGAAAATATATCTTTTGAATTTCAAACACTTCTCTATCGACCTAGTTCAGAAATTCCTGAAAATGGTCCGGAAGAGTCGGAAGATGTGAAGACACATCCGGATCCAAATGTCCAACAACGGAAGGGGCTCTTCTGGCAATACTTATTAGATGAGCTGCAGCGTTCCTGTGCGGAAAATTCCATAAATACTACAATCTGTGTAGGTTTTTTCTTCGAAATTGAGGAAAGAATAGCTGAAGTTGTTTTAAAAAGTTTGACTCAAAGAAAATGACAGACTATTTTAAGTAATTTTGAATACTTTTCAGTCATGATTATGAACAATTTTCCATATGACATAAACTTAATATTTCGATGGCGTTTGTTTAAGCGCCTCTCATGTGCTTGAGGACCATTTTTCGCGTAAGTTCCCAAAATCGTCTGCACAATAATGGAATGGAGCTTAGCAACTTATACTGTTATTGTAATTCACGATTAATTTTTGTAATTTTTATAAAAGTCCCTACTTTATGCACCCCTCCAAATGGGCCAATCAAATTAATTTTTTTTTTTTTTAACACATTTGTGAGCTACTGTCTGACTAACCAAAAGATTCGCTGAATTTCTATGCTTTTGCCTTCTGATGAGTGGTTGTTTTATGGACCTTCATATTGCCCTTTCTATGGGCCCTTGAGAGAAGCTTCAGTTTCGAATATAGTGCCTAAAAATATATATTTAGAAAAGTTTTCACGATTTTTAAAACAGACCATTTTACTAGGAGTAAAACTAAATCTGCTCGATCCGGTCTATTCTCGAGCATTACTTGAATATTCTCCAATCTGTTAAACAAATAAATATTTTTTATGGCCTTACCCAAGTAGTTGTGGAGGCTGCACCCATTCAGACAAATGCAGTATTCCTGGAACATAGAGTGTGTCTAATATTTAAAAAAAAAAACCATCTGCTTCGTCACTCTAAGCCTTTGTCTGGTCTCATTTATATGACGTAAGTGGATTCCACCTTTATTTGACGAGCATAAATGACTTGCCATGGGCATTAGCGCTCGCGTGCCATATGCCCTCGGAAATATTCACAAGTATATATTTTTATTTTTTTTTTGTATTTTTCTGCTGACACTACAGAGTAATTCACCTTTTCTTTTAATACAAAAGGTCAGACTGAACCTTTAACTTGAATGATTGTTGTGGTTTTGGTGAATTCTGAGCGTGCTAGCCAAATATTCAGCCAACGTGTTGTTCAAGACGGTCGGGAAAAAGTTTCTTTGTTGGATAAATTGTTTAATTCGAACTGCATAATGAAAGGTCACAAAACAAACTGGACAGGGAGCTAAGCAGTCACGAAAGACAGCACAGTCCTCCCCCTCGGGGTTGTGACCATGTAATGTGCTGGCCAGAAAAGGGGTGGTTGATTGCGGATGTTAACATGTATACCGTATCTCAGGAAGGTGACGCACAGTTTTTTGCTTTCTCTAGGGTGAACATTTAATTATTTCATTTCACGGCCAAGTTAGATTCTATGGTTAGTGTAGACAATGCGGAAAATGTATTTTTCCCAACAAAAGAAAGCGCGATTGGGCAAGGGCAGAGCGAATTCAATGCTCGGACATTGACTCTTTACTTAACTCTCAATTTATTATTTAATTGCGTTCGAGTTAATTAAAAATGCCCATGAGTTCAATGCAAGTCGTTATTTGCTCGGATATATAAGAACATTGTTTTTAATTAAATTTCTTCCTTTCTCATTTGAAATACGGATTTTTCAGTAGTTTTGTCAACCGGAATTTAAAATAAGTAGTTTCCTAATAAGCATTTTAAAGGAGTTCCTGAGTGTTTTGGATCTGATTTCTAAGACTGTTCTTTTTAATGTCCGACACGCTCTGTTTCGATGGTATATTCCGTTTGTACGCACGTGCGTGAAGTCCCGAAATATTCTGTGTGCACCATTAAGATTGTGTGAAGAAGTGATCAGCATCAGCGTGAGATTTGATTTAGCTTTATCCATTCATCAGTCTCTCTGAAATTTTCTATGAAAATGAAAATGTCGACGTAAGCTACTCTTCCATATGATCTGCTTTTGTTTCTCTAGACCACCGAGTTCCTTTAAGCATTTTGAAGTTCCATGATATTTCAAAGTCAAAGGCTAAGTCTGCTAGTGTGAAATATTATTCTTTATGGGCCAGCTTCCAGGAAATATGGATGTGTTTGTTCTGTTTCAAAAATAAGAAAATTCTTCGTTCTTCATGAATTGACTGCTTCGGGTCTTTTTTGTCGTTTGATGTTACAAAAAGAGAATTTAATGCTCTTTTATGAACACCACAGACTCAACTGAAGTAAGTACTCTCGACCAAAGCCTTTAATAAAGCCTTCCTTATCTTCTAAATTGGGTTCGTTTATAGAAAAATGAGTGATTGATACTAAAAATATATCCCTAGAGGCTAGAAACTGTTTAGCGGGACGTGACCATCTTGTGTAATAATTTAATAAAGATTTTTTTTTCTAACGCGGTATAGAGAACATGATTATGCTAATCTCTTCAAATAGACATTTTTATCCTGAAGAAACGTCAATAAATCGTTCATTTTATATAAATTTGCCTGAAACAGTAAGACACTAATAAATGTTGAGAGTTTTTCATTTTTGAGGAACACATCAAAAGGCGAAATTCATTTCAAATATTGATATCCTTAAAATGAGGCTATCATTATCTGGAAATGCCCGCAGGAGATATACAGGGTGTCCCAAAAACTTTTGTAAAAAATTTACCGCAAACGGTACCACTTAGAAAAGTGGTATAAAAGCAAAAAACACTTCTCTTGGATCGACCTATAGATGGTTTTAGTTTTTACAAAAGTTTTCGGGACACCCTGTATTTAATAAATGATCACTTGAAATTGAAACGAACTTTGTATGAATTCCCAGAGGCTAAGACGACTTCAAAATAAAATTTTCGCTTTTAAATAAGTGGCCATCGAATATGAATTTATTATTCTCAGCACGTCTTTATCCCAATATAGTCAATACTTCACACAACGAACGACAAGAAAACTCAAAGGGCCGCAAATAAATCGTAGGTATTTAAAGCGAATTGATAATAGCCAGTATAAATTCGCATAGAGATTGTACGCTTTGATGAAGCTCGTTATAAAATGATTTGATGTGAAATTCGTTGGACTAGTTCATGCTGTGACGAGTAACACAAAAAATCCATCTTGAAATTTGAAAATTATGATTTTTCTTTTAGACCGGTATCGAGTAGGACTCCATATAAAAAAAGTTGCCATATAAAAAGCTTCAGGCTCCAAAGAAGAAAGTTTATTTCTTCCCATACGGCATGTTATATTGCTTTCACCTATTACATTGTGGAACCCCTAAGCAAAAGTTTAAATAAAAATTTGGTGAAGATGGTTAACCTTGGTTTTTATATACCATTCGTTATTCGATATTACTAGGAAACTTTCCATGGTAGTAGATCTTCAAATTGTTGTTTATAAAAAAAAAATATTTGAATTTGAAAAAAGGGGAGAATTGTTGGAATAAAAAATATGCAACCTTGAGTGGACCATCCGAGGAAAAATTCAAAAAAACCGTCCAAAGTTTAACAAAATTACATAACTACAAAATTTATTGAATTGAGTATCGGATTCAGTGTCATTATCCGATTCACAATGTTTGCATGTAAAAAAGCCTTTGATACTGATGCACTACTCGACGACATACCCAAATGCTATTTAAAAATCATCAAAAAATTTAATAAAGCTCAAAAAACTAATTAACGCTGTTCCAAAGTCTATTTATATCCATAAACATGCTAAATTTATATAAAGAATTAAAAATTTTGACGGTCCACCGAAGATTGCAAGCAGTGGTCCACTCAAGGTGAATCATATGACTTCAAGTGAGCCATTTTATTCACTACAAAAAAAAAAAAAAAACATTTATGATCTTTGGTGGAGTCTTAGGGCAGAAATGTTGGCAAGGAAATATTTCTGAGATCTTATTAAAAATTAAATTTTAGGGAATTTAGGCCTTTTTTTTGAGACTTTCAGCCCCACTGGCAACAGTGCCAAAATGCCAAAACAATTTTATTTATTTTAAAAACAGATACGTTAACAAAATTCTTTGTCTATGCCACATCAAATTCTTTTGGGTGGTCCTGCAACAACAGAGGATTATTTACTCTACATTCAATTCTTTAGTTGGGAGTTTGTTAAAGCCGAAACCAGTAAATGGGAAAACTTACTTACCCAGAGAGCAATTAGGTTTTGAATGACTTTCACTCGTCAGGTTGAGAAAAAACGTATGCAGGAGTGAAAATGACAAACCTACATACATACATACATACATACATATATCGGCTAACACAAGGCACATGTGAAACCAAACAAATTACGGATATATACAAACTAGAAAAGGCGAACGCATCCGAAGAGTAAAAGGTTATTTGTACATATGTATGTATGTAAGCATTGCAGTGGGAAATTATGGTGTGCACAAGCCGTATGACAGCCAACCTGGAATGATTGCGTACAAACAATCGGGGGAGAATATAATTAGGGTGACTATAAAGTTAAAATTCGAAAATTTTGTCATTTTTTTATGTGTTAGAAAAATAAAAACCAAAATAGAATACATTTGATTGGCTTTGAAACAGGAAAGCCTTCAGCGTCAAATACCGATTGATGGAATTGAATTTAAATTTTGTTATGTTGTCCTTCCTAATCTACAATAGCCGTCCTTGAACCGTAAGCCATAAAAAATTTCATAAAAGCAGCTGTCTAAATTATCCCTGGCATTTTTTACAACTCTATTAATTTCTAAAAATACAAAATTGTCATTCATTGGGATTTTTTGTACCGGGCTTTGACAAATTCAATTCTACTACCTCAAAAATATTTGTAAAACGTAAAAAATTGTCTGAAAAATGTTAAAATCTATCAAGCCCGTTGTTGTCCCCTAGTTTTCTAACGTCTGTCTCCTGCTAAAATTTATTCATTTTTTATTTTAAATAAATTTTGACTTTGATGGTTGGACGAAAGACGGGCAAGGCACAAAACTTTTACGAAAAAAAATAATATTTTTAAAAAAAAAAAAAAAAACCTTGAAGAAGTGCCTTATAGATACACTTCTTTTAAAAGCAGGACGAATGGTCACCGTAGGCTTAATACATAATTCCATGTATTGATACGTTCGGCGTGTAGGTTTATGTTCGCACATGTTCTTAATAAGCTGTGATGTGCTGACACCCTCAGAGTGTTTGCGGAAATGGAAATAATGCCGAAGCTTTCAATATACTGCAGAGTCTGGTTGATAAATTAAATATTAAAACTTTCTTTTCATTCTCTTTTCGCAGAAAGTTAATGAAAGCGAAAACAGGCTTACAAATGAAAACATACATACATACACACATATGTATGTACGTTTGGATATATGTATCTGTATGACGATTGTAAAAAATGCATAAATGTGTTTGAAAGCCAATTTCTTTCTGTTTAAAGGCTTCCCTCAAAAGGTGAATGTGAAATGGGCGAAAAGAAACTCTATTGTGTGCATTTCTCTTACTATTCCACATTTTATTTTGTGTTTGCTGTTGGTTTCCTCTTCTTCTTCTTCTTCTTTGCTCCCCTTTCTCACATGGAAGTGTTTAGTAAAACGAAGAAACGATGTCGCACATTGTCAATTTGAAAAAAGACTCCGATGATTACTAACTTTGTATGTAAATCCTGACTTTTGGCTTTATAATTAAGCGGGCTTCCTCACCTATTGACCAAAAGGATCTTTTATTACCGAACGGGGGTGTTTTGTAAACTGTGTGGGGCTTAAATTTCTATTTTTGTGAAAATGCGCTTGGCCAGCAAAAAGCGAACGTGGCGAAGCGTTAATAAAAGCGATAATTTAAAGGTTCAAATGATGTTTCGGTACATGTGGGTGTTGAAGCTTCAGTTTTTTAAATTTTATTTTATTTTAATTTATTTTAGATATAAGAAATGCATTTAGAATGTACATAGTTTGATGTCCGATTTTAAGGTAATGGTTCTGAGCCCCATTGGAGTGTATTGTACATAGATGAGTCCTAATTTTATGTAGGTGACCATTCAAATGCTCTCATCCAAGTCCAAAATGAATGTTGTTAACTTTTTGCGATGTCCGAGTTATAGGCGCTGCATTTCAAACGCTCAAAAGGGTGGTTGTAAAGTCGTAACATACAGTTTAATGGGTCTATTTAGATGAAATTGCAAACATTTAAACCCAGCAGACTCAAATCGTCACGGGGTGAATAAATAACGGCCACTTATCTGTGGCAATAGCGAATTGCTCCTTAAGTCGACATAAGTGAAAGTTGAGGAAACAGCGCCATAATGTTTTCCCAACTGAAAGATACACCTAGGCGAAGTTTTCACTCTTTTGATCGATTTTGCAGGAAGTTAATGCGAAATGACTTTTTGCTTATTTCAGTTCAATATAAAATATCATTTGAAATAATTTCTTAAGCTATCATACGAATGCAAAACTGTAAAATTTCATTTAGGAACAAAAGCTCAACATATGTATGTAGCTGTCTTTCCCAATCGAAATGATCCGTTTCAAAACAAAATAAAACCCAGGTCAAAACTTCTAAGATTCACATAAGCGGTATTTTCAAGTCAAACATTTGACTATTACGTCATTATTGATGTGCAAAAAACTCTTATGTTTATGGCGTCAAAATTTTTTCAAGAAACGGATTACAACTAGACTAGTTTTGGTCTGGTTCAAAAATGGTCCAAAAAGGACGAGTTTTTTGAAAAAAATTTTGTGCTGAAATTCTAAGGATTTTTCACTTGTTCTATATATAAATTCAAATCCAAATCGGACGCCATGAGTTTTTCGGATTTTTTTGGTTTTTGGTCTATAACCCTCTAAACTTCCTCTAGTAGAAGCTTCAAATTCGCAACATAGGTTGACCAAGGCGAATGAAAGGTGTAGGAAAAAAATGTATGTGGCCCGCCCACTGCCACGCCCACAAATGGAGAGGCAAAACATAGTGCGCCAATAATGTCGGGACGCTGGGTATTTCAATGTCGGGCTTGACCGACCTTAGCTTTCTTACTTGTTTGTTCTCGAACAACCCCGTAATTCCCATGATATGCAAGACTTAGTATGTATGTTGGTGTTACAACGATATATTCATAAATTAATAAGGGTCTGAAAAGACATAGTGGCTTTTCCCACAACGGTTAAACATTTATTAGAATCAAATGTAAAATTTAAAACTGCTCTCCTGAAAAATATCGAAATCCAACTTAGGCAGTTATTTCTTATCGCTCCAGATACATCTACACACGTGCAGATTATTCATCTATGATCTATCCTCAAGTCTTTTACACAAGCCAACATGAATTCCTTTGAGCAGCTTAACATTAAATCGTTTTTTAAAATAAAATATTTCAATTCCAAATTTATAGATGTGAAAAACGACTAGACTTTGTAAATACGTGACTGTTTTCACGCTTCTGCACAAAAAAAAAAAAAAAAAAAAAAAAAATGCACAAAGAGCAATCCAAATGCATGCAACACAATTTGACTTGAAGCCCTCGAGCTAGGCCAAAGGGAATATTTTTTTTTTGACGGAAGTGCCAAAAAGCCAGCACGTGATGGAAAATAAAGCCTCTAAAAAAAGGAAATGACGGAAAGGAAATAAATTCAATTGTGAGGTTGGCAGACGTGGAGAAAATCAAAAACACAACTTACACGTATTAAGTTATATTTTCGTGCTGCCACCACAATTCTTTTTTAGTTTTTGAAAAAAAAAAGGATTCATTGCATCCTATATTGAAATAACAACAAAGTAAGTTAATATGCAGCAAAGCAAAAAAATATATTTAAAATTTTTTTTTTAATTTTTCCAAAATATTCTTTTAAACGATATATGTATAATCGCAGATTAGATATAAATTTACATTGTGTTCCAGGGATATTCCAAATACTCGATGGAGGAACTTGATCGCTCCCAGTGATAGCATTTCCATTCCATTCCATAATTGAAATTTGGGCATTTTTCAGAATCAAGGCGTATTGAATGAATTAGTTGTAAAAATATTTCTTTCTTCCAGATTCTTATTCATTATAAGATATTGTTTTTGAAATTGGTAGAAAAAAAGAGAGGTTTTTCTTTTGTCGACAATAGTGTTCCGTTTCTTTCGGTATGTATTCGATACCTGTACTCATTTCAAATGTTTGAAAATAGTATCGATGCTACTTTAAATACTCCTCAAAGAGCATCGAGTACTTTGTACTCATTTAATAATATAAAATAATTTTCTAAGGTATGAAGTATGAAAATGAATAAAACAATAATTTAAACTGAACTCAAATGTGTATTTGATTCGTATGAATCAAAATGTGTTTATGTAAATTTGACGTATTCCCGCAATATTTAATAATTGAGTTGCACTTGTTCCAAGTTCCACGTTTGAAATCATTTGTTTATCTTAGTTTTGTTATTTGTTAAAACAGATCATGATTGATCGATAAAACGATAGATAAAACGATGGCATTTTAGCCTATTAAATATTAAACTAAATAGAATTATGTAAATTGTTTCGATTTTGATTTGAAATGGTTTTATTCAAAAGTGCATCAAATAAAAAATTCCATCTTAAATAAGAACCCCAAAGATTTCTTTCATTTCTTTCCTTTATGCGCTTTTGTGTGAGCTGGTATGTTTGGTGCTTTCAAAAACAAAAATTTGTCATCATTGAAACTTCGAAAGTCATCCCAAGGACGATACCATTAAAATAGGAAGGCAGAAAATCAGAGGAAGAACTCTGTATAAATCAGTTGAAAGAAGCTTTCGAGCTCTTCTAAAGGGTGCCCCAATAAGAACGATAGGAAAATAAATTCAAATAAAACGACAACGGTTTTAGATATCAAATTGGTTTTGGCTTTATTTTGAAGTTACATTCATGCCATTATGTATGGAACAAGACATCATTCAAATGGCCACCTCGGGAACGCTGGCAGTGCTTCAGCAGCGGAGGGTCCTAATTCGACTGCTCGGCGTCGATACGACCGATTTGAATCATCTTCAACACTATGTTTTCATCACTTTGACCAGTTCGCATTCTGGTTGGCTTCTTCGAGTCCAAAAGTGCTCAAACTTTGGCACGGTGCGTCGAATTGCATGCTCACTGAAGCCATAATGACGGCCGACTTCACGACGAAATTCACGTTGCGTATTCACAACAGAACCGGAATTTCGCAAATATTTTTTTTTTCGTTCGGGAAGCGTGAAACGATGAATGGTGAAATGGCAAACCTTTCTGAATATTCTGATGGCTGGATGACGTTTGTATCTTTGACAGCTGTCAAGTAATCGCTATTGGAAAAACTATCATTACTATTGGGGCACCCTTTACATATTTTGGATGTTTGAAACAACTTTTGTTTAGCTACGTATGTATATAGAAATTAACGATGTATGCTCAGATATGCAGTAAATACTTGCACATCGAAAACGAGTAACAAATTACCTGCAAGGGGGGAAGAGGAGACGGATTTATTCATGTTTTTTAAATTCTTCAGATATGTTCACATTGAAAAATCAGCTGCGATCAGCTATTTTTCCATATAGGTACTCTGCATAAAATATTAACCTGTTCATGCCATTTGTCATGGCAAAATAAAGCCGAAAAGTCGGATGCAACCCTGCGCGCTCAATACTCTTCGATGGCTTGCAGGCTCAGTATAAGTGAAATTACAAAATTTATTTCCATGTAATTCTCGAGTATGAATTATAGAATATTATTTTTTCATAAGATTTTCAAAACAATCGAAAACTTATGTCAATCCTTTCGAATAATATTATAAAAGATTTCTCATAAGGTACTGCCCAAATAACTCAAAAAAAAGAAATAATGTGCTAAATAAATATTTAACATTGAATTTCGCTTAATTATTTAGAGGCCCACATGCATAAGCAGAGCTAAAGCATGAATTCTTAATTCGCCATGATTAATTACGCTAGGCATTCCAACTATTTCGAAACGACCCATCGCTTTTCTTGAGTACCAACAAGAAGTTCTTAAAACAGTTTCCATATCGCTCTCTCTCTAAATGGGGAAGTGCTGAGGCAAACCTTGGAGCCATGTGTGCACTCTTGTCTCGTTCGAACTTTACCTAATTCCAGCGATTTTCGTGTCTTTGAAGTTTTACTAAGAAATCAAGGCTGTGAGTAATTTGTTGAATTGTCTTAGACATGTTGTCCAGCCACACAGCCTTCAAGATAGACTCTTCTCAGCTTCTCTCGCGTACAAGTATCCAGTGTGGAGACAAACAGGTGATGAGAATAAATTCGAAACTCGTTAAGCACGTGCGACGTGCTTCCACATTCCGAACATGACAGATACGCATGCCAGTTTGTATTAGCCGTGCAACGAATGTCCGCAGTTGCGGATTTGCATTTACACATACATACATATTATAAAGACGTTTTCCACCTTAAAGGCTTCCTTTCCTCAGGTCGAACACTGGTGATCTGAACATCTTAAGCAACTGATTTTATAAAGATGTCCGAGAGTTCATAATACATATTCATATATTTTCTTTCCATTTAGTAAAATAATTCTCTTTTGAAAGGTCAAAAAGACAAAAAAATATCAGAGCAAAAACGATTACCCCCGACTTCTGAGAATGGGCCTTAAAAATTTTCCTTTCATTGAGCAAATATGTACATAGAAATTGCAACTCCTGAGAGTCGATTTCACCTTTCTCTAAGAGAATTGTTCAGGACACATTGCAACTTTCACTTCAGTCGTAGTACTGTTCATTTTATTCGTGCGAATATTCGTTACATCATTCGTATATGTGTTGTTATTAGAGTAGAGGACTAAGACATTAATACCTACATATATCCGGTGTATTGTACACAATTTGAACTGACACCGTGTTCTTTCAAGGATTCCGAAGGAGTTTAAGTGTACGTTCATTAGAGTGGTGCGATTTTTGTAGAATTACTGGAACAAAACTTTTCTAGTGTATTTTGGGCCGGTAATGATAATTTTTTTTATGTTTGGGCCGCCGACTTGGATTTTACAGATTTTGGGCCATTTGTCCGAAAACTTGGAGGAAAAATGTTAGTAAAAAGGAACAATTCTTGGGAGTAAACAATTTATATGCCTTATATTTTTCATGTTTAATACAAATACATATAATATGTCGGTATTCGAGAGTATTCAGGTGCCATTTTCCGCATCGACAGGCAAACATTCGCTAAGAAAATGCCAAAAATTGTTAAAGAAACGTGAAAATTTAGTACTATTCCCGCTCATCATCAAACTCATCATTCGAAAGGACTCCCGCCCCCCTCTCTCACGTCAGTGTATGATGACACAATATATGGACGGCCACCTTAGGCTCAACCCTTCGAGGGTCGACATACCTGTGTGCGAAATGTTCATCGTCCAGCCGCTTGGAAGGAGACCCGACCGCAGAGGGCCGCACGGGCAGTCGGACGAACGGACAGACCGACACGTCTAAATCGATTCAGTTTTCGACCCTGATATGTAAACACTGAAAGTTCTCCTTGCGGACAGCCCCCATAAGCGGACATCTCCAATAAGCGGTCAAATTTTCAGTACACTAGTTTTTTTCGAAGGTTTTCATACAAAATACGCTCCAATAAGCGGACGCGGACACTATGATTTGGACATTTTGATACTTTTCCTTGTAAAAAAAAATCTCCCATAAACGGACACAAAACAAACTTCAAGGAAAAAACGTTAGGCCTGTTTAACCAGACATATAAGCAGGGTATAAAAACATTCAACGTGAAACAGAAACATTTTAGTAGAAAAACATTTTTCTAGAAAAAGAATTTTCAGTTTTTTTTTGTTGTTTTTTTTTTTTTTTTTGTTACTTATAGTAATTTTCTGTGGCTCTGGGATAGCGTAGGGGATGCGTGCTATGCTCTTGATCCCAGGGTCCGAGGTTCAATTCCCGGCACAGGCGAAAAGGAGTGTAATGTTCCAAGCCTATCACTGGTTTTTCAAAAAATCGCATGTTAAGGGGCACACTACATAATAAGACATACACTCACACAAACACAAGAAAACCTCCATGGTATCACAATGGGCCGATTAACGGCCTAAGTGGCAGCCACTTTAACCTACCTACCTACTTATTTTTCACACATATCGGTTTTTTTTATTAATACATACCTGAAAATTAACTTTGCTTTTGTTATTTTACATTTTTTACTTTAAATAAAAAGAGACTCTAATATATTCACCGCCTTATAGTGATCATCTGTCATATTTGAGTAGGTTTGCAAGTATTTATCCAAAATTGACAATGCATTAGATACTTCAGTCTTTGAAGCTATTTTATTTTATGTTATTATGTAAAATAAAGCATTTTTGTTGTACTTTCCAAAAAGCGGACATCTCCAATGAGCGGACAAAAAGGCCGCGAAGGTGGGTGTTCGCTTATGGGAGCTTTCACTGTATTTGTCTCTACCTGCGGGGCTCATTTCTAGCTGTTCCAAGATCCGCACAAAATTAACTTATAGTCAGTAGGGTATGATGATGGGTATACGTTCGAAACTACAAACAAGAGAAATTGGAACAATTACCATGGTTGAAATTTTCAACTCAAAGCAATCTGCACTGCAAAACACTTCTCATTCTCATTGTCATCTTCAGCTTAAGATTTATAATTTTCGCAAGCAACTTAAGTTTGGACAAAGAAATTTTCGTTTGGTCATTGTATCGTGCCTACGAGCCATTAACTCATTCGTTTCCACATTAGCAATTTATTAAAAACCGGGGTTGAACGATCCTTCGAGTAATGACGAATTGCCCAAGAATTCATATCTAATAAAAAAGAATAAAGCGAAAGTGGCATTAATTAAGGCCACTCATAGGGATCTGAGGGTTTTGCAAAATACATACATGCATACATCAATATGTATTGTGCTGGCCGCCGTTCACATTTATATAAAGCGTTCGAAACCAGGAACGACAATGCATGCAAAGCTTAATTTGATTTCAATCTTTAAACTTTTTGCAATTGAATGAAACAATGACTCAACTCAAGTCAATAGGGGCAAACAAAATAAACAACTCGAGCGTTTTGCCCTTTTCCCTTTTCAGCTAATTAGTGCGTGGTTGTGGCCAGTAGCGTAGCGACGGGGATCGAAGGGGCCAAATCATAATTCAATTTTGATTAATTTTTTTTTTCTTGAGGCCGGTTAGAAGTGGTGGCATTTTCTACATTGTCCACCCATCGTCGAAATGTCTCGCTACGCCACTGGTTGTGACAAACATATGGCAAATGCATTTAATTATTAAAAAATAATACAAAAAATAAATACAATAAGCATTAATTGGAAACGTAACAACAACGACAAGCCGTAGAATGAATTTCGATTCCTTTGAATTGAAATAGTTTCGAAGTCTTAAGGGGGTCTTCTCATTGAGCAACTTTTTTTTTCGACTTTTTTTTGCATTTATTTATAGCTTGGGTAGTTGTGAATATGCCCCTAAAAGGATTTTTTGAAATTCGAAATAGTTTAGAGGATATAGCCTTCTTTGTCGAGCAAGATCTGCGGTAAAACGAGTAATTTTTGCGTTGCTTCAAACTTTAAACGCGTTTATCTCTAAACCACGTTTTTCGAACTGGCGGCCATGATATCTCCAGTTCAACTGAGCCGATTTTCATGAAACAAAGTGGAATCGACGCAGAATTGTCACCATTCTCGGGTGAACCTCGACCATAATTTTAAAAAATTTTTTACTATTTTTTTTTTTACACTAAATTACAAAAAAAAAGCCAGAATTTGAATTTTTTTTTTGAATGGCCGCCATTTTGTAAAAAAAAAATCACAAAATTAAGCTTGAGGTTCACCCGAGAATTACATCTATACTGATTATAACCCCGTTTTTTTTCCATTTCGGACGCTCCGGAGACCCGGAATCGTGGCCGCCGTGACGACACCTTTTTTTTTTCACCACCAACTTTGAAGTCTCATTACTTTTTGAACAGCCCACGTATCGAGGCAAAAAAAAATTTTTTATTTACTTTGAACCTTTTGTAATACAATAAATAAAAAAAGTTATCAATTATTCTTTGCGTTTTCAAATAAGAATTTTTTTAAAAAGGGTCCAAAAAACGGGTTTTCAATGAGAAGACCCACTTAAACTAGCTTTGTGAGTGGCGACGCTCTCCAGAAACGAGAGATTAGCTCATAACGCGTCATTTTCTGTTTGCAAAAATCTCGCTTTTCCAATTTCATGAACCAAAGCAACGCAATTTCGGTGATTATTCAAAATTATTTTAAACAGATTTCAATTCAGAACATAACTTAATGTGAAAATTGTATAATTTAAGCGCTTAAAATGACAACATTAGGGGGATTCACAAATGCGTGTTAAATATGTTGGAAAGTAGGAAAATCGGAAAATTGCGACTTCTTAAAAAATTTTTAAACTTTTTTTGCACCTTGCACAGCTTTTTAAGCAGATAAAGTTTTCCGATTTTCCGACTTTACTATATTCCGACGCCTTTGTGAATACCCCTATTGAAAGAAAACTTTATATATGCTGTGACCGTTATAGTTTCTATTTGAAAAATTGAGAAATAATCATTTAATAAATGTTCAGGCATGCTCTAGAAATCGAATCCCCATCAAAAAATTCGAGATCAAAGTGATTTCAATAGAAATCCAAGCTATTTCTTCATCTCGTCTGCCCTAAGGTTCCAGAGTCCGGGCCTGGTGCCATTACGAATGAGTTCAATGGAAAGTGCAATAGTAAGATATGAATTCGTTTTAATGTAGGAACCATGATACAAGAAAACAAGTACCGCTATTTTGAGGCTCTCTTTGAGAGCCGAAAATTGAGTTTGTGACGTCACTGAGCGAGAAATTGTTGTTGTTTCCCATGCTATTCAAAAAAGTAAAAAGCCGGTTTTACATGGGAAACAACAACAACGAATACCGATTTTGAGTTTGTGACGTTTCCTCTCTCAAGCTATCTTGTTTTCTTGTATCATGGTAGGAACCACACAGTCCAATCCAATGTACAACCAATTCGGATTGATACGATAGATTGGGTTGTTTGGTGCAACGGCTGGACTATCGATTTTCGGTTGATACAACTGTTGGACGAAAGTCAAACCGATTTGATTTTTTAAAGTTGCAACCCATGATCGTCCGACGTGATGGAACGTTTGTAGTGTTGTTGTATCAACTTCAGTCAGTTTTATTTCTACAGTCGCAAAAAAAAAAACACAATAATATAAATAAAGTGAACTAGGATCGGAAGTGCAATGCAATGAGTCGAGTTCAAAGGCAACCGCTGATCCAACGCATTGTACAGTGGTTTGGACTGTGTGTATCCTACATAAATAATAGTTCTTGTTTGGAACGTCCAGACGTTAGTACCTCGCTCCTAAATAGTTCAACCATTTATTAAAATATTCTAGACGTTAGTACCTCCATCCGGACGTTAGTACCTCGAACGAAAATAGCTCAACCATATATAAAATTATTCTAGACGTAAGTACTTAGGTACCTGAATCCGGACGTTATTACGTCCAAAGGTGCTTCGGATACGATTTTTGACATATGCAGATGAATGTTTGGAAATTTGTGCGGATGCGTACGGAAGAGGGGATGTTTCGCAAAGAAAAATTATTTTTTGAAGTTCCGCAATTGCGGATGCGGATGTTTGCCAAATTCTTGGTACTAACGAAACGAAACATGGTACAATCGGGTACTAAACTGATACAATCGATCGCAAAAAAAAAAAATTTTTTTTTCTTCAACTTAGATGCCAAGTTGTGGCTCTGGGATAGCGTAGGCGATGCGTGCTATGCTCTTGATCCCAGGGTCCGAGGTTCGATTCCCGGCACAGGCGAAACGGAGTGTAATGTTCCAAGCCTAGCACTGGTTTTTCAAAAATCGCATGTTAGGGGCACACTACATAAAAAGACATACACTCACACAAACACAAGAAAACTTCCTTCGTATCACGATGGGCCGATTAACGGCCTAAGTGGTAGCCACTTCACCCTACCTACCTAGATGCCAAGTTCGCAGGGCTCAATTTATTGATTTTCAATTAATTGTTGAACAAATTTCTTTTCTGTCTGATTGCCCTAAATTCCAATAGTGAGTCTATTAGGGGCTATTTCCACTACACCGCATTTAGCATTTGGATCTTTAAAGATGCTAGACCCGTTTCCACTGCGTTTCGCATTTAGCATTTTGTGAAAATTTGAATTTTGTTCGAAAAAAATTTGAATTCTTTGAAGTAGGCTTTGAAATGTTAAAAATTTGAAGAAAATATCAATGAAAACTAGACGGTTTTTAGCATTTTTATCGCATTTTCTCAAGATGCTGAAAAATGCTGTTTTAAGAACAACAACAATTACATGTAATTCAAAGCCGCATTTTTGAGCATTTTTTTGAAAATGCTGAAAAATGCTAAATGCGTCTGTAGTGGAAACAGCCCCTTAGTCATATGCTACATATTATTATTACACTATACGAAGAACGAAAATTCACACACTTCTCTTTCAAGAGATTTCACCATATTTTTGAAATTCTTCTAGGTACATATGTATGTATGTATGTTTCTCAAGAACTAATAAGTAGATTAAAAGTATACAATCGGATTGCAAAAACTACCTTCGCTTCATTCATTCGTGTCATTCGGTTCTTCATAATTCCGCCTGTTGATCTCTGAAGCCAATACACTGAGCGAACGTAACCATGATTTTTTTTAAAAGGGCGCATTGTTATTCACAGTCCTTTTGATTTCGAGCAGAACAAAAAATTCAAAAGAAAAATGGTTGAGTCAACAAACATTTTTGTTGAATTGAAAGAAATACATATGTTAATTACATTTCTTTTCGTTCGGTATAATTCTCATTTGTTTTATAAAATATAGAATATAAGATGATGTAGTTAATCTTAGAATTCTTTAAGCATTGCGAATAGCAGTCACCAGAAACGGAGTGACGAAATCGGAATGAAGTCCATCCGATGGCTATTTTTGGGTCATGTTCAGCCTAGAGTGCTCTATGGCCATTTGCTTTGAACGTTAATTAAATTTTTTGACATTTCTTCTTGTATAGGTATTTTTTTTTGTTTTATTTTTTAAAATATCTTGTCATTTCAACTAATGTCCGTGGTTGGTTCAACAATTTAAATTAAATCCATTTTTGAAATTATCATTTCAATTCAACTGAAATATGGTGATTCAAAAGGAAAAATTTTTTTTTCAACAAGAAAATTGTTAAAATTAAAATATTCCTTGTTGAAGCTGTTTGTATGTTTTTCCTTTTGATTTAACCAGTTTTCTGGTGATTTTTCCAGTGTATCATCGACTATTGATAACGGCTGTAACTCGCAAATATGATTTATTAAAAATTGTTTACTTTTTTATATCAGAACTAGGTGATAGCTTGTTGAATTTTTGTGTCATCTGGCAAGGCCAAGTTTCATTTTATGATATATCTAAAACCGATGGCAGTTAACCGTTGAATAGCGTTAATTTGCATTTGAGATTAATTGCCAATGATAATTAATTTGTCACAGGAAATTGAAACCTTGCGAATGGATCAATATTCGAGTCCATACCTATACTCTTGACGCACATTTCTCAGTACATATGGACATACACACATACATTTGTTGCGTTTGTCTTCATATCGGTTTGTTTTTTGTAAACGCGAATGTCGTATACACCAGCAGTATGTAAGTTAGTATGTTTGTATGTATGTATATATATATTAATGGACTTTAGTCCTGTCATTATCTGCCGTTGTTTTAACCTAATTCGATTCCGATGACGACAATGATATACATCTTGACATTAATTGATTCAAATAACATTATTGATGACAATCATTTTTCGATAAGCTAGGTGCCGAAGCTGTCTCATTGATAAATTGTAATTGCAGCTGATTAATTAGATTAACTCAAGATAATTAAGAACATCTCATGTAAAAGGATATTAAGCATAATCGGCGCATAGCGTTTGTGTCGTTGTGGAAAGAAAACTCAAAACAAGTAGACGAAACTTTTACCTCGTCAGCAAGGACATTCCAGATGACAATGTGTTGCAACCAAATCGACATCGCAAAGTGGAATCATTCATTTTTCATGAGAATTTTAAAAGCCCTAATTTCTTCAACTCAGTATTGCATTTCAATCACTTCGCAAAGTTCAGGAATTCATGAAATCTCCCAGCCAGCAAACGTTCTCGATTGCGGAAGATTCTTCCGCGTTTGCCAAATAATTCCACTTCAGGTGTCGATTTCCGTCATAGTTGCGCAGTATTCAATTCCAACAAACAGCATGAAAATGTAAAGTAAAGGCAGAACCAATCTTATGGGTGGAAAAAATTAAGTGAAGAATGTGAAGTTATTGCCACCAGTGCATTTTAGCGAATTAAAAGCTTAGAAGAGATGGGTTCCACTGAAGACCGAATAAAAATATATCCCGCCACTTTGAGTACCAGTCGTCCATCGATAGGGAGCTCTCAGAGCGTCAACATATCGCCATAGATGCCTTCAAATAATATTTAAATCCGGGCCCCGATCCAGCTTCATTGTGTCTCTGGGCATGAACAATATTTGCTACCCCTATGATGGCACTAATAGGGTACAGTTTTCGTTTTTCTATTTATATTTATTTTGTATTAATTCAAATTTTTCGTAATATCCACGATTATAGTGGATAGAAAACTACTTACCCACTTAAAAAAGATTAAGGACAAAACAAAAAATTCAACGATATTTATGCTTGGACTAAAAATATAAGCCCTAATCCACGCCTTCCTTCAAGATTTTTTACGTGTCCATGCGAGATTCACGATTGCGTAGACAAGAACGAATTAATGGAATAAATATTGCAATTTCTAAAAAGCCATGTCGTCAGCGGAATAATGCGTTAAAATATCCCAATGAATTAAAGTAGAAGAAAATTTCGGCAAATAAATATAAATCTAAAAAACATATGTACATGTTATATACATATTTTGCGCTACCATGTGCTGAATTTACTACATTTGACTTGGCAAACAAGCTGTGTTTACCTTACGAACACTTAAAGAAGCGGAAGAAGCAACTTTAATCACTTTGAGTCGAATTTCAGCACGTGCCTTATACTCCAAACTTCACATCTGCTACTGTCCACTACTTTCATGCACAATTTATTAAAAATTTGTTTACACTTTGCAGGATACCACCTTCTAAGTAAACTAATACCATAGCGCAGCTGCTGCTTTCCAGAAACCCAAACAAGCATTTTTTTAAAGGCTGCGATAACACTTGTGGTAAAAGGCGAAAGGGAGTACGGAAACACTTCGAGTGTTTAACATCGGTTAAAAAATTTTAGAAAATACCTTGACAGGCTTTTCAATGTGATGAAATCCGGAATAATGTGCACTCTTCAATAGAGTCCTTTTCCCAATCGCAGTGTCGAGAAAGCGTCCAAAGAAGAACACTTCTATGTTAGTCCAAAAATGTTCCGAATTCGGTAATGAAATAATCTTCTTCAATTTTAACCAATCGTTGTATTGACTCGCCACACTGTGCTTTGTTCATTTACACTCATGTGACCTCATAAAATAATTTAAAGCGCTAAACATTTAAAGGATTAAGAAGGCACACAACTAAAATGCTAAACAGCAAATCAAATAGGTCTGATCTCGGCACGCACGTCCTTATCTTATTATTCTCTTATCTTTCGTTTCCCGTACATAACTCTTTATGGTGCGAGATAGCCATCGATTGCTCCTTATGAATTCAACACGACCATTTCTGTCAGTACCCGAATTTTATCAAGTCCTCTCATAACAAGTAAACAACTTCAAGGAAGTGTGAGCATGTGCCTTTTATTTAGTTTTATGATTTTTTTTTTAGAAGGCAAACTTATGTGTATTTCGTTTCAAGTAACAAGAGAAAAACAAAAGGAGAACTAAAATTGCAATTTAAGAACACAAAATAACAGATTTGGATTGTTTAGGTCGAAAGTGGGGTCAGTCTCTTTAAAAAAATATTAATAGTGTTTTATTCACTTTTTATTCTTTTTATTATTTTCCTTTTATTTTTTACCTTTTATTGAGCACTCGATCGATGACTTGTGAGGAGAATAAGAATGAAGATCGATCTTATCTATCTTTAAAAAAATTATATTTAGCAATTTATCTAATCTTCCCGTACTTTTCCTCTATTATTTGACACCATAATGCTAAAACCGAAACACAGCAGGCGGTGATATAAATTATGCCAAGAATGTTTAGATAAGAGAGGATTCTTCAAAATGCAGATAGGAAGGCCTGCGAGAAAAAATTTTGTTCCACAGAGATATAATGTATGTATGTATGTATTGATTCGATTCTTAAAATCCTTCGAAGTAATTCAGAGAAATGTTATTTGCAACGAAAACTGGCAGCACTGCTCTGCACAGCTTTACATTTGCTTACAGATAATTTGTTATGTTATTTCAATGTTAATGTACATAGATATTTATTTCCCCTCTGCTTTGTTTCAGGGGAAAATATGTTAAGTTAGCAGCAGGGTAGAGTCGTTTAGAGTGACAATCTCACGTTTTGTTAGGGAAAACCTATGGGACATGTCGCACATGTGCTTCAATAGTGTCAAAATTTGCAATTTTTCAAAAACCCTGTTTAACCGATGCAGCCTAAGAACATTTGAATGGCGAAGAGACTGACATAACTGATTTTTGCTTTGATTTTCAATAACAAAAACGCAACAATGAGTGGGCGATTAGGTAGACAGGTTACCTGTGAACGCATTTCTTGCATTAACCTCAACTTGAAAAATTTTGACTTGTAACGCTATTGAAGCCCATTTGTGATATGCATAACCATACCATATGTCCGTTTTTTCGCTGGACAGTCCGTTTTTTTTAAGCCGATACAGCGGTCATGCGAACATATTTGAAATCATGATTTGTCATGCGATTGTACTTTTTTTTTTAGAAATATGCTTACAGCCCATCATTTCTTGAATTCAATATTTTCAAGATCCGACAAACAATGAGTACCATTGTAAGGGGTAGGTTCTCTACATCCACGCGCTTCGTCTCGCCTATAAACCAAAAAATTGCCGACAATAGTTGCCCTAATGTAAAAGGGCACATTGACAAGTTTGATTTAAATTGGCTTGTTGTGACGCTGAAGATTTTGATAAAGAATAATTAGTGGTATTCAAGCAACAGTGCAATCTCAGTGTGCAATATTTGCACTTGTCAAATTGCGTACAAAAAAGCAGTGCAAATATTGCACACTGCGATTTGCACTGTTGCTTGAATACCACTATTGTTTTTTATTCACTTAAAAACTGGTGATTTGCACTCTCAAATCTTAAATGCTTAGTTGTATTTGGAAATCTCACAATCGTTAGTTCTGAGTCCGAAAAATTCGATTTGTTTGAACTGAAATAATGGATTTTTGTGTGAATATATACTTAAAAATGTGTCAGTTTTTTGTACATTTTTTTCCAATTTAGCGTACAGGAAAATAAAACTGTTTTTTACATTTGTCCGTTTTTTTGCAGAAGCATCTCGCTTCTAACGTAACGTTAGATATGCATGATACAAGAAAACAAGATAGCGCGACTTGAGAGAGGAAACGTCACATACTCAAAATCGCGATTCGTTGTTGTTATTTTCCCATGTTAAACCGGCTATTTACTTTTTTGAATAGCATGGGAAACAACAACAATTTCTCGCTCAGTGACGTCACAAACTCAATTTTCGGCTCTCAGAGAAAGCCTCAAACTAGCGGTACTGAAGTGGCGCTATCTTGTTTTCTTGTATCATGGTGATATGTATGCCGAGTTAAAGAGACATCTGGTCACAATGGACATGCCTCCTACACGGCATGTCTGTAAAGCTGTTAAATTAACAGCAACTTTTGTGGCGCGTGCTAAACTAGCAGCAAGTTCGAAGTTGCATGTTCCTAGTGAGACGCTCATCAAACTTGTTGCTGCACGAACAATTCTTGTTTTGTATTTGGGAACACCAAGGAAAACTCAAAGAAATTTAGTTATTATCGACTCTTGTTTGGATACGGTTGCCTAACGGTATCGTTTGTGTCGAAAGGGAGGCGTTGCCATACTAATCGAAAAACAGTTTTGTAATAAAAGTTCATCATTGTCACGCGTGTGATATAAATTTATGTGACGCCTGATTGTGGCTTGATTTATTTGCAATACCATAAATTTGTGGTGTATGCATTTGTGGGAACATTTTAATGTTGAAAATCAAATAATTTGTGAATTTCTATTTGAACTAATTTGACAAACTCGAAGCCAGACAAAGTTTTGAATAAGGAAAATGGAAAAATTACAACAAAAATACTTACACTAAAATAAAAAAATTTTTAAAAATAACAAAAAAAGTTTAAACGGAAATTTAATGTGAAAAATTTTTGTGACGTGAAATTTTAGCAAATAATATAAATATCATAAAATGTCGATAGAATTTCAGAGAAAACTAACTTATTTGGGGTTATTATATCAGTAAAAGGTAAGTTTGTTCCTTACGATGTTTTCGGAATTTGCACTTAAGTTTGCTTTTCACTGTCTTTTACCATTTTGATACTGATTAAAGATATTTACGATTTTTGAATACCTCTCTCGAATTGAGTGAAAAGGAAAAGAAATACATATATTAGAAACTCTTTTCATTCTCTCTTCGAAATTAATTGGTTTGTATTTGAAATTATTATATTCAGTCTAAGATGTTGTTCCATATTTCAGTTCTCTCTCGGAAGGTCTTTTGATCCTCATTTGTAATAGAAGAGGGGATGTCGCGAATGACGACGCTGATGATGGGGTGAGGGGGTCAATTCGAAATGATCACGTCAGCACCTCTATCTTATATAAAAACACTATAAAACTTTATTTTTAAGAAACTGAATTTCTATTTACTTGTGAAATATCATAGGGCTCAAAGGGAAGTGGGGGTGTGCTGGACGATGGTCACTGATATTAGGGATAGGGGATGGGGTCTAAAATGGTCAAAAACATGCTGATGTAATATATGGACGGCCCCATAAACAAAGCCGTCTGTGATAGGTTACAAAAACAAATTGGTGTAGTTAACGGTATTGTCCTTGATATAACGAAATTCTGATCGCGAAAATGGAGTCGCAATCAGAATGTCGTTGTGAGCTTTTTCAGAACCATTGCTAAACGTTCGTTAGAGCTACCTATGCTATGGTAATTATGTATTGCCGTTTTTAAAAATGTACGTTGCTTCAGATTTTTATACATTCTAATCTGGCTAAGATAACGAGAAACAAGTAAGGGTGTTATAGTCAGGCGAGACTGACAATAAAATTCCCGACCAAAACACGCCTACAAAACAGGACCATTAAGAAAGAATATTTTACAGATTTTTAATACCATAAGAGGCTACATATACAGACTTTTGTGAAGTTTCTTTATAAAAACCGTCCCTTTGCCACGCCCACTTTTCCAAATTTTTTTTTATTCTTATCGGGGGATTATAAATATATCCTCAAATTCTAAGTTTCATTCAAATATTTCAAAAAAGTACGATTTTGAAGCAGTTTTGGTACTTTTATGGCAGACCCTAGTACTGGAGGTACCCTTAAAAATGAACCGATCAATGAAATTTTTTGGGAGGATTTTTATGGCTACAATGGAAGCATAAGTGCCAAGTCCCATTTGAATTTTGGGGTGTAGGAGACAATTTTCGAAAAACTCCCTTCTGCCACGCCCACTTTTGCAAATTTTTTAAATCACATTAATTGCCTTTAGTATGTACAAATTTCAAATTTCATGAAAATATCTTGAAAAACTCCGGTTTTAGAGCAAAATTCGTGATTTTCATAACAGACCCTAGTACTGGAGGTACCCCTAAAAATGGTCCGAGGGGGTCCATTCTCGAACTTGTTCTTACTCATGTCCCCGTAAGCACGCATACCTAATTTCGTCAAGATAGCTCAACTCCTTCGATCAGACAACTGTATACAGACAGACAGACAGACGGACAGACGGACAGACAGACAGACAGACGGGCAGACAGACGGACAGGCGGTCGGACATGTCTAAATCGAATCTCCTGGTGACGCTGATCATTGCTATATACATATATTTGGTATGGTCTATCTCGACTGATTCTGGGTGTTACACACAACCACACAAACGCAATATACCCTCGACACAGAGTGTGCCGGGTATAAAAAATTATCAGATCAAGTTTTTGTATTTCAAAACCAAATTTTAACCGTTTTTTGAGACATTTAGAGGATATATACACAAAGAACTGGCAGTGCCACATTTCTACAAGATGACATTTACCCGAATTTTGGTCATTTTTTAATGGATCTGCTAAATTTTTGTGTTCATAAACAGTTTTAATTGTTAGCCCTGGCTATTGCGTTTTACCAAACAAATCCAGCGTTTCACAAATGCCTCCGTCCTTTGATATTTTCCAATGAAGAATCAAAGGAGGTCTGGAATCGCTGTACAAAGGCGGGCTGTATGTACAATAGTTTGGAAGTGATAACTTTTTATGAAAATATACCCACACATTTCCACTGTTCCCTTAAAAATAGTACATTACGAATGGAGCCCAATTGGCGTCATACCTTATATTCCCTTTTTGTCAAACCCCCAGTGACATGCGAAATCGTTTTACGTGATTTATGGCGATACTTTGAAGATCAAGTCTTCGAGGGCGATATTTTATATTTTGTGTTCAGCGATAAAAACAATGCCGACATTACAGATTATTTCATCTCATTTCATAGACATTTTTTAGTACTCAAAGTAAATACACACACACACTGCTCGTATACAAAAAACAAAAACCGAACAAATGATTATGCTCGATGTCCGCATTTCTGGGCACTATGCTCTTCTTATAGACTTAAAATAGACTTGACACAATTTCGATTAATATACTCTAAATTAACCATAACGTTATGTCGAATTTCAAATTCATTCCTGCCCATTTCCCGGACATTTTAAGCGATTGAGGAGGGACGAGTACGAAGTGCTCGAGAATAAAAACAGCAGCAATGCCGACTGAAAAAACAACATTCATCAATCTGTCAGTTTGACTGTCAACAGTTCAAACAGCCACGAAGTGGTTGAGATAAGTGATTTTCAATAAAAACGTTCGATGCGCACGCAAGACAAAAAAGGGCAATTTGGAGAACCAATAAAGCCAGAAAAACTATGTCGAAAATGTAAATTTTCTGCATTTTTTTTTTCCTTTAGGCTTTTATTTTGATTCGACTTTTTCTTTTTGTTCATCTTTTGTCTCTATTCACGCACAAATCATTTGGCATGAATTTCAATGGGTAAATATATATTTAGGATGCCATTAAATTGTGCCAAATAGAGCTAGTGAGCGAACGCGCACCAGCCAAACGGAAAATTTCCCAGAGCAAGCACTCATGAAAATCTGGTGGCGACAAAATCTTTTCTTTTATGGGATTTTCTTTCAATAAAAATTTAAAACGTTTGCATTTTAAACCATTGAACATCGCCTCTGTGGTTTTGTGTGCTTTGACGTGGAAGAAGTTTCTCCTTTGAAAGTGAAAAGCAAAAAAAAGAAAGGGAAACCACAATATCACGAGCGGATATTCAAAGACCCAGAAAGCACTTTGATAGGCGTAACAATTTGTCTTTCCCTCGACATTTTTACAAGCAAAGTGCCCTCAACACCTTTGCCTCTTTGTAAGTGTGTCTATCGAGCTGTCTTTATTCCATGTGACAAAAAAAAAAAACCAAAAACAAAAACAAAAAACCGAAAACGAGAAGAAAAATTAAGAAAATACACATGGAGCATTTAGTCAGCCAAACAGTCAATCAATGATCTCGCCAGCTTAACTTTATAAATTAGCGCCGTTTGGAATGGAGCAATTGTTGAATCTTCTTCAGCATTAGTATCTGTCATCTGACTAAAACGATAATCGAAATGCGTGATGTCGACAAAGATGGAGCTCCCATGGCACAAATTTAGATTGGGAGATGAAAAATTCTTTTTAATTGGTGGGCAAAATATCGGGCCAAATTAACCTACATACTTGATTATTTATGGAGATCATTTTTTGTTTCAGTTTCCTTTAGGGATTTCTTTCGTGTAAATGCATTCGGTTTCTAAAGTTAGAAGAGTCTCGAATAATATAGATAATAAATATTTTAAACAGCATCATAAACATGAGAAAGCCTTCAAAAAAGCAATTATATTTAAATTTTCGTAATGGGTTTCAGTTTGTTTCCGATAGGAATGCTTACTACTTAAGTATGACCCGCGGGGATGTAAACGTTTTCTTTTTATCCATAAATATAAATATCTGTTGCCGCCCATACCACTGGTGTCTTGAGATAAGACTTAATTTAAAAAAAAAAATTATTTATTATTTTGCATCAGTTAATTCTGACTTTTTATCTTGAAATCTCACCACGACTTCAGCAGGGATATCGCATTCAAGACGAATTTTTCAAAGAGTAATTGACCAAATGAGTTAAATCACACTAGACTGATTGCTCCTTCAACCCCAAAAATAAGTTTATGCAGTCGTAAATGCATGAGCTCTTGATCTTATACTTATTCCCCAGACACAATCGTGTGCAATCCGTAAGGGAAGTGGCCTTAACACACTCTTTGTAAGTACGACACCACAATCGAACCATCAGATATTTCATCTTACTATGTTGTTTCACAGCTGCGTTATGAATTACTTTTTCCATTTCAATAGAACGAAAGTGTTTTATGTAGAAAGTTGTCATACGATACTTTGACGCTCTGCTTGGAGATTTAGTCTGTTGAATCGTGGCGGCTGCTAAGATTTGTTTTTTTTTTTTTTTTAATTATTTGTTGATTGCTGCATGTGCGTACAAGTGCTAGGGAAAAACTTGTCGAAAGAAATTTTAAAGTATTGATAGTATAGTGTGAACAGACATTCAATTGGGTGCGTAAGTTATTCAGTCGGGTGAAAAGAATTATGAAAACTATGTCTTGAAAATCGATACAGAAGATAGACTTACATAAGAACAAAATGGAATTCGCATACATTTCTTTGAATTTTCCCAATTGCCATAACATTTGTTATTACTCTAGAAATCTGAAACATTTTGGGTATCGCCTAATAGGTACGTAAGCAATTTATATAATAGCAATATCCCAACGGCCAAAATGCTGCCTACAAAAGCGATTAACCGTAACACATTTCGTAAGGCATAGGCGGTAATGCATACGACCTCATATACCATCCTAGTATACTTTGATTTTCGAGCGTGGCCGTTTTGTAGAATAAACGCCTACCACCACCACAAAAAGTAAGCTATTGGTGGGCAGTTCACCTACAATCTCGTATAGTTTGTAAGCTATTGGCAGGCAGGTCGCTTACAGTTCGTATACTTTGTAAGCTATTAATATTCAGGTCGCTTACATTCTAGCATACTTTGTAGGCGGTAGGCACTGTCGGCCGCTGTGATGGAACACCAATTAACTGATGCGCAATTGGGTATTTTATTACTACTTATTTTGGCACTGAATTCAAATGTATTGAAGTTTGGATCCGCCCAAAAGTATTGATTAATATTAAAAACAAAATAAAATTTTGCATCACTACAACGATTTGTCGAGAGAGTTCTCTTGGAATTGGTTTAGTGACTTTTCACTTTTTGCCTACGTTATTTGCGTGCGTTAAAAATTGTAAAATTTCTGCTATATTGATGTGTTCGCTTGGAGTGAAAAACAGAAATTTCTTGATTTTTAATAATGGAGCCTTCATCTTGAGGTATTGAAACATATGTATAAGTAAAATAAATTTGATTTTAACTTGTGAATGTTTTAAGATTGTGAATTAAAAGCTTCAAATTTGTCATTATTCCAATACACATGAAGACTTAAAGTTGAGAGTTCCATGGAGTTCTGTTCTTATATAGGTATATATTTTCTAAACAAGTGGAGATGTTATTTTAATATCTCGCATGTTAGAGTCCAAATTCTCGCATGTAATTTCTTTAGCTGCTATACAACAACAAATGTCAATTAGCAAATAGAAAATATCAATGACTGTCGTGGTTTTTTGTTCCATTATGATCTTAATTACATAAACGAACCCTATTTGGAAAAATACGGAGATACGGTGACTTACAATTTTAGTTTGAACGGGTTAAAAAACTACTAAAGAATTGTAATGGTCGACCTTAACAAATATGTATATCAGTGATGCCACGAATATTCGGTCACTATTCGAAATTCGGCATATTCGCCCGAATAGTAAAAATATTTCGTACTACTAGACTGCTAGCTTTTCAACGTCAGAGATATTTGCTGACATATTTTATGGTCATTGGTCTTAGAAAATGAATGTTTTCGTCTATTCGATTAGAGCTTGACACTCTTCCCATAAAATATTTCTTTCAATGCTCGTACGCATGCCTAATGGGAGTTTACGGAATCAATAAACTTCCACTGTGGCAGTCCATAAATGTAGCAGGATCAAAGTGTGCTTCTCTTTGAAGACAATTACGCTGATTTCAAGAGACATGACTGGGTCAAAGATTTTGAATAAAAATTATGTACTTTGAATCATTTGAAACAACATGGCTGTTGTTAAAGTTTCTTTAGTAAACAAAGTTGGGTACGCATCAATAAACAGCAATCAAATTAAGTACCTACACAAATGCCCATAAAATAGGTATGCCAACAGCTTGTTCAAACAAAAAAAAAAAAAAAAAACAATTTTTATAGGACGGCGCCATCGGCATCATCACTCAAAAATGGAATAATGCAATCGTCAAAAGCTGTTCTTCATCTAAGCACCGTCTTACGTCCTTGTTGCTCAGCGTCTCTTCAACTTATGAACACACTTAAATGCCACTTAAACAAAGTAAACAAAAAAATATAAACAAATTTATGTACGAAGAACATATCAATTGATATTATTAGCATACAGACTCTCTTCAATTACACTTAATTGGAAAATTTGTTGCAGAATTACTTTCAAATAATACCGTAGAAGCGGCGGGGGGCACACCATCAGTTATACACAAATTACATACAAATACGCATCTTTTAGAATTTTAGGATCAACATTCATTAGATGAAAATATGAACGCATATCCGTTAATCCCTGTCCTATAATTGAATTTCCTGGAATACCTTTGAAGCTTAATGAAGCTCTCAGAAATAGTTGAATATTTTTTTTTTCTATTTTCCATTTTGAATGAAAATTTTTCTTTTGTGTTATAGGTTTTATTTAAATATAATGAGAGAATTTATATGTACATTCTATTCAATTATCGTAATTTGAATCTTTTTTTCTTTTATCGCATGAGTTCGTTCACTTTTTCAATTATCTAAAGCAATGAAAGTGCCAATTAAACGCTTTGCTCAGCGTTTTATGTAATTTCTAACACTTTATGTGCAGTGTGCCTCACCCAGCTTGTAGCGCGTGCTATGTACATACATACATACTCGTATGTAGGTATAATTGAAGCCGACCTTCCCAAATTTCTGTTGCGTCCGACAGTGCCACCTGCACGCTTAATTGCCGAAAATGTCGTTTGAATAAACGCTGAACAAATGGCTCTTTGACATGCCATCATCAAACTAAAACAGAAATCTCAACATATGTATGTATTCTTCCTTCACGTATCAATAGCTCTATTGCCTACCGAATAGGTGCTTTCAGTGCTAACTGTTCTTGATTAATCGCACAAACTTATTGTGCTCACTATGGCAACAAATATTTGATCAACGCAGCAAGTGTCAAACTCATTGACCGCAACCACACACAGAGATATAAGGTGGGAGCCAGAAACCGTCCACGCTCGATAGGAAACAAAAGGTAACGGTGTCCATGAGATCTTTGTTCCAAAGCGATAGATACCTACTCGAAAGTTTCAAGTGAGCGCTGACCACCTGCGGTCGAGCTAATGGCGCGGGACATCCTGTTATTATGCCCAAATGATGCACACTAGAAAAAGGGTCAGAGGCAGAACGAGCTCCATTTTCATCAGAACAGGAAATTCATAAGTCAAAACGTACGTTTTGTTGCTTCATCATCATAAGCATAAGTGAATCAATATGGCACAAAATTTGGTGTTAGAAGAATTTATAAACTCTGTCCGCAATCAGAAAAAGTTTTTTTTTTATAATGAAGATGACTTCATCTCCGAATTGTAAGCCTGCAACTGAATTAGAAGCTGTGGAGTGTTTTACTTAAAGACACTGTATTCTTATAGCCACCGTAAGCAGCATTTCGTTATCCAGCTCCGCTGCATACAGGTATGGTACGAGGATGATTTTAAGTGAAAATGGGAGATATAGGCCCACTGCCTCGCCCACAAATGACTTATATCTCGATAAAGTGAAATACTTTTAACTCGCGAAGCATTCAACCCATTTCATTCATATTGGGTAAAATCGTAAATAAGCAAACCAAAGTGAGCCATTGGCATCGGGAAGCTGGCTATATCCAAATCGGGCTTGCCCGAGAGTAACATTCTTACTTCCTATCCACTATGTGTCGGGCGTATACTGAGTTTTTTTCGTTGTGTAACACCCAGAACAGAGAGCTGCAACGATCACATTTTTCTTGATTTGTGCTTGATGGAAAGTTTTCATGCACAATCGATTATGACACTCAAATGAAGTGTTGCTCAAACTCGCACACACCGCATTCGAACCGATCATTTCAATTGTCAATAAAATGTTCAGATTGTGAATGTTCGAAGCTCGTTCGGACACTACTCCGTTTTTTGCGGTGGTCAGTTTGATTGCAACTCAAAAACAAAGAGCAAAAACATTTAGAATGTTTTTGCTTTCCTAGAAGCATAGAGCTCGTGACAACAATCACACGAGAATGATTATAAGTTGTAGGTACATATATACGAGGACGTCTTTTGTTTTAGTTCTTTGAAATTATTTAAGCAGTGAGCATTTCAGTTGACTCACGAAAAATGTCAGATATTCAAACTGAAGTTATTAATAAAATTGCCAAAGGAGTGTATACGTTATCAAAGAAACGTAAGGGCATTCAAAAATGTACACTCATTCATTTCTTGCCTTTTGTGTATTTGTATTGTTGAATGTTTGAACTTAGCTTTTGAGTTGCAATCAAACTGACCACCGCAAAAAACGGAGTAGTGTTCGAACGAGCTTCGAGCATTCACAGTCCGAACATTTCATTGACACTTGAAATGATCGGTTCGAATGCGGTATGTGCGTTTCTTAGCGAAGTAGACATACAACCATTATTATGCTTTGCGTAAAAATCATATATATGGTAAAAATGATTGAACATAATAAGCATTGAGGCATGTTTGATCGTTTGAGCGAAAGTGACTCGCTTTTTGTACGTTGATTGAGTATGATTGTTTATTGAAACACCGCATGCAGTTCTCTGACCCAGAACCATGGATCATGGACTGCAGTCGAGATAGACCAGGCAATATAGAAATGGTCAGCGTCACCAGGAGATTCGATTTAGCCTTTTCTGTCGGTATTCAGCTTTCTTATCGAATTAGTTTAGCTGTGTTGACGAAATCGGGTACACAGAATGGACAATTTTTTGGGGTACCTCCAGTACTGCTTAGGGTCTGCCACAAAAATTCCAAAACTGCCCAAGACATTTCAATGAAAGTAAGAATTTCAGTTTATATTAAGCCTCCGATTGAATTTCCTAAAATTGGAAAAGTGGGCGATGCAGTGCGGGCGGTTTTCATACAAATTTTTAGCAAAAATAGGAATATGAATCCCTTAATGGTCTAAAAAATCGCCAGAATACATTGTCTTAATGGTAGTGATTTCGTTTTGAATAATGTTCAAACATACATTCTATGTGTCGGATATTGTATGGTCAGTATCGCCTGACTGAAACACCTTTACTTCTTTGCATTATGAACGTGGAGTATGACTCATATCAGCTCTTTTCTAGTTGAAAATAAAAGAAAACAATATCTTGCCGCTCTGGGGACGCTTTGAGGACTTTTGTTGTTGTATTAAGCACATTTTCAAGGAGCATCAAATAGAGGGAAAAATTCTTAGAGTCACTTAAAGTCGAGACAACTTTCGTTAATTCGCCAAAATCGCTTTGAAATCCGCAAGGCGGGAACAGAAAAACTGAAATTGAAATTCGAAGAAACGCCCATTTTACTCGTAAGAGTCTGTATACAAAAAATTCAAATAACAAGTTTTGTAAAAATTAAAAAAAAAAAAACAATATTATTTTTGGCGCTTGATTTACTTTCTGCTGAATTTGCCCATATGCACACACGCGCAGAATGAAAATTAAATATTGATAACATTATCGTCAAAGCCGAAATGTATGTATGTAAGAAGGGGTCCTTGAAAGTAAGAGGTTTTTTATTTACTTGGTCGTATGTATTAGTTTGGCAATACACAAATCATGGCAAGAGTGATATTGATTGTTTTGACTGTGGACACAAAGACGTGTGGGAGAAACCGGTTTGTATCGAATACCCTCATTCAGTGAGGAGACAAGTCAATGACAAGTGGATTTTTGTTTGGTCGATACTCAATGTCTATTGACATTAATCACTCAAATCACTATGTGTGTAATGTCCAGAACCAATCGAGGTACACATAACAATACTGTACAGCAGCGTTCGGCTTTCTGCCTTTCTGGCTATCTCTTCTTTTGAGTCTAAAAAGTAAGGACCAGATTCTTAGAGGTGATTCCAGTATAGTATGGAATGTCAGTATAGGGTGCGACCATCCATGTTTTGTAAGACAAAATGTGGAGGTAATAAAAATAATATAAGCCCATGATTCCTATATACATATATAGGCGCAGAATATTTCCTGGTATCAAACTTTATAGTCCAAATCATTAAAATAAAAATATATTTTTGTTGACGACATTTTTTTTTTTGTCTTCCTGCCTTTATTTGTTTTTAAAAACACAGCTTAATAAAAATAATTGTACAAAGACATATAATATAATGAAATCCGAGCAATAGGAACCGCAAATTCGTTTTCTGCTGTTTTTTTGGGTCGCTTTCAATGGGGTCGCAGTAAGATATACCTACCCCTTACTTTAAGTTAACATACAATGGAGAGTTCCCAAAAAAGTATAGTCTTTAAAATTTCGAAACATTCGAGTATATATTTCTTTTGTTTCCTGGTATTTTGAACGATATATTGTCAAATATTAATAAATTGAAAATTAATGGCTCTCAACATCGGCGAAAATTCATCGATGTCCGATTTGTTTATAGATTTAATAATCGAAAAAAAAAGACACGAAATGATCTAACAACTTCTTTTTTTTTTTGTATTTTTTCAGGTATAAAGGTTCTGTATTTACAAAGTAAAAAAAAAAGTTTTGATTTGGAAAATTTTGCCCATAAACTCCATACAAAATGCCTAACACCTTCGATGCATTGGTAATGCTAACGTTACTTCTCAAAGGTAAGTAAGCGTGACGAAGAAATTATCGGAAAATTATTTTCAAATTACATTTTACTTCATTAACTACCGATTTGCCCTTTTCCAACGCCCCCAAAAATAGTCCACCCAAAATATGAATTATCCAAATCAATTGCATGTCAATTGCAGTCCTAAGGCTCTGCCAACAGCTGAGTTACTCTGTCTTTGACTTAAATCAATTACAAACAAATTCTACTTTCAATTTATATCCGTTATTTTTCGCTCCTCGCAATTTCCCAATTTTTACTTGGCAGTGGTCGCTCTGCTTGTCAGCCGCAGTAGACGAGCCCTTGGTGGTACAATGCACAAAACCAACCAACGACCGGCTTTCGTACGTAAGCACACTATCTGTGGAAAAAAAGAAGCAAAAACGAAAAAAGGAAAAACCAAAAAAAGGAAAATCAACCAAAATGAAGGGAAAGAACTGCTTTCCAGCCCCTTTTCTTAATCAATTCTCAATTGCTCGTAGTTTGTGATTATCTCTTCTAATGGGTGGGGTTATCGCTTGAACGATAGACGGGCGTTCAAGAAATTGAAAGGAATGGAACAAAATGAAATGAATGTCAATAAAATTGAAGAAATTAAGTGAAATTTCATGTAACATAAGCTCAGTTTTTTATTTATGTATAACTAAATTATTTTCTTTGAAATAATCGTTTGAAGTTTAAACATTTTACGATACACGATTGCACTTCTAGTAGCATTTTTCACAATAAATTTTACGTAGAATCACTAAAATCGAAGAGAAAATGTTCTTAAAGTAGAGCTTAATTCTTGCTGCTTCCAATTACCTGGTCTCGAAAACTCTGTAGGTACATACTTTCTAACCGAATGTGGTTAGGGCAAACTATATTTTACTGTGAATCTAATTCTTGCTTTCGTTGATGGGATTTTTTGAGATAGTCTTTTTCATGCTTAGCCATCTTTATGGCATTCTGATGCGCTTTCATGAGTTTTATGGAACTTAATTTCACAAAAGCTGCAAGTTAATGTCTTCATTAGCATTACTTTTCAATTATCCATGCCTTGTTTCCTATCGCGATTTCACAGCTGTGCAAATTTTAATGGCAAAGTAAAAATTACGCTTCGTATTTCCGTTCGCAGAAATGTACATATGGGCCTGTATGTGTGTGTGTGTTCTCCCAAAGTTTCGAGAAAACAGAACATTGTAGAGGGACTCAAGCGAGCCTGGAGTGAGTGAACTCGGATAACTTTTTCAAACTCTTGTCAAAAATTGTTAAAAAAAAAAATTTTTTTTTTGATTTATTTTTCTTTGTTTTGTTTTGTTGCTCTTTAAAGCGAAATATTCTTCGGGACTTGCCAAAGAACTCGTACTTGTAATAACTGATCCATATGTAATAGACATATGGGTGATATAATGGTGATGGTTACACCCGTGATTTCTAAGGGATTTTTGATTTAGATAACGTTTCCCAGCGGCCAAAATGCCGCTTACAGAAGCGATAAACTGCAACACATTTTTTAGGTCGTAGGCGGTAATGCATACGTCCTCATATAGCATCCTAGTATACTTTTGTTCAAGCATGGCCGTTTTGTAGGGCAAACGCCTACCAACAGCACAAAAATTAAGCTATTGGTGTGCAGTTCACCTACAATCTCGTATACTTTGTGGCTATTGGTGGGCACTTCGCCTACAAACTCGTATACTTTGTACCTATTGGCAGACAGGTCGCTTACGATCTCGTATACTTTGTAAGGTATTGGCGGCAGGTCGCTTACAGTCTCGTATACTTTGTAAGCTATTGGCAGGCAGGTCGCTTACAATCTCGTATACATTGTAAGCTATTGGCAGGCAGGTCGCTTACAGTCCCGAATACTTTGTAAGCTATTAATAGGCAGATCACTTACAATCTCGTATACTTCGTAGGCAGTAGCCACTGTTGGCCGCTGGGTTATTAACAGTAAGGCACTGAATCAATTTGATTTCTGCTCAGAATGCCTATAAAAAGACTATGACAGGTGTAACCTCTAGGGCCATTTCACATGGAATTGCACATTTGTGTGTAGAAAACAAAAATCCTTACCCCTTTTTGAAACTCCAGATGAAATAAAAGCTTTTTTGTAGTAGATTATTGAAAAATACATGAGAAATTCTTTTTTCCATGATTCAATCAAATCTCGAATGCATAAAAGTGCAGGTTTTAATAACCACAAAAACACTGACAGGGGCTATTTCTCATGAATTCTACTTTCAATGTAGGTACATACATATATCATGTTTTATTTTGAATGCAAAATCGTAATATTCATCGTAAACGCATTTACAAAAGACGGAACCGCAAAAACAATATTCAAACGAACCTAGCGCCAGATATGGATGTACAATGTACATCCTATAGGTACGTGTTAGGAGTTTGAGTCTGCCAATTGTGCATATACACATAACATACTATATGTATGTACGTGTGTATGCGTAGCTCATACATCGCATCATGCCACACCAAATGGAGCGAAAGTGTTTACCTCAACAATTTTATTTGTTTCGCTGGCAACAATTACACAAGACCACAACCAAATGAAATGGGAATGTGGGGGAAAGCGCGAAAATGTTTGCATACAGAAAAGAATTATTGCCTTGCATTTAGGAGTTACGTTGCTGTTGCTGCGTGAATTTCTCGGGCTCGCAGCATACATACATACATACTATATACTCGTATGAACATAGATCACAGAACAGCAATGAAAAGACAAAAACGCTGGCCACAAGAAAACTAAAAAGGACGTCGCACAATAAATACATCATTGTAAACGATTGTGAAATGCAACTGCATTCTTGGCATGATTTTTTATGCAAATAAATAACGGGGCTACTGAGCGCCAATGGCTCTGTGATTGAACTCGAAAGAATGCTTATAACGCTGGAGAAATTTCTAGATTCGGAACTATGAGATTATTGTATAAAAATTGTGAGAAAGTTGTTCACTTATGTATGTTTGCGTAGTCAAAAGAGATCGAACGGTTATGGCCTTATCAAGAAAGAATTTTCAAATAATTGTGTATGTAAGGCTAGTCCATGAAAAGTCCTGATACAGCTCAAAACCCCTTTTCTGTTCACAAAAATTGTACGCCTGCTTCTCCAAACAGACAAGAGTCCTACTATCGAAGATGATACGGTTAGACAAAACAAACCGTAAGACTCTTAATTTTTCAAAATTCGAAACAGTTCCAAACTTGCAATCAGCTCGCACTGTAGCTCCTAAGAGCCATGGCTAAAAATAACACATGAGACATAAATATGCAACCCAGATGCATCGAAATAAATCGAAGTTATTTGCCCTTGTCAATGGTGCGAGCTATTGAGTGCATTTATTGGCCACGAGTATACAAGCTACCGAAATTTTAAGGGGGTTGTCTGATTGGTAAGGCTGTTTTTAGACCTTTTTTAAAAAAAATTCCTGACAGAAAATGAAAGGAGATTTTTCAATTTAGTTTTTTTTTTTTTTTGTTGTGTTACGAATGAATGAAAGATAATAAAGAAGCACTTTGTTTTTTATGTGAGGGCGGTTAAAAAATTTCTCTGCCGTCAAAAGGTGTAGTGGTGGCTGCCATGATTCCAGGTCTCCAAGTTGTCCGAAATGAAAAAGAAACGCAGGGTTATAATCAGAATAGATGTCATTATGGCTTGAACCTCCAAAAAAATTTTGGAATTTTTTTTTTTTGACAAAATGGCAGCCATTGAAAAATGACCCATCAATTTCGGGTATATTTTTTGTAGTTCAGTGTAGAGAAAAAATAGTAAAAAATTTGTTAAAATTTTGATTGAGGTTCACGCCATAATGGTGACAATTCTGCTCTGGTTCCAATTTGTTTCATTAAAATTGGTCCAGTTGAACTGGAGAAATCGTGGCAGCCAGTTCAACAAAAGTGGTTTCGAGATAAATGCGTTTAAAGTTTGAAGCAACGCTAAAATTACTCGTTTTAGCGCAGATCTTGCTCGACAAAGAAGGCTATAGGCCTATTCACGAGACCTCGGTATCGTGCCAAAAGTGCAAAAGTGGAAGATTTTTCAATACAAGTTGTTGTTGGGAGCCTAACAAAATTTTTACACTATAACACTTTTGCAACGATACCGAGGTCTCGTGAATAGGCCTTATATCTTTTAAGCTATTTGGAATTTCAAAAAAACCTTATGGGACGATATTCTCAAATATCCTAGCTATAAAAAAATTAAGATACAAAAATGCAAAGAAAATGGCAAAAAAAATTTTACCCAATGAGACAAACCCCCTTAAAGAGTTTTCGATACAGATTTTGAGTATTAGTTTTCTTCAACGTGCAGTATTTTTTCATATACATATGTATGTAGATCTCTGCGACTTTTCTCACGCATTATTATTCAGTAACAATTTTATTTATTTATTTATTTTAATTTTTATTTATTTTTATTTTTTTTGGTGAAATGCATGAGCAAATTTTTTGTTATATTAACGTAGGATTATCGGATGAAGAATTATTCAGCTCCATGTATAGAAATGAGTATATAAAATGCACGTATTTATATCAGACTGTGGGCAATAAAACAAGTAAAGCCGTGTTGAGTGCACATTTCATGCGTTGAATGTTGTTTTTGCCCATCTGCATTGCAATAAGCTGTTAGGGATTCTTGTCGTTTGTTGTTGTTGTTGTTGTTCGTATTTTCGTATTTAATAGGTTTCCCTTTTTTTTCCCAACAATGAGATCAATAAAATCGACCCGTCGCACTGACGTGCCGACTGACGGTCATTCCCATATCATGTAATTTGATCTGCGTGCATATACAACACATGCAGCATATGTGGCGTTAGCGTTAACGTTAACGTGCACGTTAAGCGCCCGCGTAAGTCGTTTATGTTCAGTTATCAGAAGAATGTGAAAAAAGAGTAGCACTTTTAGTTTTTCGTTTCTCGTTTTTCTCGTTTTTTATTTTATTTTATTTTATTTTATTTGTGTCTTTTTTTCGTATTTGCTCTCGGTTCTCTGCACTTCAAAAAGGCGAAGTCATGTGGGATGCAGCACGTTCGGAGCGCTTGAATTGGTCGTTTTCCTTTGTCGACAATGCATGCAATCAACGCATGGAAACGCATAAAATATATTATGCAGTTGTATTGATTGGGTATTCGAACTGATAGTGTATCTTTGGACATCAAATTGCTTTAGTAGACCAAAAAAAAAAAGTAGAAGAAAAAACACATAAAATATAAAGATAGTCTTAAAATGTTATCTTCAGTAATATTTTGTTCTTGGAAATTGCTTTTTCGGAAATTGACCTTTGTCGAAAAAAAATACACGAAAAAAAGTGATCTTTTGATTTGTTCCTCATGCGCCCATAAGCTGGTAGTTTCGAATGGTGTGGCTTAGGTTTGGAGTTTTTGATGTAAGCTTAAGCATTTGCGATTTTACATACATACATACATATTGGGTAAATGAAAAGCGAAAGGAAAAGTGAGCGGCAGCCGGCGTGCGAAATTCATAAATTACCAAAAAAGATGTCGCTTGTCGGAGGCAACTTTGAAAAAATAGAACCAAGACTTCAAAAAAAAAAAACGAAAGAAAAAAACCTCTTTCAACTTCAACCATATCGTGGCAGATGACAATATTTCTTTTGCGGTATACCGAAAGGAATCCCAAAACGTCAAAAGTTCCTTTTAAGTCTTAGGGATGCTAGTGGACGCGAGAGTAGACCAATTCACTTTTAGTGCGAAAACAGAGACGAAGAAGAAGCAAAAAACTGCAGACTTACTGCCATGAAATAGCCATTTCATTGCTCATGATTTACGACTTGAGTTTCCGTGGACCTAACCCTAGTGGGCTGTCAGAAAGTACGGCGGCAAAGAAAACACAAACGACGAAAAGAAATTTGCAAGTTTTTTCTTTGCCTGCTGTCAGTGTATTTTCTTATTTTTTGCTCGCCATTCTTCTTCTTTTCTATGATTGCGAATGTTTGTTTGAGAACAAAATATTTTTATCTTATGTGCATGGATGGGAGATTTCTGTTTCCTAGTAATCCATTTTAGAATGCTCGAAATTTTAGTCTTCCGATTTGAATGAGCTTTTAACCCTTCTTCCTATTGTCTTTTTGATTTTATGTGATTTGATATACAATTCCAGATTATAAGAAAATTACACGAAAATAATTACTTTTTTTAAATAAATCATTCTGCTTTGTAAATTGCCTTTCGCAAAAATTCCCATTTTGAGTGAGCATAAATTTTTCTTCTTTTTGGAAACTGATCTTAATGGGCTATTATCATTTTGATTATTTTTTCGTGTTTCTTCGACATGTTTTCCTTGACGGAATCAATTCTTCGAAAGATTTTCACGATTTTCGAACCTAAAAAGAATGGGAAAATTTGTCAACTTTCGATAACATTTTTCATACAAATTTTGACAGCTAATTTCCCATTTTGGAACATTTTCGATTTTGTAAAATTTACAAAACTGCATGAAACCCATTAATAACTTGTGAAATCCCGATATTATTTGATAGAAAAGTTCGACTCTTTTCAATAAAAAAAGTTTTATAAGATATCAAAAAGTTTAATTTTTTTTTGAGGCCAGAATATATTGCTTTCATATTCATATACCTCGCATGAAACATGTCACAATATTCTGTTCTCCTCCTTCTATTCTTTAAGATTCAATTTTGAAAGTTATAATTTAGAGATTTTTATTTTCGGAAGTGTTTATTTGCAAGCGGGTATGAACTTGAGTCGATTTCATTGATTCAAGGTTAGAAAATTCTCTCTCAGTGACGCTGTGTATGTTTGGGATTAAATCTCTTGACTTTAAATTTGTTAGAACCCTGCAGTAATATGGGCTGACCCAAGTGTAGCCTTCGGTCAGTCCTTTATGTTACCAGTACTATAGTCCCTCATAATTCCACTTCTAATGTATTCAACTGACCTTTTTAACATGGGCCTGTCATTGGAGAAAACGGCTGAACGTAGGTCTTTTTTTTGGGTTAATTGTCGTAATTTTGTCTGGTTTTAGGATAGTCAAATAGGGAAAATAAAAAACTAATTTCTTATATATATTTTAAATTGATGAAAGTGTCATTTACAGACTACCCTTAAACCAACCCGTTTAAAACCGACCGCCGGCTAGCCGAATTCTATGGAGCGAACTGCCATAATATAACCGGTAGGCCAGTCTTTATTAGGAAATTGACCGACTCATTACTGCAGGGAAAAGATAATATAGAGCAAGTATGCCTAAGTAAAATTTGATTCTTCCACATTTACACTTAAAAATAGATACCTAATAGGTACCTAGCGTGCAAATGGTTCAGGCATTTCTTTTGTACTCAATTTATGTTTGATCACAAACCCCTGAGTTATGATTATCTCGAAGGATGTCGTGAATAGATTGTACTTATTTTCATTTAACATATTGCGAAAATGATAAATTCCCGTTGCGCCAAGTCAACAAACTTCATCAGTTTTCATCAATCGCTCTCTTTGCTCCATTGCTCCATTGCTCCTATGTATCGCAAAATTAAACTTTGTGAAATTCCCGAAGCCATTAAAAACGCAAAGACGCATAAAGTTCCAGAAGTAATTTTCACCCGATTCAGTGACAATAAAATACAACGGCACACGAACATGACGTGGACAACAAATTGGTTATGGTCTTAGTCTCGTCTATGCGGTAATGCTGACGTTGAAAGACTTTACAGCGCCGCGACGTAGAGTCCTAAGCGATGTCGCACAGTAGCGACCCACAAATTAAGACAAATGTTGGTTATTAATTTTTATGTTCAATTCGAAGGAAGCGTTGTCTGGCGTTGAGCAACGCACAAGACATACAATGTTGTTGACACCTCGCCTCGCTACCGGCGCGCGGCGCGACGCGCGGCGAGGGCTGGCGGGCGTGTTGCGGATTCAAGCATAAAATGTTGCAATGGCAAGAGCAAACCGCACGACCAAAGGCGAACACAGAATCGAAAAGTTCAAGTCGGGCAGCTTAGCTTAATGCTCCAAACGATGATGGCGACGGCGGTGGCGGTGGCGGCACATGATGGCGTTTTCCTCATTCGAATCCATAAATGCAACGCGCTCTCAGAAAGCTATTGCGGCCGATTGCTTTTGTTCTTGAAATTTTGCCTTCGTGGCAAGTTTCAGTTCGATTTCCTCCAATTTGGAATGTGGAAAACAATTCCGTGCAATTAGACACGTTCGAACCTTCGTTAAGAGAGTGTTAATTGTCTTCGGTAGTCGGCAGTACGCCAGTGGCATCACATTAAGCACGATGTACCGATTTCACTTTCCTCGATAGCATTCAAATGTTCCGTTGAGAAGCAATGTTTGCGATAAAACTCCCGCTCCCATTCGACCGGGGAAACTCAATTCGCAGCGTGAAACACTCGTAAGGCGCAATTAATACGATTTGGGAGAAATTATTTTTCGGAAAAACTTTCAAATATCAAATCTCCGCCAATTAGGAAATAACATTTTTCTTAATTTTATTTTTTTTTCTTAGGGCCATTTTACTTAATGTAAGTCCTTTAGGTTGGGAAAGAACACAGTTTTTTTAGAAGAACGCGTGGCGCCATTTGCAATATACAATACTTATAATAAATGTCCTAAAAACATAGGAAGAGAAAAGCAGAGAGACGATGAGAGAGGGGAAGAGATGGTCAGAGGGGGAGAGAGGGAGGAGGGAGAGAGGGAGAGAGGATGAGAGAGGAGAGAGGGAAGAGGAAGAGGGGAGAGAGAGAGAGGAAGAGAGAGGAAGAGAGAGGAAGAGAGAGGAAGAGAGAGGAGAGAGAGAGGAAGAGAGAGAGAGAGGAGAGAGAGGAGAGAGAGAGGAAGAAGAGAGGAGAGAGAGAGGAAGAGAGAGGAAGAGAGAGGAGAGAGAAGAGAGAGGAAGAGAGAGGAAGAGAGAGGAAGAGAGAGGAAGAGAGGAGGAAGAGAGAGGAAGAGAGAGGAAGAGAGAGGAAGAGAGAGAGAAGAGAGAGGAGAGAGAGGAAGAGAGAGGAAGAGAGAGGAAGAGAGAGGAAGAGAGAGGAAGAGAGAGGAAGAGAGAGGAAGAGAGAGGAAGAGAGAGGAAGAGAGAGGAAGAGAGAGAAGAGAGAGGAAGAGAGAGGAAGAGAGAGAGAGAGGAAGAGAGAGGAAAGAGAGAGAGAGAAGAGAGAGGAAGAGAGAGGAAGAGAGAGGAAGAGAGAGGAAGAGAGAGGAAGAGAGAGGAAGAGAGAGGAAGAGAGAGGAAGAGAGAGGAAGAGAGAGGAAGAGAGAGGAAGAGAGAGGAAGAGAGAGAGAGAGAGAGGAAAGAGAGAGAGAGAGAGAGATGAGGAGAGAGGGGGAAAGATAATGAGAAGTAGGGAGAGATTATGAGAGGTAGGGAGAGATAATGAGAGGTAGGGAGAGATAATGAGAGGGAGAGATTGGAGAAATTTTGCAATTCAATAAGAAAATAGCAAAAAGACTTAAAGACTTAAATTCCAGTCGCTGCCGATTGAAGGCAAGGCTTGAAAAAATAGCCCATATTAGTGTGAAATCTTATGCCTTTCATTATTAAAATTTATCCAAAATGTCATCCAAAATCTTTTATTTAGACTGAAAGATTTGCTTAGCAGACGAAATCAGTAGAAAAGGAACTCAAGATGTGCTGGTGCAATGAAGCTTTAATTGCCCTTGTTCGAAGCAGATGTTCCAGATATTTAAAGTTAAATAACCTTGAAGAATTGTTTTTACTGACATACTCAAGACTGTAAAAACCGAAGAGAGCAGATAAATTTATAAAAAGACAGCTTTTTAAACGCAAAATATCATTTTGTTCATGACTCCATATCCGATTGGGTAATATGAAACACATGGCATATGTGTGACCCGAGGAATGAGCAGAGATCATCCAAGAAAAAAAAAGGCCGCCTCTGAATAAATAAATAAAAAAAAACAGGAGCTCAAAATTTGCATTGAATGAAATCACAATCGTTCACGCCTTTTTACGTGTTCTTTTTTGGTTTTTAGAATTCGCCATACCACGTACACACGTACATACATACAAACCTGCATGATTTCGTGCATAATTTAAAAGCCTTCGGTTTGAAGATGGGAGGAAAAAGAGGAACGAAATAAGCAGAATGATTTATTTTTTCTGACGAGAAATTTATCAAAGCTCGCCCAACTGATAATAAATCATAGAGAATATATAAATTTATTTTGAGTTACTCATTTGAAGCAACGGAAAAGAATTCAGAAAAAGAGTTAAAAATGTCAAAATTATTTTCTTATTAAGAATCTTTGAATTGGTATTTTTATTTTATTATTTTGTGAAAGCAAAAATTCGAATGGAAATAATAGAAAACATCCCTGGATCCAGAACAAGTGTTGCGAAAATGCTCCAACTTAGGTTTCAGTTTTTTTATTATTTCGAAATTTAAGTCCTTTTCCTTTTTGCATAAATTAAATTTTCCGAATTGTGGAGAAATCAAAGTTTAGTTTCGCTTGTTCGCGAGTTGCGCTGGAAAAACAACTTCAAAATCAACAAAATCTCTCCGTAGCAGGGTATTTTTTTATACCTTTTCCGAAGGAAAGGGTATATTAAGTTTGGCACGGTGTATGTAAACATATCAAAGGAGTCGCGGTAGATATAGACATATATAATATATTCTTGATCAGGGTGACAAGAGGAATCGATCTAGCCATGTCTGTCTGTCTGTCTGTCTGTCGTCTGTCTGTCTGCTGTCTGTCTGTCTGTCTGTCTGTCTGTCTGTCGTCTGTCGAGTCACTTAGTTTTTCGTAATTTACTCCTAAGCCATGAAAGATATCATATTGAAATTTGGCATGGACTTCAACCAGGTAAATGTCCGAAAAACTGCATACAAATTTTTTTCGTAGTCCCTTCTTGGGTCGTGGGAAGTGGTTCAGAAGTTTCAAAAATCACGATTTTTTAACGTTTTTCCTGGATAACTTTTTTACTATACATCCCAGCTTATTGAAATTGGTGTGTGTATAGCTACTATGTAGACTTAAGCTTTCGCTGAAAAAAAATTGCGACACGCTATAACTATGTCATCATCCTACACAATAGAAAAAACACTCTTTTTTCTTATTCTCATATCTGAATACAAAAATTATTTTTTTGCTCTTTGATTGTGTATTTGCGCCAAATAAAGTGTCCATTATGGATAAATTTGACCATGACCACATTTCGCGAAATTCGCAAAATTGATTTTCACTATTTTGAAGTGAGTATTTCGCAGCTAAACTAAATTTCCTCTAAGGTTTAAAATTTGATCAAAGCACAAGCGAAGAAATAAGCAGAATGATTTATTTTTTCTGACGAGAAATTTATCAAAGCTCGCCCAACTGATAATAAATCATAGAGAATATATAAATTTATTTTGAGTTACTCATTTGAAGCAACGGAAAAGAATTCAGAAAAAGAGTTAAAAATGTCAAAATTATTTTCTTATTAAGAATCTTTGAATTGGTATTTTTATTTTATTATTTTGTGAAAGCAAAAATTCGAATGGAAATAATAGAAAACATCCCTGGATCCAGAACAAGTGTTGCGAAAATGCTCCAACTTAGGTTTCAGTTTTTTATTATTTCGAAATTTAAGTCCTTTTCCTTTTTGCATAAATTAAATTTTCCGAATTGTGGAGAAATCAAAGTTTAGTTTCGCTTGTTCGCGAGTTGCGCTGGAAAAACAACTTCAAAATCAACAAAATCTCTCCGTAGCAGGGTATTTTTATTTTTATATTTATTTTTTTTTTTTTTTAGAAACAAACGGGTTTTTTTTAGAGTTTTTAGACAATATCTACAATCTAAAATAGTTGTTCAATTTTTCATAGCATTTGAACGACGCTCAATATGTAGTTATTAGAGACAGAAACTAGCATCGAAAAATACTCGAAAGCATTTTGAATGAAGTTCTTTATTCCTAGGTTATTTTTTAAGTAATAGGGGTATTCACAAATGCGTCCGAAAATAGGAAAGTCGGAAAATCGGAAAACCTTAACTGATTAAAAAGTTGTGTAAGATACAAAAAAAGTACAAACATTTTTTAAGAAGTCGCATTTTTCCGATTTTCCGACTTTCCAACGATTTTAACACGCCTTTGTGAATGCCCCTAATGTGTCCACCGTACCCGCATTTAGCATTTTTTAGCATTTGGACGAAATTCTGAAAAATGCGGCATGAATTCACATGAATTTGTTGTTGCATACTAAACTGCATGTTTCATCATTTCGATCAGATGCCGAAAAATGCGATTATTTTCGATTACTTATCGACATTTTATCACATACCTAAAAAAGATTATCATTCATATACACTGAAAAAATTTTGCATCGTTGTTTCTACGATAGGAAGACGTAGAAAAATATAATAGAATCTACGTAGAATACAATAAGTTTTACTGTAAATTCAATAGTTTCTACTATGGAAGAAATATGTCCGTCATAGATTTTACGATTTCAATATCATAGAATCTACGATGGAAATATCATAGAATCTACGTAAAATACAATAAATTCTACTGTCAATCTAATAGTTTCTACTCTTTCCCACTTATATTGATATAATAAAACTAGCAAGCTCAAATCATATCACGCGATGGCGTAGTTAAAGTGTGCTAGACTTGTAATCTGGAAGGTCCGAGTTCGAACCCTGTCAAATAGAAAAGAATTTGTGGAAAAATGGAGAATAAAAAAGACAAGTAAATTTCAAGGCAATATTACGGGGAAAACAGAAAGTAAGTGTGCCAACCAAATAAATAGAGTTGCTTTCATTGCGCCTTCCAAAACGTCACGCACCCAAGCTTTTTCAAGAAAATCCTATAGAATTTTTATTTTTATTTTTTAAGCATACAAATTTTGGTAAAATCTATTATTTCTCAGTTTTTTAAATAATGTAATTGTTAAATTATCTACTTCAAAAAAAAAAAAAAAAAAATACGCTCGATGAAGCAGGGTCGAACCCGCCGACAATAATTCATATCAAAATTAAGAAGTTATCGAAATGTACTTCAAGATTTGAAACCGTAGTTCCTATGATTTGATATCGTAGTTCCTATGAAATAACATCATAGTTCCTAAGATGGAATATCGTTAAATCTACGTTATTATATAAATATATCGTTGAAATCAATGACATTCCTCATCGTAGAAACTACTGCAAAGCTGTCGTAGAATCTATGATATCTTGCAATTGGACCTATATCAATTGCGGATATAATAGATTCTAGGTCGGATATCGTAGATTCTACGACGGAATTTTTTGAGTGTACAAACTGTAGCCGTTTTATTGAAAATCATAGCGAAGAGACAACATAAAAATGCTTTTTAATACTATTCGTACATCTTCCATCATGTCCTTCTCTTCCACCACAAACTCCATTAGCATGCTTTGCTCATGGTCCCTTACCAGGTTTGTACAAATTAAATTTTTTCCTTGGCATACATCAGCTGATTTCAAAATGCTCCATACGAAATCGTAGAGAATACGCGAGCTGCATTTTGAATATGCGAATGCTACATGCGGGTGCCTATAGTAGAAGCAGCAGCTTAGAATGATGTCACCGTAAAACAGATTCATCAAAAGCAAAGGTTCCTAACTTCACTAACTGTACTGAGTTTTTGCGTATGTATTGAGTTTGCGTAAAAGTTTTCCCATTCTCCAGGAAGTAGGCACATTGAATGCACTTTGCCCTTGAAAATAAACATGCATGTTTAGCGCAGGTCCTGCGTGGTGAAATTGTATTGCGTGTGATCTATTTATATAACAATCTCATCTGTTTCAGTTCAAGCTCGAAAGTTGTTTTCACTTGCGTCAATACAGTACACCTCTGATCTAATGTAAATTTAGTTGGTAGTTGAGACTGAGAAGTCAACGTTATTAAGAGGGATTAGTTATAAGGCTCAAATGTGAGTTTTTTTTTCCGAAGAAAGTCTTCTAACCATAGCAAATCATCTGATTTGAATGACATTTAAATAATGAATCGAAATTCCGACCGGTTGACAGTCAAATTGATGTGGAAAAAGACAAACATGCATTCAAGCAGCGAAGCATGGAGAGGAGCATTGGATGTGGATTCACACCTCAGAAGATTTTCAATCTTTAAAAATCGAAGAAATGAATTTTCACCATCAACAACTTTAATTCCATACCTTTCCTCGAATATAAGCGCCATCAAAAATATATAAAAATTCGCCGTTATGAGCTAAAGGAGCCTTTAGTCATATTACTTACATGCATAATTGATCCATAATTCCATACAATGAGAGATGGCAATAGCAAAAGTTTCGACGCTATGAAGTGTTGAATGCTTATAACCGGGATGCATATATCCGAGGAATACTGAAGGTACATACATACATACATACATATGCATGAATATGCAAATGGATATTTTTCCATTAACAAAGGGTCTGGCGGGTTAAGCAAAGGCATGCGGCATCATGAGAGGAATTTTTAAATTTTGTTGGTTTTTTCGATAGGTGCCATCTAAAAACACTGTGGAGACCACTTTTTAGATATTTATTTTGAACGGTCCTTGAAATATCCTGGAAAATCCTCTTTTAGTAAGCCTTTTTTTAAAATTTTATATCTAAACAACCAATTGAGATAGAGAGACGATCTAAGCAGATTCTGTTAGATAATAAAACAGGAAAGCTAAAAAATTTTTTATTAATTTTTACACTGAGAAAAATGTTTTCACAAAACTAAAAAGAAAATTTTGAAAATTTTTTTCAGTGTATTCCCAGTTTCCCGCCATTTATAGAGATAAATTGCTTTTAGAAATACCGCTTAGTATTTACTTTCACTTAAAAGAAAAAAATATTTCAATCATATGGCGCAGCAGTGTGATATTCAAATAATTGCAAGTGCACCTATATGCTCCCAGTACTAATATCCAGCAGTGTTGAAGCGAGGGGGGCCCATGGGGGTCTATCATGCACCGGGCGCTACTCGTAGGGGGGCGCCAAATGATCCTAAAGAAAAAATGAAAAATTTACCAAATGTACATGTAGTAACAAATGTATACCACACAGCAAACCTGTAAATGAATGATTAATTTTTGCTTTTTATTCAATTGATTTCACGAGTTTTGAGCAAATTTTTTTCCAACAAATTTTGAAAGAAATAAAATTTGAATTCACTCATCGATGCCTTCACTACTTGTCTTTATCTGCTAAGTAGGCTTTTTCATATGGGAACTTTGTGTTTAATGTTTATAACGTCAGGCGAAAATTTCGCATGTCATTGTATGTATAGCCTTACCTTTTTTTTACTAATAATAAAAGTGTTCCTTAAAAAATTATGAAATTTATGTATCTATAATATTTTCAATATTGTTGTTTGTGCATTGTTATAACGACCTTATCCTACTAAAGTTGGGGGGTGGAGGGAAGGGGCGCCGAAAATCTATTATGCACCGGGCGCCAGTTGGGCTCGCTACGCCACTGATATCCAGTACAAATGTGTGCAATATGGTACAAAAACACATCACTCATACGCCTTTCTTCGAGCTCTGGACAATGAAAACTTAAATTTTCTACATTTTTTAGTTCAAAATACAAGCAACAAATAAACCAAATAAATCCAAAAAAAATTAAGACAAAACCGAATGCCATAAAAGTTTTCAACGAAAAATTAGGCTAGCTTATGGTTTTGCAATAACAAAATATTATTTTTCGCGATTTTACGACTTTTTGAACGCCTTTGTTTCAGTCACTGTGAAACGAAAATATTGTTTTATTCATCCGTGTGGTATTTCGACGAAATATTTTCTGCTTTTCCCCTTCGCATGTTTGTTAAATTTCTTCTTTTTTTTTGTTTTTTGTGTATGTAATTTTGTAGCGCGAGTTACCCTCTAGAACAGTTTCTAGTTGCAACAATAAAAGCAGGAAAAACACAACAGAATAGTAAATAAACAGGCTGGAATAACGAATGGAAACTTATTTTTATGCGCCTTAGAACTGTGTCAATTCATGAAAGCTCAATGAAGTCTACTCAAGTTCCATTTTTTTTTTTTTAACTAGAATTCCAAAAGGTATTATGCGAAATACACAGATACCTTTGTTGCTGTGTGCTTACATAATCAATCTATGAATAATGCATTAACAAATCTAAGTCGTCGAAAGACAACAGCACTGTTCTATGCAGCTCACATGTACATACACACAATACCTACATACATACATGCATAGAATTTGACCCCGTTGTGCTGTGGGCGCGATACTTTCGCTTGTGCTGTACCGAACACAGCAATATCTAGCAACAATAAGAATTCAAATGAATGTTTTTATGTTAAATTAAAACAAACTTTCGACAATAGATAGTACCTCTACCTACGTTCTCCGCGACGCGACGTACGTATGTACGTATGTTTGCACCGACATAGAATTGCTTGAAATAATTCCATTTAATCTGATTGATTTTGATTTACAATAGAGAGCCAAAGCTACACGCCAACGCCAGTACAATGCCCGAAAAAGAGCAACTTGAACATCGGAAAAATGTCGAATCTGTTTAAATTACTTTTAATTGGCTCAAAGCTGACAGTGCGTCCAATAAAAATGAAAGTTCTTAGTTGGTGTGGCGTTTCGGAGAAATCCGGAATGTAGGATTGGAGCGCCAACGGTCCAGCATTAAAAACTGAGCATAAAAAGCGAACGTTTGATAAAAGTTTAACTCAATTAAATCAATCCGATTACCGAAAGCAAGGCTATAAGTTTAATTGGATTTTGAGCGTCGAACTAGTCACTTCGCCCGTTTTCGAGCAACATCGACAGCTTTAACCTTGTTATGAAAAATATTTTCCAACGATGCGAAATACGATGGCGAGTTAAATTCAACTTGGGCAGTATTCATTACTGCCATAGAAGTCGTCACCAATACCTATAAAATTTTCAAAATAAAATCATTCATTTAATACTTATTTATTTATTTTAACTAATTATAAAATTCATTATAAGAAGACTTTTATTTTTTTGTGAGAAAACACAGATAGACCGTATAGGAAAAACACCAGGCATGTTTCTTTATACATCGCCGTTTCAGCCATGACTGACTCGAAGGCTCTCAAGATCAGAAGGAAAAGTTTCAATGGCTTGTCTAAAGTTGAAAACAGGGACGTGAACCGGGTGGAAAATTTGCCCGGTTCGGTTCGGCGGTTCGAACCGTGTTTGAACTTTTGGATTGCTTCGTCGAACCGGGTTTTCTACTTCTTTGAACCGGGGTTTCGGTGAAGTTGAAAAAATTTTTTAATACGTGCTCCCACCTCTAACGCAAGTTTTTACCTTTTAGGGTTAAAATTTGCACAATAAAAATGTTAGTGGTGGTTACCTTACTCATATTAGAGATGGTATCGATACTAATTTCGTAAGATTATCGACTTCGATTTTTTTATTTTTTGGCTATCGGAGCGACCACTGTGCATGGCTGCAGGCTAAAATGAAACCCTGAACCTTTACAGAAATTGGTTCGGTTTTCGGTTCTGTTCAAACATTTGTGAAAAACTTCGGTTCGATTAACGATTCGGTTTATCAGCGGATAAAAGCGGTTTTCCGGTTCAAAACCGGTTTACGTCCCTGGTTGAAAACAAGTGAGAAAGCTAAAATCGGCCTTGATAAACCCAGCTTCTCGACGAGATTAGCCCATTAGATCCAATCAGTACACTGAGCGAACTTAACCATGATATTTTGTTTTCATTCAAAAGGAAAATCTTTATTTTTTCCAACAGGAAAAATTATTAAAATTAAAAATATTCCTTTTTGAAGCAGTTTTGTTATGTTTTTCCTTTTGATTTAACCAGTTTTTTGGTTGATTTTTTTCTCTGTGTAGCTTATGTTGTGGGAGTGTTAAGCTGCTTTTTATGGATGTTTCAATTTAACGAATTGTCTTGATTTTTAAGCTTCTTTGAGGCTTTCACTACGGAAGCTACGAATTATATCCACCATAGCCAAAACACAGCAAATTTTCCCCCTATACTCTTTCTTCAATCATGAATCATGATTCATCTGGCTCACTAAAGGTGGATATAAAAATGCTTTGTATTAAAAATGTTTCATTTAAGCCCACTGGACATAAATAATTGAAAGATTTTCTTTTTCATAAAACTTTTCATCAGGGCTTTCGTTTTCTATTCCTCTTAATTCTCGACGACCGAAGTTCCAAGGATATTAATTACGGATGTCAGTAAGCGCCTTGTTTTCCGGCTTCCCACAAAATGCCATGAAAATACTTGAGCCGCGGCGTTCCCCAGACTAACAAAGCGCTGCGGCATGATTAAATTATATTTGACTATAGAAACAAGCACATGTGGCTGACCTCACATCAATTTAACCTTACGTCAAAGCTCATCCACCGTCAAATTCGTAGTCCTTAACATTCCCAGGGACCTGAGTAACACACGTATTAACACTTTGCGACAAGCTTTTTTCACTTGGATTTTTCGAAAACCAACGCTTCGGAGAGCATGTTGTATGTAGAAGCTAAGTAATACCCCCGATGGAACGAAACGTGACCACGTCACGTATGCAGGAAACACAAGTTCCAAAGATTATAAATTGCCCGCCTGCCAGCCAGAAAGAGTCTCGTTAAGACCGAAGACGCGTTTTACGCACAAACACACGCACACGCACGCCTTTGGGATCCAAGTTCACACTGGTTAGCAGCGTCGTGTCTGTCGGTCAAAACGACAAAAGGTCAAAGCCGTGAAAAAAAAAACTGAAAGTATGTTCGATGAAACTGCACCTACCGAAATATTCGCTGTCACTCGTTAAAAAATGAAATAGCACTTTTCTACAGGATTAACCGAATTAAGGACGCAAACATACATACATACATATGTGTATATGCTGCATTATGTGTGCGCATTTGTGTAGGCCCCAAAATTTATGCTAAGCATTAAATTAAGTCATTTTCGGGAGGTTTTATGCTCACATTAAACAACGTTTGCTTAATTTGTATGCAAATAGTTCTATTGTTCGGCTCGAGACGGCGCGCCGCTGTGTAAGGTGCACGGCTCAGATCCACGCCATGCGATGGTAGCACATTAGCACCATTGAGTTATTAGAAGGTTGACGTTGATAATAGACATCTATTAATAAATTAATCAGCATGTGTGCCAGCGTACAAACACTTTAGATAGGGGTAGTTTTGCAGGGCTGCCGGCTCTTAACATCAAATGACTGAGCATGCACTAAAAAAACGCCACATCGAACAAAAAAAAAATATTTCACCGAGTCCAGGTGACTTTGCACCTAACAGCTGCCGATATGTTTGACTACTTATGTGTTTATCTATTGTAAATAAGAAACCGTACAAACGTAATGCGGCTACAATTTCACAATTTGGAGCTAACTATTGGCTTTCCGCTGCATATTTCATCCGGAAGCAATCAATAATATGAGAGTGAATTTTTTACATAGCAGGGAAAAACATTATTGCAAGCATTTATTGATATGACAGCTATTATTTGATATCGTTTTATTACTTTTGAGTATGTATGTGTGTATGTATGTAATATATGCCATGCAGGGGTCATCATTGCTTTTTCTAAAACCGTTTTCATCGAGTCTAGTGGAAGACCTTTTGTTTTGGTTTTTAATTGAACAACTATATCGGCAAAGCAAATATTTTTTTCCCCTAAAGGCTGGTATCGAGGTGGCATTAATTGTCAAACTCCAAAAACAATCAAGTAAGGGTGTTACAGTCAGGCGAGCCTGACAATAAAATACCCGACACAGATGTTGAAATAATTTTTAAAATGCGCCTAAAAAATAGGGTCATTAAGAAAGAATATTGAAGAGATTTTTAAGCCGACTTTTGTTAAACTTCATTATGAAAACCGCCCCTTTTCCACGCCCACTATACCAATTTTTTTGAATTCTAATCAGAGTCTTAAATATACGCTCAAATTCTAAGTTTCATTGAAATATTTCGAAAAAGTCAGATTTTGGGGCAGTTTTGGGATTTTTGTGACAGACCTTAGTACGGAGGTACCCCTACAAATGGTCCGATCGGGTCCATTCTCGAACTTGTTTTTACTCATATCCTTGTGAGCACGCATACCAAATTTCGTCCAGATAGCTCCTTCGATAAGATAACTGTATACAAACAGAAAGACAGACGGTCGGACATGTCTAAATCGAATCTCCTGGTGACGCTGATCATTTCTACATATATTTTGTATGGTCCATCTCGACTGTTTCTGGGTGTTACACACAACCACACAAACGCAATATACCCTCGACACAGAGTGTGTCGGGTATAAAAAGTGGCGATATCAGCTTGCTACATTTATGGGTTCCCGGTCTCATTATGCGAACCCATATCCGAGACGAGCTAAATCAGTGTTGTGAAAATAACATCAGGGTTGCAATATTTTTTCACTTTTGGAGAAATGTGGAGACTTGTTTGATAAGCGCATAAGGTGCTTGACAATTTTTTTCACCACCAAAAAGCAAGTCATGACAAGAAAATGTTAACAAATCACAGCTGAAGTTAAGCGCGTGAAAAATCTGGCAAACTCTATAAAGATAATTTGACGCTTGCTCGATGCCGGCCCCAAATGTGAAAATATCTCAATATTCTGCGGACATTTTGAGATCAAATGCAGAAAAAAAAGACTTACTTCTAACAAAACGACACAATGATGGCTTGTTATAGTCAGGCGATAATCTGATAATACAATACCCGATGTACAAGTGAATAGCTCGATGAGTTTTTCAACAATAGGCTAAATTGGTGAAAGCTAGAAAAGGGAGAATAGGCAAAGGGTGGTTTTTATAAAGTAATTAAACAATAGTTGGCATAAGAGGTTCTTTCATGGTCACAAAATCCGGAGAATAATTTGTGTTTAAAGGCCTGTTTTACAAACAACAATCATACATACATATGTAGCTGACCGTTTATCTGTATCGGATATTGTATTGTCAGCATGCCTGACCTTACTGGTTTTTGCTATTTTTTCTCATTTAATGACCTTTGATCTATGTTATAAATTTTTTCGAAATCAATTCGAAAACTCGTGGTCATCCTGGCCCAAAACCTACATACAATATAAATATTTCAAGAATAAGATATGAAGACGTTGTTTGAGAAAAATTCGGACTTTTCAAATCTAGTAACGTGGTTGGTAATGAATGTTCCATGGAATTGCAGTTGTTTGCCCGACTTTAAACATAAAATACCTTCATAAGACTGTGAGCAGAATTCAATCCATAGAAAAAAGTTTAAAACGAGTCGAGAAAACACTAAATATAGCAGCCGCTTGGATTCGCTGAGCAATCATCATCAAAACCAATTTATACGCCGAAATAAAGGAAGAACGACCAAACGAAACGACAAAGCACATCGGGAGTCAAATTGACAAAGCTAGACTGAAATGAGGAGGACAATAAAAACGCTGTCGACTAGAAATCCACATATGTCCTTAACTGGACACACCCGCACAAACTGCTAACAAATAATCGTTGACCGTTACAGGGGCGCCTCGCTCTCTCGTCCTTTCCCTTTTCGATGCCTTCGCATTTCACACCACACCCGCTTTGTTCGTTTTCGTTTAATTTCATATCTTCATTTAAGTTCGAATCAGAATAATCGTTCGGACATCTGATGTTTGATGTGTTTTCATTGCGAACATATGACAATTCAAAAGAAGTAGATGGCACAGATAACTCGTAGAGGGACACCAAGCGTGTCCTTTTCCACACGAATTGTATTGTCGATCTGTCGTGATAGGGCGGGAATAAACGTTTTCGAATATAATGCCTCAGTGTGGCGACCAAAGTGTTTGTTCGATAAATAAGTAAATACGTCAACAGACACATAACAACTCTTCAAGACGTTCAATTCGTTTGGTGTCTTTGGAAAGCAATCGCTAGAACATCTTAAGTTTTTTTTTTCATTTACTTATATTATTTTTTATGTCGATTTCGATTTCTTGTACGGATTCGAAATTCGCTCAAGAACGTGAAGAATTTCTTAATTCAAAAGCGAAAAATTGTGATGAGCTATCCTCTCCGTTTTGCCACCTGTTATTTATTTGCTCTTATCAGAACTAAAATAAAAGACATTCTTACTAGGGATGGATATAAAACATCGATTATTGGCATCGACCAATTTTTCATAGTAATTGATCGATTCACCGATTAATCCTTGTTGTAAACATCCATTAATCGATTAATCGCAGTTGTGCACCAGGGTTGGAACCTTACTGCTATTGCAGCAGATCTACTGCGTTGTTTTTTTTAATTTTTGACATCTACTGCGACACTGCGAAAAGCTTAAAATCTACTGCGATTTTCGTCCCTGGTGTCACTCGATTTTTTTTTTTTAACAAAACTCCTAACGATAACTACCAAAAAAGTACCAATTTTGGTTATACATTATCAACACCGCAATTCGATTTGTAAGAAAGATACTATTGTTGTCCTTGTTTAACATCTTGGATTTTATATTTAATATATGTCGCAATATTAACAGTTTGACAGCTGATATAACAGAAAAAAATCTTGTCAAAAGTCAAGAACATTGGAAGAATATGGAGAAATATTTACATGATATGTACTTTTTGTTTATTTTTTTCTTTTTATCTGAAAAGAATAAAATATATTTTTGTTATAAAAAACAGATTTGTAATTTTTAAGTAATAAACGGTTCGGAATTTTCACTTTTATTTCAATCGCTTTATTTTGTATATTCTATACGTATTTCGGCGAATTCGCTTCCGCCTTCATCAGGATGATTCCTTATTCTAAGATTTGTAATGATTTTCTATTTTTGCTGCACAAAAATCAAATCTACTGCCTTTTTTTGTTAAAACTTCTACGCCAAGTTCCAACCCTGTTGTGCACTTTGGCAACTCAGTCCGGGATTAGATTGAGAAAAAAATTTTCAGAAAATTATTTTGGTATAAGGACATTCAAAGAAAATAAATGGGTGTTTTTTGCTCGTTTCGGCAAAAGGTTAGACTTCTTTTTCTTTCCCATGTAAAGAAGCGAGTGTTGGAAAAGAGTTCCGAAACATAAGTGGGACTCATGCAGCTTCGCAAATTGTGGGAAATGAAAAATTTTTCACACAACTGTCAAAACTAATATGAAAATTAACGATGCGAAACGTTGCGAAGGCATTTGCGAAGCTGCATGAGTACCACTATTGTTTACCAATCTAAAGCCGGTCGTTGTTCGTATGGAAACTTGTGAAGAAGATAATATGAATATCGTTATAAAAACATCGATTATACGTTTATACATCGAATAAAAAAACATCGATTTGTGAAAAATAACATCGATTTATTCGATTAATCGACTAATCGATTCCCATCCCTAATTCTTATTCAATTCATGTTCGTTCAAGGGCTTTCATAATTCACGAAAGAGTTTTTTGCCAAAACTGTAAATGATAGTTGAAAAGAGTATAAAAGAGAAATAATTGAAAAGAGTTTAAAAGAGAAATAAGATGACAAATATTGATTAAGGTGTTCAATTTTTTTACCCAACTCTTTACACTTTTGATATACCAATTTAATACATATTTTGATCTGAAATTAAAATCTTAAAATTTTCGACTTAATGTCAACACAATTTGTGGCTTGAAGCTCATCCTCTAACGAACCGATTGCTTAGAATTTTATCTTCCATTAAGAACTTAAAGTTATCTTAAATTGTTGCGATTGTTCTTAAACCGCAGCACACAGTTCAAGTATGCACGCACATCTTAATTTTCGCTTGTCTGCTGAGCAAAGCCGAACTCGTTTCGAACTATTCTTCGAAACTTTTCAATTATTCTTAATCGTAAAAAATGTCACTAATTGACGCGTTTGCGGGTAAGAAAAATATGCTCCCAAAATAATTAAGAAGCCGAAGAGACAACAAAGCGATCGGGTACGGAGCCGGAGTCGGAGCAGGAGCCGGAGCAGGAGCGGAGAGTTGCAAATAAAACTACACGAATGAGAAGATGCTTATCGTACAAAAACAGAAAATTCGTAATGAAGGCCTTTAAAATTGCACAGTCAACATGCCGCACAGTGCCGCACAGTGCGTTGCAGCACAAAGATGCACGCGCACATGGAAGTAAGTACGTTTGCCGCAGACTCCAATAGAAAGACCCGTCACGTCACTCAGTCAATTGACAATAGAAGTAAGCGAAAACAACTAAACAAAAAGAAAAAAAGAAAAAAAAAACAAACGGGGAAAATTTTTAAAAATAGGAAAAGTAGTGGAAAACACGCAGATGGACTGACAATGCGACAGCCCTTGTAATTGGAAATGTTTTACGCCTGTCGAATTGCCAATGAAATATTTTGGGGTGGCATAGAGCATACAGTTGAATACGCAGACGCCGAGGATGCATATTGGTCTATGGAGCATGAAAAAGTTGTCACTTGCATGAGCAAGATTAAACGTACGTTAAACTGTTGCTAAGGATTTTAAGAAGCTGGATCGCATACAGCGTAAGCCCTTCACAATGACAGGTTGTTAAATTCTCTTCATAACGCGAGAGAATATCTCAGCAATGTGTTTGAAAGGAATTTTATTGGAATTATTTTTTTTCTTGCCCGTGCATTTTTAAATGCTTTCACACACAGTTAACGTTAGGGAAACTTATTTATGGCAATGAATCTCTGCTTGAGTTTTTACTGCAGTCACTCAAGACAGTAGACTAGAAGGAAGTGTATTTTTTTTTACGTTGTTTTGTATAGCCAAGAATCTGTGAAAAAAAAGCAACAAAATCAATAACGTCCGACAGCTTAACGCAAAAATGTAGAAAGGAAATGAACCCCCGTGGTTGTGTTCTGAGGAGAGTAGAAATGCCAATAAGTGGAAGCTAGAATTTAAGTGAAAAAGTTGGAAAAATTTGAAGCCGGGAAAAAATCAGACAAGCCGAAAGTGGCAGAACGTTTCAAGAAGACTAACTATGTATGTCGGGCACTTCACCCTAACAAATGAATTCCAATTTTTTAAAACCAAATCAATATGTTTAATTTGGAAAAAAAAAAATAGAAAAAAATAAATCGCAAATGACATGAAAAATAATCACAATCTGTTAAGAAAAACCTTCTTTTGCGCAATTCAAATTTCAGTTTTCTGTTTCCTGGGAACTATTTTAGTGGAAAACACTTGATTGCCGTCCTTTCAATAATGAAACTCACATGGAGAAGCATTTTTATTTAACCGCGATGAAGTATTTCGGTTCTCGTTTTTTCATATATAGCTCACTTGTTCATAAAATTGGAGTGCTTTTTCCCATTTTAAGTGCTTCGAATGTTCTCTTGGATGTCTTATCTGACAGACTGAAGTAATGAACTATACGCAAATGCAATATTTTGATTTGAGACATGATACAAATGCTTGTGGAAAATTTTTCTCTGTCGATTACGTCGTCTTTTTGATACTGCCACTTCATGTCCGCTTGGGTTTCTGTATATTTCAAAGATTGGCAGCAATTTGCAAATGGCACGAGCAGCTGTCAGAAATAGATATTTGGAGCATTTCCCTTGCAAAGCGGGCAACATCACAGTGAATGGAATTCGAATGGAAATCGAAAAGAATTGTAATAACAATAAATAAATTCATTTGCTTCAATATCTGATATTCCTTTTGAGTGTTTTAAGACATTTGTTTAACAACGTCCAAAAAATAAATAGCCAGATTTCCGTCCCTTAATTCGATCAATTTTTTCATCGTTACATTTGAAGAAACTTCAGCGTCTGAGCTGTGCATTTTTAAGAAGAAACTATGTACTTCAAAAAAAAAAAAAAAAAAAAAAAAAAAAAAAAAAAGATCTCGTAAAACTTTCAAAGCCAAAAAAAGTTTATTTGCTCCACACAAAACAGTATTGAGCACATTTTCGTACGTGTTCGATAAATTGTAGAAATATCTCGATCCAACAAGCAAGGTTATTCATTTGCCTTGGAATGCATTTTTCGCAAAAGCAATTTTTAAGGGCAGCTTGTTAAGAAGGGCTGAGGTGGTTGACTTAACATTTCGAGTGGAAGTGGCCAAAAATGCCTTTATCGTCCGTATATTTGAGCTAAATTATACAGGGTGCTCCGTTTGTGAAGGTCAACCGGTCGGGAGCTGATATAGGAGGTCAGAACTAACAGAAAATTGTACGGGAGTGGTAGTTGCAAATGCACTCTTGAGAAGTTATAGGGCCCTAAAGTTTTCAGACAGGAAGTCGACAAAATAAATATTCTCTCGATAATGGTCTGTTGTAGAAAAAAAAAGCTGTGATGAGGTTTGAAAGCCAATTGTATTTGCTTTTAGGCAAAATTAAATTGATGGTAAAAATTTGACCCATTGAGGAAAAAATAAACGGTCAAAGTGAAAAATTCTGAAAAAAACTTTCAATTTTTTTTACTTTGGAAGCCATTTTGGTATGAAAAGTGTCCAATTAACACCCAATTTTTTTATTTTATTCAAAATGCTGGTCCGATTTCCTTTAATTTGGTACCCCATATGCCGAATAATTTTTTTGAAAATAACTTGAGAAAATTAAAGCCCCTTCATATCCTCCCGTTGCGCCCATATTCCGTTCTAACGGATGCTATTCTATGGACAGTTCTGTAGTTATAATATTCCTTTCCACCCCAAAAATTCGCGGTGGGTTTTTATTGTCTCCAGACTTGAAGCCCGGAAAAACAATCTCCAAATTTTAGGGAAAAGGTAAAGCTTTTACTCATACCTACGAATTGGAGCCCTAAGAAGACTTAATTCACTCGGACTCTATGTAATCAATCAATGACAATGTTCGTTAGGAGCGTTTCAACCAGATGGTAATATTTGTATAGGCATAAATTGGAGCATACTGTGAAAAAGTCGGCCAAATTTTGAGTTTTCTCTCCTTTATTTATTTTTGACGTAAATGATGTTGAATAATCGTGCGTTTCACTTATTTTATTCCCTGAAATATCCCTGCTACGGTCCAAAAGGGAAACTGTAATATCACAAGGATTACACATTTGACTTCATGCAAACCATTGGAGGTTTATTTTATCTTTTTTATGCCCAGCGTAAACAGGGTATATTGGTTTTATACAGATCTTGTAACAGGTAGAAATAAGCTCCGCTGGTATAGAAAAATATATATATTCTTGATCCTGCTTTGATTAGATTAAGTTAGATCTAGCATTTGTAAACTTATCTAACTTTATAAATAATTATCATAATAATCTTGATCTGTGTTTGTGTGGTTGTGTGTAACATCCAAAACCAATCGAGATAGACTATACAAAATATATATAGAAATGATCAGAGTCACCAGGAGATTCGATGTAGCCATACCCGTCTGTCCGTCCGTCTGTTTGTATACAGTTTTCTTATCTAAGGAGTTGAGCTATCTGTGACAAAATTTGGTATGCGTACTCACAGGGACATGAGTAAGATCAAGTTCGAGAATGGACCCAATCGGGCCATTTTTAGGGGTACCTCCAGTACTAGGGTCTGTTATGAAAATCACAAAAACTGCTCTAAAACCGGAGTTTTTGAAGATATTTTGATGATATTTTACATTTGAACATATTTAAAGGCATGCAATGTGATTTCCAAAATTGGAAAAGTGGGCGTGGCAAAAAGGTGATTTTAAAAATTAACTCCTACCCGAAATTTAAATGGAATTTGAATGAAATTTGGCACTTATGCTTCCTTTGTAGCCATAAACGACCTTTCCCAAAATTTCTTTGATAGGTTCGTTATTAAGGGTACCTCCAGTACTAGGGTCTGTCACAAAAATCCCAAAACTGCCCCAAAATCGGACTTTTTCGAAACATTTCCATTAAACTTAGAATTTCAGTTTATATTTAAGCCTCCGATTGGAACTCCAACAAATTGGAAAAGTGGGCGTGCCAAAGGGGCGGTTTTCATAAAGAAATTGCACAAAAGTCGGTACATGGGCCCCTAATGGCTTTTAAAACCTGTTGAATATTCTTTCTTAGTGGTCCTGTTTTTTGGCGTGGTTTAAAAATTATTTAAACATGTGTGTGTGTGTGTCGGGTATTGTATTGTCTACCTGACTATAACACCCTTAATTGTTTTATAACTTCTATACTGGAAGGCAAAACATAATGAGCTAGTTAGCCAGCCGATTGCCCTGGCAGCTAGTGCTACTATGAATATAAAAAGTTACTTCATTTATAATTAATCAATAAAAATCGAAGCAGTTTATTCGGACCTGGTATACCAAAGTCGGGCTTAACAGATTTAAGCTTTCTTACTTGTTTTTAAAATGCAGTTAAGAACCGGCAGCGCCGTGTAACTTCTGCTGTACTTCGATTAAAGGTAAAATAGTGCTCTTTCAGACTATAAAATCGGTGGTCTATATACTGCACAAAAAGTGATTTTAAAATATAAATACCATTTTAAAATATCTTGCGGCAGATCAGTTGAATGGGCCATGGGGGGGACAGTCATAAATAATTCATACTTAACTAATTATGATTCTCTGTAAAAATATTTGGGCCTAAATAATTGGAAACCGCCTCGTTTTGTCACACGTTTAACAAGAAAGACGTAGATTATCGAATCACAGCAGTCAATTTCTTTAAAATATTTTATGGAGCCTTTATTCCAGCATGTGGGAGAAGGAAACCTGTAAACATTTCGCACATTCAACGATGGTTAAATTTTTTAAACGGAGAAATAAAACATTTTACCAAAATTTTTATGCTTAAAAAATTAAAAAAAAGATTCTATAGGAATTTCTTGAACGTGCTTGTGCGTGACTTTTGGAAGACCCGACGAAAGCAACTTGTTTTATTGGTTCGCGTCCAACTTACTTTCTGCTCCCCGTAATTTTTCCTTAAAATTTACTTGCCTGTTTTTTATTCTCCATTTTTCCACAAATTCTTTGGCCTGCGGCAGGGTTCGAACTCGGGCCTTCCAGATTACAAGTCTAGCACACTTCAACTACGCCATCGCGCGATAAGATTTCAGCTTGCTAGATTGATTATATCAATTGTAAGTGCAAAAAAAAACTGTTCAATAAGGGGATCTTATCGATTTAATGGTGTCATATTTTTCTGTGTGAAGAGTTTCCATATTAATTTAATAACGTTTCTTATTGATTCAATAGGTAGCAACGTAAATTTCAACGCAATTCATGAATTAATATGAAAACAAACTCAAATTAATATGGTGCAACTTCAAATCAATGCAACTTTAACATACTCCACGAAATGTATGGGAAACTACTTAAACTGTTGAATATTTTTCTTAGTGGTCCTGTTTTTTGGCGTGTTTAAAAATTATTTAAACATGTGTGTGTGTGTCGGGTATTATATTGTCTACCTGACTATAACACCCTTAATTGTTTTATAACTTCTATACTGGAAGGCAAAACATAATGAGCTAGTTAGCCAGCGATTGCCCTGGCAGCTAGTGCTTTATATTGAATATAACGAAAGGTTGTGATTATTTATAATTAATAACTAAATAATGAAGCAGTATTATCGGGACGCTAGGTATACCAAAGTCGGGCTTGACAGACTTTAGCTTTCTTACTTGTTTTTAAAATGCAGTTAAGAACCGGCAGCGCCGTGTAACTTCTGCTGTACTTCGATTAAAGGTAAAATAGTGCTCTTTCAGACTATAAAATCGTGGTCTATATAGACTGCACAAAAATGTGTTTCTAAAATATAAATATCATTTTAAACTTTCTTGGCAGGCAGATCAGTTGAATGGGCCATGGGGGGGACAGTCATAAATATATGTATACTAACTAAATTATGTTCTCTGTAAAAGATATTTGGGCCTAAATAATTGGAAACCGCCTCGTTTTGTCACACGTTTAACAAGAAAGACGTAAGATGATATCGAATCACAGCAGTCAATTTCTTTAAAATATTTTATGGAGCCTTTATTCCAGCATGTGGGAGAAGGAAACCTGTAAACATTTCGCACATTCAACGATGGGGATTTAATAATTTTTTGTAATAGCGGCAGCAGCAGCTATATTAAATGCCAAAAACGTAATAACAATATTCATAAATAACATTTTCGGAAAAAACAAATAATATCCTTGACTGCTACAGCCACATACAAACACTACGCCCATGCCAATGGAACTTTCGTCCTTGCAATCGTATTATATATAATAGCACCTTTCTCCAAGGAAAACCCCCATTGACTGTAACAGCCGCTGAAGCAATGCCTCTTCGAACCAAAATGGAACGTTGAAGACAAATTCAAGTCCTGTGCAAAAGTGCTTCGGTATGCTACCGTTTGTTGCCGTAACCCGCCGCATGGTAGAACATTTTTTTATATTTTTTTTTTTTTGTTATTCTTCCATTCCCCCTTTATTTATTCGTTGTTTATGGACCCTTTATGCATCTCAACCCGAGGCTGGAAACGCCCATCAGTACCTATCACTCGCTCTTAAATCCTTTAAGGAGCATAAAAAGTTTACGTCATTTTTTTTTTTACCGAATTTATTGTCATATTCTCTCTGTGATCCGACGCGGAAGTTCTTGTTTTTGTTTTTGCCGTTTTCTTAAGGATTTATGTAAAGTGATTGTCTTACGTTTGCTAAGGATTGAGCTTTAAGAGCCTGAAACGCATTTGTGTTGAAAAGCAATGAAACTGAGCCTTTATGGCGCATTTAGAGGAAAAAATATTTTAAAAAACCTCGATTTCAACATATCAAACCGATGCGATTGTACGCGATAACAGAATGACTTTGCATGTTTAAAGCATCAGTTACGGAAATTCGGGAGCGTTGATTTCACATTATAGACTCCAAATACCCAATTTAAGTATTAAATTTAAAGAATATATTCCTCGTGTGGTAAGTTAACCCTTACTTTTCATTACAGTAGGCCGTCTCGCTTACGAATACTAAGTTTTTTCTTTAGAAAGTTGAAGTAACTATCCAGGGTAGGATCCGTTCGGTCTATATAGTAAACAAATACTAACAAGAAGGATGTAATAACCCTGCAGGAAATGTCAATAGTGAATCTATATTCTTTCTCAACTGACTGCGCCAACAGTACTACTGACCAGTTATACCCGTCGCAATGCTTTGCGTTATTGAAATTTAACATTGAGTTGTCATTGAATGTCAACAGTAGACCGAAAAACTATTGACGAACTATTGACGTCGGTACTATTATGTAGACCAAAGTGAGTACTCTTTCGCTTTATAAGGAGACACGTTGTTGACATGGTCAATAAAGATGAACTATACCTCTTGACAGTACAGTTTCTCTAATGACACCGCCTATAAATACTGTTGACGTTGGAACTAATTCTCTTGTCTATATTGACGTCAATATAGACATGGGGCCATATGGCGACAGGCTTCCTGCAGGGAATTTAAACGACCAATAAACGACTTTATATTCATCCGTTTGGGCTTATTTTTCAGCATCAGATTAAGAACTGTTGTTTGTCATATACAGGGTGCACCATTTCAGATGTCGGTATGTGAAAATTGAATGAATAAAAAAAAATAGCTAATTCTATATATGATTTATTTTAAATTAATTTTGGACTATTTTCTGAAAAAAAACCTAATTTAAGCTACTACCTTAACAATCTGCCCTTCTTCCCCCTTTTTTCCATAACCTTATCGATTGTCTCGGGTGGTATAGCGATGATTTTAGCACGAATGTTTGCCTTAAGATCGTGTATGGTCTGAGGCTTGCTAGCGTACACTTTGCTTTTCAAATAACCTCACAAAAAGAAGTCCGGAACAGTTAGATCTGGAGACCTGGGTGGCCAGTCAATATAGCCACGATATTCTCGAGGATATGGACGTTGAGTTAACGCAACTGAACGACAATTTTCAATATACAGTTTCCCTATTTAAGCGCGTTCTTTTGGTGTGAAGCGTATCATGGTGAAAAATTGTTCTGGATTGACTTTGCCAAAATAGCTGAATTCAAGTCAATCGGTTGTCAAATGTTAATCAATTTTTCCACACCCACGAATGTTTCCCCCTTTCACCACAGAACCGTTTGTCAAATTCTGTCCATATTTTCGACTAAGATTACCAGAGCCAATCTTTGTTCCGAGGTCCTTAACCATAAATATTGACGATAGTTTGATGTTGTCCATCTCAGCCACTTTAAAATCTTAGGTAAAAGTGTGGCACATCGGCCCGTTGTGATACCACGTAGAACAGTTGGACAGCACAAACATTCACGACCGAACTGGCAGTTGAACCCAGAGCCTCTCGCATCGCAAGTTGTGATCTCAACCAACTACGCCACAGAAGCCTTTTGCTTATCGAATAACTTCTTTGCTCCGATTAAAATCGCTTTGATGGTAAAGACCTTTCCTAACATATCATCACGGACAGAAAATATTGTTGGCCTAAAATATTTGCCATTCTGAAAGCGTTTTGGACAAACATGAAAGAACTCGCATCCGAAAGCTAAGACAAAAACGTAATTACAGCTGTCCTGACAACCATTCTTCAACTTACTTTCCTTTCCTTTCCGTTCTTCTGTCTTGCGCCTTTCGCCTTCTTCGTAGAATTCCCAAACTAATGGCTCTCAACTTCCTTTTGTCGAAGAAAATTGTTCGCTGGCTCAAAGAAAAGTTTTCAAAAGAATTCGGCTCCAAGGAGATGTGAACTCAAAGCATGTGAACATTCAGCATGTAATTAAGAAAACTCTTTGGATTGAACATATTTTTTTTATTATTTTTAGTTTTGTTTTCGTTTTAATTTATATCCTTTTTCCTATAAGGAACTCGATCGTTGCACGTCCCTTTTTTTTTTTTTTGTGGAACGAAAAGTGTTTGCAAATTGATTTCTGACCGTGAGAGTATCCTCTTGGGTAGCTGATTGCACCACAATAAAACAAGGTTAGATATTTTTAATGTTCAGCTTTCTTGATCCTGCAGGCCTCAGTTACCTCTTAAAGATATACTCACTAAGGAGTGAGATCAAAACCTCCACTGCTGTACATGGAAACTCTATAAGCGTGTAGCCATTCCTAATTTGAATGCAAATAAAAATCGTGAGATTTTTCCACCTGGGAGCGAACATTTCAGGCCAGACACTTTTGCAAGGAAATTTGATAAACTTGTTTTCGAAAAAAAAAAAAAAAAAATAAATAAATAAAAAATCGTTTTGCACCTTAAGATGGGTCAAGATTTTGAAAAACTCAAAGAAAACATTTTACCACATTTTATACTCAAAGCCAAATCAGTAACGATATCGTTGAACCGCACAAAGATTTGCGGCATAAAAGGAAACAGTAGCGTTGAGTTCAAGAAAATTTATTGCTTACGCGATAAGTATACCGTTCAGACAAGGGCAGAGCTCTTTCGAAGAAGACAAAGAGCAACAGGAGGAGGAGCTAAAGACGGAAACGGAGTTATGTAGACAAACAACAAAGGCAGACCACAACAACGAATCCAAAGTCCAAAGATGCTCAAGATTGAATTGATCCTAATGCTAATGCCCTGCGCAAAGCAAAAAAACGCATCGGAGCCTTAAGTGTTAAATTGTTTGAAAAATCCCCAAAAGTATTGTTAACAGATTGATTATGTCGATATGCAAAATAGATTTGTCCATAAAAAGACAGCCATAGTTGGAGAGTGAGAGGGAAACGATGTAATAAATGAGCCATGGCTCTGAGAAATTCTTCAAACAATATTTAAAACAAAAAACATACAGAAAGGAAAAGAAAAAACCACAACACAAGCGAGAAAAACGTAAACATTGAATCTGGATTGATTTTTGAACTGAAAGCCGAAAAAGAACCTTTTAAAGGGCATATCAAAAGATTCTACGGGTTATCTTTCAAATTCATCGGTAGCTGTTGCTGTCAGAGAAACAGCTACGGGCTTCTGTCCGCGTATTTTTAGATTTAGATTCCAGATTTAATTTTTGTGTTTTTTTTTTTGTTTCGCCATTGCTACTGTGCGCTGCTGTTTATCATCGTGGATTATGCGTTCATGTCGCTTCTCGAGCTCGCCATCATCTTTCAATAGAGCCAAGCAGTTTTATGGCCAAATACATCTTTTGCCTACAGAGCCATAACCTCGAGTACGCAGCTCAAATGGCGCGTTACGTTGTTATTGTTTTGTACATCATTGAGCTCAGATAACTTATTTGCGCAAGCCGCAAGGCCAGCGGGAAGAAGGCTCCTCTTTGCAGTTTCGCACAATTGCCGCACCACTTGCAGCATCCGTCTTGTCTTGGTTTATTTTATTTTTCAACTGATGCTAAATCGCGTTTATTAATTGTTTTAGAAAGGACTATTGTATTTTATGACTCTCTTGAACTCAAGCACAATTGTTTTCCTTTATTTCGTTTTTTTTTTTTTTTACTATACTAGCTCTTTTTGTCCCTCTTCATTACTGTCTTTATTTGAAGTACTTATTTATATGTGCACCAGCGTTACCGGATGATTTTTCTTCCTAAGTTTTTCTTCTTAAATAAGGGACGAAATACTTAGATATTATTATGCCTCGGAATTTGAATATGTAAAAAATTAAAAAGAAAATTCAAAAAAATATTCAAAAAATATTCAAAAAATATTCAAAAAATATTCAAAAAAATTCAAAAACAAAATTCAAAATATTAAAAGATTTTACCATACAATACTACAAGCGCCACTTCCCAAAATCACTAAGACGGGTGAGGGAAGCTTGTATAAACCGACTTTGCCCATTCATAATCTGACTTTGCCCACAGTTAACACATTCACATAAAATAAACTGACTTTCACCACGATTTGTGTACAGATGAACTCACACATCGACATTACAATCTGACTTTCAACACAGCAGAGCTCAAAGCTTATTACCCTCTAGGAAGCGTGAGGTATATTGCCCGGATGCCACTAGTATTTTCACCAAAACTAAAGAACTAGTGCAAAGGGGGGTAGAGCTTCGTATAAAGCTCCGACTAATATTGCATGGAAAAATGGTTTTTCGTGTCAGTAATAAGAGTTGCCATTATATAGTTGTTGCAAAGAGCGTTGGTGCTCCGAAATCAAAAATAAAATCTATCTTTATATATTACAAATATTTTTGTAAATAAAACAAACACGAAAAATAATTCGGTGTCTTTTAAATATTGCGTATTGGAGGCTCAAAAAATTTTAGAACAAAAATAACCAAAAAACCACAAAATATGGTCAATAATCTTTCAAAGGAACTAGTGTTTTACTATACCCAATTTACCCAATTGGTTACCAAATCACTAAAAAAGCGTTAGTTCAAGTGTACAATTAGTGATTTTTAGCCCACACGCAATGTTAATTTTGTACAGAGTAGTACATAGCCAGGGGTATAAAGAAGAACCAGTGCTGGTGGAATTAGAACTAGTAAGACGCTGCAGCTTAACTACTCATACTTCCTGCAGGGCTGTTGAACTGTTCACCACAGCAGTCGTTGACAAAACTCTATCTTTTTCAGTCGCACTCATGTAAACTGTTCTCTGTCTCTATCGCACCCGCATATTCTTATCATACCTACAAGCAAATTCAAAATATTTAGAGAGTGTCGCTTGTAGTATTGTATGGAATAAAATATTCAAAAAGCACAGTTAAATGCGAAAAAATTCAAAATATTCAAAATCCGAGCTCTAGATATAATAAATTTTTATAAAGAAAAACTGCAGATTTTCCAAAAAAATCGTCCACCTATCAAATATAGTCATCACCACTTTTTCCTTCCATCACGTTTTAGCTCGATTTCCGAGAGTTTTATTTTACTTCTTTTTTTTAGTATTTTTAATTTTTGTTAGTTTTTTATATTGTTGAGCAGACTACAAAAAATTTCTGAATATTTCGAAATATTTTTGTATTTTTTATGCAGCGGCGGGATATTCTACTTTGAAGCCAAAAAGCAGGTGGTCTGGCAACGCTGATTTGTGTTTACATTTCTCTGTGTTTATTACTCTTACTTGTTTAATAGTTCATGGAAAATCGGTAGCAACGGAAGTGAACAACATTACCACACCCAGTGTAATCCGTGTTGAAGAAATTGACTGTTATGACTCAATGGGTTGCACCCAATGACTGTCGATCGTGATTGGTCGAACAATGATTTGTGATGGTTGGGAAAATAGAGAGGCCAGATTTATATTTACTTAATACATCAAAACATTACATCAGTGTCAATCACGAAAATTGTTTGCCTCTCGTGTTTTTGGAACTGACGTGACCACGACCCAAAAAAAAAAAAAAAAAACTCATTCATGACCTCTTAGTTGAATGGGACGGCTTAGTATATTATTACGAATGGCAGTTTGATGGATTAGAAAACTCTAAATGGAATGCATGGTCACACAACATCACATTTGCGATGCAAAGTGAATTGGATTTTAATATGATCCTACATACATAGGTATATATAAAAGTCTGTGCCAATAAAGAATTTCGTTATGTTCCGACAAAAATAAATCGAATTTGTACTTTATCATAACACATTTTATATGAAAGTCGGCATCTAACATATATATTATAAATATTCTTTTAATATGTATTACATTAAGGTGATACTTTGTCTTGTTATTGGATCGAATCGCCGGAAAGATTCTGATTAGGTTCGGATATCTCTGCCTTCAATGAAAAACCAAAAATTAGCCAAATTATTAAAATTAATTATCAAACGAAGGCCCGTTTTTGTTCCAAGTCTGTGTAAATGATAGTTTCGATGATAAAAGTTATATATATAGCGCCAATTCAAGGCAAGAACAACAAGAGAGAATCGTTGTGGTTGTTGCTCCATGTTGATCAGACTTTTCATACCCGAATTTTTCATTAAAGTTTGAAGAAAAATAGAAAATTATGTTTCATCTAAAAAAATTACTTCTTTTTGGATTCCAAAATACTTACCAAATCACAATATTTAAAAAAAGGATTAATCATTTTGAAAACTCTTAATAACAGTTAAGCTATGAAATTACTCAATTTCTGCTCAGAATGGCTGCGGCGCACAGTGGAGCGACTCCATACATTTCATGGATAGAAATATTTAGAAGGAGTTGCTCCACAGCAATGAAATTTAGCATGGAAAAATTTTTTAAAATTGTGAAAATCAAACCAACATTAACCCCCACCACCGTGTAAAAGGGGAATCTAAAAATCACAACCTTTGACCCACAAAATTTAAATTCGAAAAATTACTTAGTGTTGTGCCCTTTAGTTAGAAAAACTTAGCTTGGTTCTGCTACCCCGCCCATTTTTTGTGCCACGCCCACTCAAAAATAGTAAATAAAAATATAATCTCCCTGAAAATTTTATGCAAATTTCAAAAACCGTGGTGAAAGTTATTTAGTTGTAAAAATTAAATGAGTGTTTAAGTAAACCAAAAAATCAGTCTAGCTTTGCCAAAGAAAAAAACTTGATGTGGCAAAAATAGTTGAATTCATGTTATAAAAATACACCAATTCCATACGTTTTATTCGAATATTTAGACTATTTTTGAAAAACGTGTTATTCACGGGGTAGCAAAAAGGTGCAGATGATTTTAACACATGTATTCTGAAAGATAATAAAGTATTCCTTAATATTTTATAAGAGTTAAGGTGGGACCTGGCGCGACTCTCAAGATATCCGCTACAGAAAACGTGTAATTTATGGGCCTTTCCCCATATTTTTATCAAGTTTAAACAAAACAAAACCTAAGTTTTAATTGTAAAATTGGGAATTTTTTCCAAAAACTTTAAAAATTTGATAAAACAAAATTGGCTTCGATATATAAAACAAAAGGGATATTCACAGAGGCGTGCTAAAAACGTTGGAAAGTCGGAAAATCGGAAAAATGCGACTTCTTAAAAAATGTTGATACTTTTTTGTATCTTTCACATCTTTTTAAGCAGCTAAAATTTTCCGATTTGCCGACTTTCCTATTTTCCGACGCCTTTGTCAATACTCCTAATGAATTTATAGGAACATATTTCTGAAGTTCTCAAAACATATATGTAATTTTATTACCAAAAAAAAAAAAAAAATCAAAAAAATTCTTCAATTTGAAGCAGCGCAGAATCAATAAGAATAATTTGATTAATTGAATATTCCGCATTTATATTAGTGGAAGTTTTTTCTTTACAACTGATGCCCAATTCGAAAGATTTTGTCACCATGAAATTTTTGAATTTTGCCCACTAGAATTCCCCACTGTGCGACGGGTGTGACCTGGACGACCATTTTGCGTAGAATTGGCCTCGTTTAAGAAAATTGCGACAGCACATCACTTAGTAATATCAAATGCTTTTATGCCAGTTTTTGTCGCCAGCAATTTAGAATGAAACAAAAAACTCATTTTAAATAAATGAGAGAAAAAAGAAAGATAGGAATCTGCTTAAGGGTCCCAAAAACTAAAAATTCTTTTCTCAGTAAAAATTGAATCCGGTAATGAAGGCTTGAATCAAAACCAATTGAAAACGAACGTTTTCCCAAAGAAATCGCCACTCCTGTGTGATAATCCATTGCGCACCAAGAAGTTGCGGGAAGCTCTCGACTTCGGACGGAAATGTTCCAGTTCTCATTCGTTCCGCTTCGAAAATAAAATAGGGAAGAAATGACTATCCTACTCGTATTTCCTTAGTTGCGCTCAAAATGGCTTTGAAAATTGCTCTGCTCTCTTCTTGCATGGGCTGATAAATAAAAGTGCCCTGATGAGACCTCTTGACTAAGTGAGAACAACATTTAAGATCTAGTCCGGCATACCTATATTGGTCTTCGGTGTCTAATTAAGCAATTCCTCCCAGATCAGTTCTGTCACAGTGGTGGCCATATTCCAAAAACTTATTTAATTTTAGGGTAAAGCTAATTTGTTGATAAATTATGACATCGTCATCGTTGATGTTTTCCTTATTTCTACTACGATTCCTACGATTGGCTTGATCATTCATCCTCAGGACGTTCAGCCAGATATCGGCTAAATGAGTAGTAATTTTGATAAAGTTAGTGAATTTGATCAATTTTTTCCGTCAAGCTATTATTGTTTTTCGCTTTCCCGCAAATTAAGAAAAACAATGAAGGTTGTTGGCGTATGTGGTCGAAATTACTCCGCAATGAAGCCATACCCAAGGGCTGTACATATTACCAAAAACATAGTTACTATTTGTATTCCACACCACTGAGAGATCTAATGCTTAGGAACACAACCCTGTTATTGGCTTGGAATTTTCTCCACTCGCTTAGCGAAATATGTACCAGCGAAGCTTTCTCGAAATGGAGGTCATAACAATTTGAACCTGTAGCTCCGCCAAGTAAATAACATTCCAGCCTAATTTATTTGTACGTGGATGAGTTCGTTTGCTCATTTTCGGCTTACGGTGCCACATATCCACCGCCCTCATGCGGTTCAAATGCCGATACAACGCTGACCAATATATTACGAAAACACATTTACTCTAATATTCACTAAAATCGGCGTTGCCTTACTGCCGCACAGGCGATATAATTTCCCTTTCATTGAAATTTATTTTTCTGCTTCTGCGGCTAGCAGGCAATTTGTATTCATTGCGCGTTTTTTCGTGCTTAAAAGCTTCATTTCCAAAGCCATACTTTTCAGGATTGAGGAAATGTTTTGCAGATTGATTTTTACTTTCCCCCCTCTCCCTCGCTCGCTCTCTCGCTCACTCTCTCACTCTCTTTCTCACTGTCGCTCTCGAGAAAATTGGAAGTTTCGTTTTCTTTTCGGAAAAGATAGGCGTTAATTATTTTTATTACCTTCGGAACAAGATGTACGATAAAAGAAATCATTGCCGGATTGCCATTTGTGAGGGAATGTGAGCCTTTTTTTCATCTCTATTTACTTATTTATTTTGCCCAAAGCAAAACGAAAGTACAAGTGTGAAATCAAATTACAAGTAGTACCTACACTGAGCGAATTTAACCATGATTTTTTTAAAAGGGCGCATTGTTATTCACAGTCCTTTTGATTTTCGAGCAGAATGAAATATTCAAAAGAAAAATGGTTGATTCAACAACATTTTTGGTTGATTTAAAAGAAAATTTGTTTAATTACATTTCTTTTCGTTCGGTATAATTCTCATTTGGTTTATAAAATAGGACATATAGCACGTTACCACGGTTGGTAGTTTTCTACCAAACATGGTATTTCTTTTTTAAATTTTATCGATTTTGGTAGCATGGTAGTTTTTTGTTCCATTTGGTTGTTTTTAACTATAAATACTAATATTCATAATGGATACAATTGTCGATGTCCAGGCACGGAGCGCTCTATGGAAGAAGACCTTAAAGGAGTGATGCCTGATATTTTGTATCGGTATCAACCGATCACTCAATTCATCTCAATTACTTTTGTTAATTTTTGTTAAGTTTGAATGACTTTTATTTTATTTTTTTTCTTTTTATTGAATTGTTCTTTTTTTTTTAATAAAAAGTGAAAAACGAAATTGGTAGTTTTTTTTTATTAAATTTGTAGATTTTTTTTCGGGGTTTGGTTGATTTTTTTTATTTTTAAGTGGCAACCGTGCATATGAGATATGTCAATACATCTTAGAACTTTTTAAGCATTGCGAAAGCAGTCACGACAACGGAGTGACAAAATCGGATGTAGTCCATCCGATGGCTATTTTTGGGGCTATGTTCAGCAGAGGGCTCTGTGGCCATTTGCTTTGAACGTTTAATACATTTGTTTTGACTGTTCTTCTTGTATAGGTATTTTTTTGTGGAATTTTTTTTTATTTTAAAAATTATCTTGTCATTTCATTGATGTCCGTGGTTAGTTCAACAATTTAAATTTAAATCCATTTTTGAAAATTATCATTTCAATTCAACCTGAAATATGGTTGACTCAAAAGGAAAATCTTTATTTTTTCCAACAGGAAAAATTATTAAAATTAAAAATATTCCTTTTTGAATCAGTTTTGTATGTTTTTCCTTTTGATTTCACCAGTTTTCTGGTTGATTTTTTTCTCTGTGTAGAAAACAACACAAAAATGTATGTAGGATCTGCGATATAAAATAAACATGTTCCCCAAAACATGAAATGAAAAAAGAGAAAAATATCCGGAATGACTAATCCTAGACCATGTTAAATCCATTTGCCCATGCGATTCGATGCTAGTGTCCAAGCATTTCACTATTTTGCATTCTTTAAATTTTAAAGTGTAGTGGTTAGTGCTCATCGATTTAAAACACATAAAGCACTTATGCACGTTTCTAAAACAGAATTAAGCCCTTTAATCCCTTCAGTGCTAACGCTTATCCTGTGAATTTATTCCTTCCGTCTTCCTTTTCACTTTGCTTGTCTGTACCATTTCCATTTTATATACCTACATATGTACATATGTTGAATGTTTTTTTTTTTCAGGTTGCACCTACGGTCTGCGGCTACTCGAAGTACGTATACCAAATTACGTGATCAAGGGCTCGGTGGCGCAGCTGGAATGCCTATATGACTTGGACGGCGAGGCGCTGTACTCGGTGAAATGGTACAAAGATGGCAATGAATTCTATCGATATGTGCCAAGAGATATGCCGCCGGCACAAACTTTTTTACTGCCCGGCGTATCGGTAGATGTAAGTAAAACATTTCTGAAACAAAACACACAAAAAAAAATGAGCAACACAAAGTAAAAAGTAAAAATACTTTAGTCAAGTGTAAAAAAGGTAGCGCTGCGAGCAAACATACACAATTAGTCGAACATGTAGGAAAGTTCAGCACACACACACACACACTCACTCACAATGTGCCCAGTGCTCAGTGCTCAATGCTCGAGCCATATATGTAGGTACACACATATATCTGGTAAAAAATCACAGCCTTTTCACGTCCATTTTTAGTAGTTGCGGTTTGAACTTTGTGGCGATATTTTAACGACTTTAGGCAGCAGGGCTCGAATCAAAAAGGTTTCGCATGCATACATAACGACATGCTAAGCGGAGCAATATGGTTCGCTTAGTGCGGTGACTGGCTGCTGTTGGCTCACCTCCGCCCCGTCATGGGTAAATGGTCGAAGTAAATTGTTTCAGCGCGGAATGCTTTTAAAATTGTGGGAAATATTTGCCTCGAAACTAACGAAAGCAATAAATTTTGCGCTTTTTGTTCTTCAGTGATTTTGCGGTCGCTGCGGTGCGGTACCTTCGTTTTTATTTTTTCTATTTTTTTTTATTTTTTATTTTCTACCACCGCCGACAGTCATCGCAATCGCTGAGAATATGAATTCCCAGAAAGCAAGCCCACCCATTAGCCATTTTGGGTATTCAGTTAAACTGGCATTTTCCTCATCCGCTCTTTTCCGCTCGCTCCGAAAATGTTACACGAGGCTTTTGATTTGTCCTTAGATAAACCATACGTGGGTGTTTCTAATCATGTTCATATCGGTTTAATGTTTACGTCCGTAAAAATCCTGCGCTTTCCCAGGTTGCGCATTTAGATTGGCATATCGTGTCTTTTAAATGTATTTTTTAAACTTTAAAGCAAGTAAAAACGAACATTTTTCCCTAAAAGTTTTCCATGGAAATTTCGTAAGAGTCTTGGAAGAGTCTGTTTTTTTTTCCTGTCTTAGAATGAAGATGTATGAAGGGTTCTTTATATGCGCTTATATTTCAGTTAAAATAGAGAAATTTTATTTTTTCCATTCAAATATCCGATTTCCAGACCTTTAGACCTTAGAGTTTTGTGTAAGAAACGATATGGTGTTTATTCATTTGAGATTAACCCCCAGAACCACTCGGTGTAGACCATAAAGATATCAATCTGATTAGGAAGTTCATATTAGCCATGGACAGGCGATTTTTTTCTGCTAACGAAAGTTTTTGAATGGGTACTTTAGAATAACAACACATGGCAATTTTCGTTCATATCCCATTTGGACAGACAATTTTTGAAAGCGACAATGTTTGAAAAACTCCCTTTGGACACTCCCACTTTGCCTATATTAAATCAAATTAAATCAAATATATACATTTGTTAGGGAAAAATCATAGAGAATGTTCAATCTGTTTGAAATGAACAAGTTTGGCTTAACATTTTGTGAAATTTAAGTTTTCATCTTATAGACAAAACTTTTGAACAGGCAGATCTGTGAGAGCTTGAGAAGCGATAGCGCACATAATTGTCGATAAAGTTCTATAAGAAGGACTTCTTCCAAAACAAACGCATCCAATTCATCCTTTCTCTATCATTTATCAAATTTCATCAATATACATATGTTATCTCAAAAAGGTTCGGATTTAGGCCAGTTTTTATGATTTTCATAGCAGATCGTAGTACTGGAAGACACATAACAAATTTCGTCCAGATAACTCAACTCCTTCGATAACAATATTGTATACGGACAGACAGACAGAGAGACATACAAACGAGCGGACATCGAATCTCCCGGTGACGTTGATCATTTTTATATACATTTTGTATGGGCTCGCTCGACTGGTTCTGGGTGTAGCACAGGTACGCACAAACGCAATAAACCTTCGATACAGAGTGTGTCGGGTATAAAAAACCACCATAGTAAAGGTACCGGGGTTCTAGGGGAATTCAATCTCTTAAGGAATTTCCATTTAGCCTTACATTTGGCCTTTAAACTCTCGGATCAAGTGCGTTATATTATCAGCCCGATTCTAAATATTCCCCGGGAGTTTTTCCATGCGGAATTAAAAAAATCTGCCTTTTCAAGCACATTGAAGAAACAAATACTAAGGAACCCAGTATTATGATCATTTTCAAGAAAAGGTCATCATATTTTTTTTTTTTTTTTTTTTTTGTGCGACGCTTAGAAACCTTCCTTTTTCCGCGAAGAAAAATTTCTGGGGAAAAAACTCCCAGAGAATATTCATTTAAAATAGGGCTGTATAATTTAATGTTTTTTTTTTTAATTTATGCTGCAAAAATGTTATCGAAACATGTCATATTTTAATCGAAATACATTTATTAAAATCATAAAACTATATTTAAATTTATCTTCCCATAATTTTCATGCAGCTACACAACTCCAGCGATGCGATTGTGACTTTGGAAAATGTTAATCTGCAAACGGCGGGACGATTTCGCTGCGAAGTTTCCGGCGAGGCGCCTTCTTTTCAAACGGTTACTGAGCATGCCGACATGGTGGTCGTGTGTAAGTAATTCTTATAAGGAAAATATGTAGGTTAAGAAGATTCGGGAAATTCATACCAACTGCTGCAAACTTATTATTTTTCAAGCAGAAGAATCGCTTCAGTTCTCTGTTGATTTCAGGTGAAAAACAAAATTATTGAAGATTTCTGCTTTTCCCTTTTTCCATTGCCATACCTCTTTTTAATTTTCAATTTACCAACTCCAATATTTCTTGGACACACAAAAAAAAAAAAAAATGAAAGTAACCTTAAACTTGAATACAAAAGAAAATTCTATACAATTTCTCAGATTTTCTTGTTGTTTCTCTCTCTCTCTCTCTCTCTCTCTCTGTCTGCACTTTCTTAGCTTTTTCATTCGTTTGTTTTTCAAAAGAGTTGGAAATTGTTTCGCCCTTCAATCAAACTTGAATATAAATTGAAATGTAGAAACAATATTTTTTCGTTAACAGCGTAAAGTAAAACGGAATAGCAACGAATTAATTTTAAACTTCAGGAACAAAACATTTTTCTTAACAGCTTTTGATGAGATCCAAAAGGACGATTTCGTAATTGTTGGAGAAACAGCAAATCCATCGTTCTCAATAAAATGTCAACATCGAATTAAATAGAACAAGCAGTCTACCTGGTTCCAATTGGGAGTAAGGATTCAATGCACCCAATTCGAAATAAGACAGAATTCAACTTTCGGAATGCAATAAAATTTCTCAATGTTTTATTTTCTTTAATATTCGTCCGGGCTTAGGGTCCAAGCATTTCTATAACGAAATGTTAATTTTTGTCAATCGGAAAAAAAATTCTTTTTTTTAAATTGCCGAAAATGAATGTGGAAAGCTGATGCGATCGATTTCGAATCCAACTACGAGTTCATCATCAGGCATCTTTACCAACATCTTAGCCACTTCAATGCTTTTTTTTTCAGCATCGAATTTCAAATATTTAGCCTAGGTACGAAAGATTTTTCAGACTTCAAGTGAAAATGTCTTACAGGAATAGTTTCTACTGAATTATATTTTACATTAAGTACTTGTATTTCAATCATAATTTACTTCATATAAGTATATGAAGTTATTATCGACATTAAGTAAGACCTTTCACTAAACAAATTCCTTTTTTTATGGGAACAGCTCTGCCCGACCAGGGACCACCGAAAATAACAGGAGGCCGGCCACGTTATCAAATTGGAGATTGGGTTAATGTTAACTGCACTGCCGGCCGCTCGAAGCCTGCGGTGCAATTAACTTGGTACGTGAATGGACACGAAGTGGATCCGTTTATGACGAAAAAGTATGCTACAATATTGCATGGGCGCGATGCATTGGAAACCACAATTTTAGGATTGAACTTTCGTGTTGAACAGCATCATTTTCGCAAGGGAGATATGAAATTGAAGGTAATTGAAATTGTGATCAGTAGCTTGCTTGCTTCATAATGGTCGTCTACAATTCGCCCATGGTAGTCATATCGAATTCGGGGGGAAATTTGAGCTACTTCCAATCAGGAAATTTGCTTTATTTACTTACTATAGCTAATGAGCTGCGTCTACAGCTTTACCAGTTCAATCGTCAACTGGTGTCCGCTCGAACATATGCTCATACAAAGTTTCAATAGGAGAATACAATGGCACGGGTACAGTTAGTCACTATTACCGGTGACGGAGGATTTAGGGACAGATTGAATCAGTCACTAGTGATAATTACTGCAGGGAAAAGATAGGCGTATCTACGCATTAACGTAGTAAAAGACACAAAAAACAGGAGAAGATCATAGGATGTTTCTTAAAGTGCCATTCAGTGTTCAAAACAAGTCGATAATATAGTGATTTTAAAGTTATTACAATGCTTGACTGGGATATTAAAGCAGACATTTGAAACGAAGAGGCATTATAAGGTCAAAGCTTTAGGTTGAATTCTTTATAATTACTGTACTATTCATCCTTTAAAAAATATTTTTAATTTTTTTTTAGTTTAGTTTAATCTTTTTATCTTTTTTATTTGTATATTAAATTTTATTTTATTTATTTATTATTTATATTTAAATATTTTAATAATTTTTTTGAACATGAATCAAAGATCTGAAGGGCATTTTTCAAGGAAATGAACTGCAAGGCTTTCACGAAAAATTATTTAATTCTGTTCATGACCGGCATAACGACTTAAGTCCATTTAGTTTTTTATAGAACAAATCCGTTTATAACGGAAATTTGCTATTTAAGTAGTTTACTTTCAGTTAAAAATTCAAAAAGTATTTTGAATCACAATCCAGTTGTCCTGAAAGTTTGCTGCAAAAAAAAACTTAAATCCGCAATTCCCGGGAAAAACGACCGATGTGACCATTTTCATGGAAAAACGCCTGTAGTAACTATCGGCACCGCGTCAATTTGCAACAATATTTTCGTACATTAAAGGTAGCATTTAAAATTCCTACATTAAATGATAAATCCTTCTTTTCTTATTAAATTGTCCTGGCTGAAATATTTGCGCATTTAAAATGGATTTTTCTCGCAAAACAGAAAAGTGGAATTAGCTCGTTTTGGCGGTCAACCACAGAATTGTTTTGAAAATTTTTGTTGGATTTTTTAAAGCGTTTTTCCTATCCTATTAAGAGTTAAAAAACTGTTGGCGATAGGGTTGAGTTTCGGGTGAAAGCTCTTATTTGAGGTTGCTTAGAAAAAATTGAGTAAGAAATGAAAACACCGAATTTCGTTATTTTATTTTGGAAATTTTTAGTTCTTCTTTTTGTTCCTAGCAAAAAATTTTATCTAGTTATATTATAAGATGGATTTTTTTTATTTTTATATCTATTCCAACATTTCCAACAGTGTGTCGCTGCACTATCGACTTTCTATTGGCGCAGTAACGAAGAGTCCGTCGAGGGTGATCGCCCGCAAAAAGCGCCGGTCCTTGAATCTCGCGAGACTGTCTACGCCAGTAATTCTCGCGCCGATCCCGTCCAAGGTACGTCATATCGGGAAATCTTTGTTACCAAACTCTTATCGTTTTTCATTCAACCAAATGCAGCCAGCAATTCGGACTCTTTCAAAAGAAAGAACTCACAAAATCTTTTGTTCATATTGTTGCTGGCAGTAGCCATTATTTACAATAGTTGCATCTTTGAGTGTCTGCATTTGCGAAAATTGAACAATTGCTATGGGCAAAAATACGAACGCAAAGAAAATGGGCAAAAAACTATTTCAAAGGATATAGAAAAAGCACCACAAGAACTCGAAGAAGTGCAAAGACCAAGCGAATCTCCAGGCGTTCAGAGATGCAATAAAAGAAATTTCTTCAAGCTTTTGAATTTGACATTTTTAACATTGAAAACATGCCCACCATCAACGGCAGCCACCACAGTGTTTGCGTCGTCATCGTCATCGTTATCATTATTTGGAAAATTTCCTGTTTCCGCAAAAAGTTTCTTTGTTATTGTTGCAGTACAAAAACCCGGGACATGCAGGTAGCTGAGACATGAAACTGTAGCGAAAATAAGTGTGTAAATTTCTTAAAAATCTTAAGTCAAGCTTGAGAGACTTTCGAGCAAAATTGCGATTTTGAATTGATCTAAAAAGTTGGAACACTTTTCAAGCCATTCAAAACTCAAGTCACCAAAAACAGCATTTATATTTTAAGAAACCTAACAAAACAAAAAAATTCGGTCTGAAAGTAATCAAAGCCATTAATGATAACTATCAGGGACGTGAACCGGTTTTGAACCGGAAAACCGCTATATTTAATGCGTGAACCGAACCGAAGTTTTTTACAAATGTTTGAACCGAACCGAAAACCGAACCCTTTTTATAAAGGTTAAGGGTTTCATTTTTGCCTGCAGCTATGCACAGTGGTCGCTCCCATAGGTAAAAAATAAAAAAATCGAAGTCGATATTCTTACGAAATTAGTATCGATACCATCTCTAATATGAGTAAGGTAACCACCACTAACATTTTATTGTGCAAATTTTAAACCTAAAAGGTAAAAACTTGCGTTAGAGGTGGGAGCACGTATTAAAAATTTTTTTTTCTTCTTCACTGAAACCCCGGTTCATAGAAGTAGAAAACCCGGTTCGACGAAGCAATCCAAAAGTTCAAACACGTTTCGAACCGCCGAACGAACCGAGCCGGGCGAATTTTCCACCCGGTTCACGTCCCAGATAATTATCATTCCAATTATAATTGGTATGCTGCCATAAAATAGCTTTCCGCGGAGGATCATTGAAAAAATGACTGGTGATTTTAGACCTTGAAAATGAGTCGCTGCGGAGTAAAAATTCAAAGCTAAAGCTTGGCCACAAAAACTAATTGCCGAATACTCAGGTGCATGAAGTCAGATCAAGACCGTAGATATGTTACTTCTTTTATAAACTTTTTTTTTTTTTTTGGAAATATCATTCGGCAGCAGCACATCTTATAAACGTGTGTAATCACTCGATTTTTGGACTCTAATAAATTCTTTGTTAAAATAAAATAAGGCATCTGTACTGTATTTTGAATATTATGAAATCGAAAAGTCTAACTTAAAAACACATATCGTAAATTAAATAGCATGCCAAAGTTTTTAATCTTAATTCTTTAAATCTATAAGGATTTTAAAACATGTTTAAATCGATGTCATTTCTAGTTATAAGGCTTAAAAAGAAAACTTTCCAAAGAATCTTAATCGTTAAATCGTAGAAAAAAAAAAAGAAAAAAAAACGCTTTCATTTAAGATGTTGATTTTACAAATGCAAAATCAAAGACTTTAAAGTATATTATCGTGTAATTCTTTAATTCTGATAGAAATCATCATCCTTTCTTCCGCTTGATGTTCTTCTTCTGCCTAAGCAGATAGTCAAAAACTGAAAGGCTCATACTTATACTTTTAAGTCTCAACGTCTTCAACCTAGCTTAAACTGTTTGAAGGCTTAAACTTTCAAATGATAGTCTTCAGGAGAACTTAAACCAGGCTTATTGATTTTATTTGAAAATTTTCGAAAAATTCAAATACTTATAGCAAATGTATTTGATTGAGTTTAATCTGCTTGAAGACTAAGGCCCATTTGCTTCTGTTCTAAAAGAATATATTCGACAATTTAAACTTTCAAAGATCTTAAACTGAGTTGAAGACTGCGCCCCTTAATGCACTGTTGCCAAATTTTTAGGGGAGTATTCCCCTGAATGTCTCAAAACAAGATTAAAATTTAATTTTGAAATTTTCCAAAAATAAAAACTTGGTCCCATAAAATACTCCCTGGCTACTCTTTTGCCCAAAAACTCGACTAAAGATCATAACTATCTTTTAATTTAGGGGAGATTACCCAAAACTGGCAACAGTGCCTAAATGTAAATAATAAAAAGTGTGAACTCGACTTCGAAATAGTGTAAGATGTGTTTAAGGGCACTCCTATGTATGTATAAGTGAACATGACATGGGGAGAGTGCTCATCTTATATACGTTCATGCTCGGGCGCCTAAAATTTTCGAACCATTTATATTTTTCGTTTGCCATAAGTGTCCGTACAGTTCAGTTTTATTCTTATATATAGTATAACATAAACAAAAATAAAAAATAATTTGTATATATTAGGTTGTGAGCATTTTACGATATAAATTTGCTATGAACCAGAAAAAATGAAAAACGCGAAATCGTTCGCCTCTTAAGTATTACTTCAAAACTCAATACCTCAAAGAAAAATCAAATCGAAACTTTTTTAATGGCACCTCAACTCATTCAATAATATTTATATTATTTTCTCCAATTGGAGTTATTTTACGCGATTTTTTAAAATTTCCTTTTACGAATCGGAGCTGAGTATGAAAAGCAAACTGAAACGTAAAAAAATGTTGCCATTTCAGGGGAATATAAAAAAATAAAATTTTCACTGCCCATTGCTTATTGTAATACCATTGGTACTGCACATTTTCTATCATTGAAATGAGAAACTGCCATTACTTGATTTAATTAATAAAAAAATAGATTAAAAGAAAAGCCGAACTCCATCCGAAATGGGGTTTTTTTTTTTGGATTCCCGACAGTTTTCAAAAATCAAATGAAAATATATGTATGTAAATGTGAATGTTATCCAATCAAAATGAATTCAAACTAGCAATAGGAATTGTCAGAGACCTTTGTTTTAGCTGTGGCTTTGCCATGAAGCATCCGGGGTATATGTATGTGTATGTACATTGTACATGTGTAATTTATGAAACTCAAAAACTTTAATGAAAAATCTAGAATGTCATATTGAGTGTCACATTGTCAATTGTGCCGCAGCACAATGCATCAATTGTATATAAATAACTAGATAAATTGTTTTAATATAAAATCGAAAATATTCCATTAATTTATTTAAGCGCAGCATAAGAAAACTCGTGTAAATAGACTATTTTAACTGTTCGGAAAACCAAATATTATAATTGTAATAAAAGTCAAAATAAATGTTTATTTCTTCCCGAGTTATTTCAGCGGACATAAAATTCACATGCAGACATTAGATCAGCGATGTTCGCGCCATACATCATTTGATGGCCCTCCTTTCACACGTATTGCTTACGCTCTTTGTTCAGTCGGTAGCAAGAGGCCGACGAAACAACATCGCGCGCATTAGTCCAGCTTTCTCTTTTTACTTAGGAGAGAAATTGTATCTCGGAAAAGCAGTATCAAGAAAAATGATAAGTGCCACTAAGTAGCTATGTTTGAGGCCTCATTACGAAGGTTTGTGATTACATGCTTTGTTTCCTCATGTATTGGGAAGTCTTTTCATCGGGAAAACAACAACATCGACGCGCAGTCAGCTTTGTCTTTCACTTCAAAGTAATTTGTTATCTTTTCAGGAAAAGCTGATAAAAATAAAGTAGGCACTTGCTGCTTGTATGAAGTCTTTTAAGCAAAAAATAGACTTAGTGCGCTATAGTCGGAGTTGTGTCACTTTAGTTGACTGGGTGCGATATGAATGCAATTATTTAAATTTTTCACGAAGTTTTGAAAGCTCGAAATTGTACCACGCATACGGAATTAATGCTAAAACTTAATTTAAAATATATATTTAAGTTGTTCACCCATTTATTCGCTCAATCCCACTTGCTTACGTCAAGTTCTGAAATATGCTATTGTCGCTTGCATAAATAAACTTGGTGAGTTTTGAGCAAATATAATTTCGTTCGCAGGGGTGATAAGGTACTCAGGCAAGCCCGATAACACAGATAAATATTTTGGGAAAAAGTTGACTCTCGGCCGGGCCTGTTAAAACTTTGGCAGAGAGACTTTTACAAGAGGCATTTAGGGCCCAGAATTCAACTTTCCGTAAGTAGGTATATCTTCCAGTTTTGGTATAAGAACATAGTGCTGTAGGTAACATTAAAACCACTAAAAGCACATCCCTCTGTCTGCAGAATTTCCTTAAGTAGCTCAATTTTTTGATACGGAAAATGTATACAGATAGACGGACATGCGGGTATGGTGGAATTTATTCTCCTAGTGAATCATATCTGCACATAATTTTGCTTATAGCGGGAGATTCTGGACGTTAGGTACACCCGCCTGAACAAACGTAATAATGCAGTGTACTGTGTGACTCATGTAAAAGCAAATTCATGCGTTTTCCGTACATTCGTTTTTTACCTTTGCATTGCTGGCAGTTACCCACTGCAAGCCTCATACGGAAAGAGTTATTTTTTCTTATGCTTTTTAATGGTCTTTACCAAATAGAAAGTATAATTTAAAGTTCTTTGTGAATGTTTTTCAATAAAAGAAGAGACGTAACTCGAAAACGCTATGACAAAATCGAATTAGTAAATCTTTTGGGAATTTACAAATAAACTGAAAATATATTTTAAATATAGCTTAAGCACACAGAGAATGCTTTCGTATTAAGCATTGAAAGACCTACAGCCCAATTCTGAATATTCCCGGGGAACGAATTCCCAGGGAATTTACTTTTCTCGAGACTAAAATTCTCCTTTTTCAAATAGATAGGGTAAGGAAAATTATGGGTATGGGTAAAATACCCATTTCCCATCAAATTTCTTCCCCCAAATATTAAAAAAAATTTTTTTATAGAAAAATTGAGCTATTGAAGAGTGCACAAAATATCAAAAATAACAATTTTTTTCAGTGTAAAATTGTTGGAAAAATGGTTAAAGCGCAATTACAAAAGCTTAGCCACTTTTTTTTATTTTTTACTTTTTTCGAATTTCGTTTAAAGTATTAAGAACATGTTATGCAAGTTTGAAAATAGGATATTCTTTATATTAGTTAAGGAGATAAAAAGAATTGAAAATGCCTAGCCAGCAATAATCGCTCAATAACAACGAAGCGAACGTGTAAAGTTTCCATAAAGTTGTTGTTGCAAACTCTTCAAATAGCAAGACTGTCAAAGTGCATCTGTGTGTGAGTGGCTTTTGTTCTTTTTTTTTTATTTGCTCATTGCAATAGGCATTTGCAATTTTACGTGTTCTTTTGTGAAAGAGAAGAGAGAGAGAGAGAGAGAGAGAGAGTGCAGAAATTTCAAAGAGAATAGAAGAATTAAATACCTAGTTTACAGTTATTTGTGTTCATCCTTTGTTATTTGTTTTTTTATGCTTAAATTCAATCAGCATTGGCCTAATCTTTTTGCATCATGAGAGAGAGCGAATTTTTTTTTCAGTTCGCTTTTGTGTGTGGTCGCGTGCGTTCGGTTCGTTTTCAGTGCGTTTTTATTCAAATTAAAATAAATCAAAGAAATGCGTCGTAAGCGCCGCAATCTAACTGTTAATGTGGAAAGACGTTTATTTTCTCGATCGGTCGAATGTGCAAAAATAATGCATTAGTTTAAGAAATTTTGTTGAAAGTGAATTCTTCATGCGTTGTTGTTAAAATGTCGGTGTCCGTTTTTCGCGTATAGGCGGGTATAGGAAGCAGCACTGTTGTTCGCTCAGCTATTCCTTTTTTTTTTTTTGTCGAACTCACCGCATAGCTTGACAACAGGCTCTTCGTTTTCTCTTGATTGAATCGATCACTGACTGTCATTGTGTGCGTTTGCTATTTTTTCGACTCGTTCTACGGCGTACTTTGCGAACTGAAAACAGTCTCAGTAACAGTGAATCGAAAGTTGGTAAAAAATCTCCGCGCGGTTACACAAAACAAAAAGAAATCAAACCCAAATTGTATAACGAACCCAATTTTAGTGAAGTGTGTGTGTGTGCTCCGTGCAGTGAAGAGATCCGAACCTCGTAAAGCGCGTTAATTGTTAAAAAAAAAAAAATAAAAATAAAACGGGACTTTAAATCCGCTCGATCCACCGCGTTAAAAAAAAAATTGGTTTAAACCATGATACAAAGAGAGCAAGATAGCGCCACTTCGAGTACCGCTATTTTGTAGCATTCGTATTGTTGTTGTTTCCCATGTAAAGGAAAGTTGTAACGTTGAGCTTAGCATGCAAAACAACAACAACGAAGCTCTCATTTTGAATTTGTGACATCATCGGGTTGAAGTGGCGCTATCTTGTTTCTTGTATCATGGGTTCAAACGGTCACTCTCGCCGCGTAATTCGCCAGCGCCATTGTCTTTGTCGTTCTATCTCCACAACCCCGAAAGCCCTACGCTCATCTGAAGAACCACGGAGCAGCCCAGAATTCTACCAGGTACGTGATTTCCCTATATTTTGATTCCTCGTCCAGCCATACGGCACGCTAACAATCGGCATTGCATTAACTGATCTAAAGCCTGTCTCAGGTCTGCTTTTTAAATTTCAATACTTTAAATATCTACATACATATGTATATTCTATCTATCGCTTTCGAGTAACGTTTCCTATATAAGTATCCAATTTAGAATTTGTCGAATTACGTATACTTTTATCTTTCTAAGAGAAAGTTCTTCGAATATTGTGAAACTCATAACGCCTGACTGTTTGGTACACTGTCAGCCCTTGATACAGCCTGCAAACTTCCCTGGACTGCTTACGTTTTAAATAAAATTTAAAGATTACCTTTATTTGAAATTATTGTTGTAAGAAATTGAAAAAAACTTTCATACCAGTCAGTCCTGTTATTTTACGTTTGATCTGCGGAAAAATTTCTAGTAATCTGAAATTTGGTGTTATTTTTCGTTACCTTTTACTCGGAGGTCAATAGAGTTCAGTACACAAAAAAAAGTTTCTTCGTAAAATTATCTACAGAAAAATTCTTAAGTACGGGAAACGTTCGTACGGGAGGTTGCAAGAATTAAGATTGCCCAGGATGGATTTTCGTACTTTGAAAGTTCAATGCTTTATACCTGAAGGAGCTTTATCCGATATTTGTAGATAACTGTTTAACAATCTAAGGCCCGATATTACAGTGCATACTTAAGTTAAGGAAGCTTGAAGACTTAAGAACACTTTAAGTGTCAAGCGATTTAACAGTCAATTTTTATCCAAAACTCACGAAAATTGTTTTCGGCAGGCAACATTTGAAAAAGCCTATATTTTTTATTTATACTTTTTTAAAATTCGTAAAATTAGTGAAATTCCTTCATTAAATTAATTTGAAAACTTATTTAAGGAGCACTTAAAATTTGTACTGTTAAAATGCTTTACAGACTTAAGCTTTACTTAAGTGCTAAGGAGACCTTAAGTATGCACTGTAATATCGGGCCTTAATCTTCTAAAGATATGGATATGAAATGGCATTGCAATTTTTGTTTTTATTATTAAAATAAGAAACGTTTTGCTGTATTGATACTTGTTATGAACTGTATTTGTTATACCCACAGAGCTCAGGAGCTTTCTCGATGATAATTTCACAGTTGATGGGAAAGAAAGCCTTGAAGATTTTGTTCTTTAGTTTTCATTTACTTTCACTTCTGTTTATGCAAAAGAGAAAAGGGTATTGAAAAAAGGAATAAGGAGGTAATTTAAGATATGCAACAAATTGTTTTAATTTCGTCTTTTTGGTTTTTGTTGAATTTTGCATCACGCTGACTAGAACTGAAGACTATAAGCTAGAGATTAGCTTTGCTAGGACACAATAGTTCGGGATATGTCTGAGAAAGCTAATAAGCTTGGAGAAATTAGTCGAGTCGAATCAGTCAGCTTTGAAAAGCCACTTCAAATGGAAAATGCCATTGGCCGAGCTAATATGAAGAAAATATTAAATTCGAAACTTTTGTGCGAAGTCAACCAGCTTAATTCGACTCAATTCTATACCGTTTGAAAACTCGCATGACACAATATAGACACGCAAATAGGAATAACGAAGCTCAAAAGGTTTCGACAAAAACTTTCCAATAAAATTGTGCAAATAAAAAGTTGAACTGAAAGTTTAAAAGCTCGCAGATACTTGCGATTGAAACGTGAGCGATTCAATGCAGTTGTACTTTTGTTATGTGAGCGGATAGCTTCGTTGTATTTCGACAAACGTTAGCCCGCTTACACAGAGAATCCTTATCGACGGCTACCAGCCAACAGATGAAAAAAGACGAACAAGTTGTAAAAGAACTGCAAGCATTTGAAGTAAATAGCTGGCAAGGTCCCGGAAACCGAGCGATCAAATGGTATATGTATATGGCGAAAGTGAAAAAGTGCCAAAGGAACGGACGAAGGTGTAACTCTTCTACACGTGACTCGAAGAGCTCCATAGCTCATAGAGCAGATGAATTCGGAAATCGTTTTTTTTTATCATTTATTGAGTTCGAGCTTTGAATTGCGATTGATTTTAGAAAATACATTACTGCTGCATAGAGGGTGGTACGAGCATATGTGTGCGTTTTGTTTGTTCTTATATTGCACTGAGCTCATAATAGTGACACAGCCATAAATTGCGCAACTTGAGCACTTTTCACGAAAAATAAAAAAGAAATTTCCTCAAGTGAGTGGTACACAATATTTGCTTAAACTTCGCCCGGAATACCATATTTGTTTCGAACTTTGCTGAAACCTAAAGGGCTCGAAAGTAAGTTCCCTCAAAATGACAATCATTGCGTTTTAAACTATGATAAAATTCTGTAAAAATGTCCAAACTAATGCATTTGGAAAATGTCCTTCAAATCTTTGACTTTTTATGCTGGAAAAATCATTTAAAATTAATATTTTGCCTATTTTATTTGCCCATTTTGAACCAGCGAAGACCATACAAACAAATATAGAATGATTAGTTCACAGAATTCGATTAACATGGTCTTGTCTCTGTCCATGTCGTCGTCCGTTCGCGTCCCTCATAGTCCGCGCGCGTTATACAGTAATCTATCAAGAGTTGAATATCGACAATGGTATCGTTACGACAATAAAAAGTTCAAATGCGACAGTTGGGTACTCCTACTGTTAGAAAAACAAAAACTGCTCTAAAGAAGTTTTCTATTTGAATTGTAAATAAGCATATTTTCAAAGAAATTGAGCGTTTTCGTAGTTCTAAATTCAAATGGGCTTGAACGAATCAAGCTTCTTGTAGCTTACATCCAAATTCTGATCATTTAAGGGTACTCCAGACTAGGGTTTACAAAAACATTGCCTATCGGACTTTTCGCAATATTTATACTTAAATGCGTATAAGCTCGATAAGATAAAAATGAATGCGACAAGGTTTTCATAAAAAATAGAAAAGCGTATGACCTTTCAAACACTCTTGATAAAAGTATTTAACTTGTTCGGTATTCTATTAGGTAAACACCTCTAACCCTTTCATTACGCAACACAAGAATATATTCGAAAACAAGCGACACTCATACAATGAGGAATGTTATCTGAAAATTGTACGATGTAAATTGGGTCTTAGTATAAAATAAAATTTTCTGTATGTGCAGCGTTTTGTATGCACTCCTAAAACTCAACCGATTTTAATGAAACTTTGTCAGAATGTTGTTTATACTTAAAAACGAATATATACAAAAAATGGTTCAAATCTGACAGGCCCTAGGGGTACATCCACTGCAGTCCACTGGATAACTGCCTTTTCAGTATAAATGGCATCATAGTTTCGTATGTTGTCACATTCGTAAACAAAAATTTTAATATATTTTGGTTTTGTAATTTCTTAGTTAGTTCTTAATTTCTTATAAACATTGCCATCAGAAATTATAATAAAGCGTTAATGAATACTGATCATCCTTAACATATGCAATGATTTTTTTTTTTAATATCCAGACATTTGCGCGGTGATTTTTAACATAAAAATTGACTTTATCGAGACAATCGTAAGTGGGCGGTAAATATTTTTTCATAGATCGTTAGAACAGACTCCAGACTTTTAATTTTTATCAACTAGAAGACAAAGCACGACAAAGCATATAAACTTTTTGTCCATTGAAAAAAGGAAAGGCGAGGTAGAATTTTTTATAGCCTCCTCTTCGATATTCAATAAAATGCCACAATTTTTAATTCCTTTTAAAAATCAAACTCTAAATTTTAATAAAAAATCACCTTTATAGCAACACTGGTAGATTTAATCCGAAAAAAATGGGAACCAATTTGGAATTTCTTTTTTTAATTTTTCGAAGAAAAAACATTTTCTATCTTTAGCTTAATTTTTTAACATAAAAAAATTATGTTTTTTGAAAAAACAGTTTTGAATTATTTTTATCTAGAGTTTTCTCAGTTAGATTAAATCGACAAATCATAAAATTAGGATGTCAAAAAATCCTATTTTGCCGCTGAAATCTCACTGTGAGCCGGTTCAAAATGGGTCCATATTTTCTTCTATTGAATTTGTTAATGGCAATGAATACGAAGAAACCCTCTCAAAATAAAATAATTTCAATCAGGTTTAAACCTCAAAATAAAGGCCCTAAGAGAATTTTTCTGAGGAATGAGCTTGGATACTTTTCCAGCAATTTTTCATTGGTTTTGTTTCGTGATTTTGAAGGCATTCTTTTCAGAGCCCTAGTCATAACTCTTAATATGATATCCGCGACGAAATAGCCGGATCGACAATTTCTACCTCCTTTTTGACTAAGAAAGAAGTTTTATTTTCCGCACAGGTGTGTTTTTTTTTCGCAAAAGCTAAAACAGCATCTAAAAACCGCACAATAGTTATAGCTCCAAAGAAATCTTACGGGTATGTGATTGGTTTCCCTTTCGCGGGAAAGGTAATTCAATATCGAAATTGATGTGATTAATTCTCCTTTTTCCCAGATTGTGAGGGATATTGAATTACTTTAATAGAGAATGCATATCGCCAGTTAGATCATGAGGTAATTCAAATTCCTCCACAATCTAGAGAAAGGGAAATCACATCAGTTGGGAATTGAATTCCCCGGGAAAGGAAAAATAATCACATACCCGTTAAAGTCACTTTTTCCTACAAAACCAATCAACGAAATATTTACAATTTGTTTCAAAAGCCTCAAAAGCTGAAGAGGAAAATTTTATGAATTAAAAAAAAAAAAATCTCTCCGTAGACAGCGCACCCGGAGAGCTGAATTCTACACCCATTGAACAGCTTTACCATAATATCGCTAATAAATTCTTTACGTTATGTAGCGTCACGCTTAATGTCGTTACATAGAAACGAATGGAATAAATTTATTGCATTAAGGATTTTAAAGTACTTACTTACATACATGATACCTTTAACGAATTGTTTCTATGCGAACGAACGTTAAAAGGCCGTAAAGCGAAAAGGTGGAAAAGGACAAAGGAGGAAAACCTTAGGCGCCCTCCAATCTACAATATTTTTTTTAAATGAAAAAATAGAAGCGATTAACGCAATCTGGGCATACCTAATTTTATTGCGCACATGCGGTCAACAGACCATTTTCGCTCATAAGTCACCTCTCAGACCGTGGTATTAGCCAAATCTCTTTCGGTTTTGAATAACGCGTAAATCAGATTTGTCATCGGATCCAGCGGCAAATAAACGATGATTCGGAGAGCAAAACAGCATCACCACCACCTCGGCAACGATGACAGGTTACACTAAGGTAAGCTGCTGGTAGTCATTAAAAGCGATGAAGAAAAAGTTAATGCTCAGCATTCTCTTCTGGGCGAAAAATTTGATATCCTTGCACACACAATTCAGCGATAACAAGGGCCCGGCTCGAGAACGTTAATACCTGCTTGAAAAATTATGCCATGTTAACTGACAAATACCGTATGATACCGAAATCCTGCACAATTCAAGTTCGGTATTTGCTTGTTTGCCAAGCGTTCTTACCAAATTTGACCATTTATTTTAAGCTTATCTCCAATTTGCTTCAATGTCAACCACAATCAGGGCAATGATTGCTTCTAAGGCCACAATGCTGTAATGGGTACGCATTCCAATCAAAGTCCAAATAGGTTTTATTAAAGAAATAAACCGAAAATCGAGAACTGAGGTTTGGAAAGTATTTTAAATATTTTAGTTTATTTATTGACAGCAAGGGGCTTATTATTGAGACTAGGTTTTGTCATTGTGTTTCGTGGTTTTTGGTACAATTTGTGTCGCTGTTTTAGAGTGCCTCAAAAATGTTTTTCATACATTTCCATATTTGAAACGAACAGTTTCACTATTTCGGTTTAGTAGGTAAATGAAATTTAATTTCTTTATTTTTTTCAAATTTAAAAAGAATATGGGCGTTTACACCGTAAAATTCATCGCGGGCGAAGAATTGAATTGTCTTGTAAGCTCTTTGGCTCGTAAGCATGAAGATAAGATTAGACCAGTGATGGCCAAACCTATACGTAAACATTCATAATTGTGTGTGTGTGTGAATGCAGTGCCGTAGCAATTCTGTTTTGCGTGAGGGGGTAAAATTATTTTTCCAATTTGCGTGGGGGAGCAAAATTATTTTTTCAATTTTATTCATGGGCAAAAACAAAAAAGCGTGGGGGGCAAAGCCCCCTCTTGCCCCTATGGTTGCTACGGCACTGTGTGAATGCGCTGTCGACTTCGCTGATTTGCTTTGGCGAAGTTTGTTTTTTACACACACGAACGCAGCCGACCGGTTTTCGCACGAATCGGTATACGCTATACGTGTGCGACTACTGCGTCGGCAGAAATTTGTCTTCCAAGCACATGTGCTTGGGTAATCGAAATTTGGCCGACACTGGATTAGACCTTTTTCTCGAGTTTTTGAACAATTACTTAGTTTGACATGCAAAAAGCATAACTGAAGCCAAGTCGATATTTAAGCGTTAACTCCATTGACTTAAGTCAGATATCCAATTCATTTTCATGCATATTTTACCACACTGAGCGAACGTAACAATGATTTTTTTTCAAAAGGGCACATTGTTATTCTCAGTCCTTTTGATTTTCGAGCAGAACAAAAATTTCAAAAGAAAAATGGTTGACTCAACAAAATTTTTGGTTGATTTGAAAGAGAAATATGTTTTAATTACATTTCTTTACGTTGGTATAATTCTCATTTGCTTTATAAAATAGGTTATATAAGATATTTATGCATATTAGTAACTTTTTAAGCATTGCGAAAGCAGTCACGACAAGGAGTGACAAAATCGGATGAAGTCCATCCGATGGCTATTTTTGGGGCTATGTTCAGCGGAGGGCTCATTTGCTTTGAAAGTTAAAATAAATTTGTTTCAATATTTCTTCCGTTAAAAAAATATCTTATCATTTCATTGATGTCCGTGGTTGGTTCAACAATTTAAATTTAAATCCATTTTTGAAAATTATCATTGTCGATTCAACCTGAAATATGGTTGATGCAAAGGGAAAAATCTTTATTTTAGCCAACAAGTAAAATTATTAAATTAAAAATATTCCCTTTTGAAGCTGTTTTGTATGTTTTTCCTTTTGAATTAACCAATTTTCTGGTTGAGTTGCAATTATCTATAACCCATATTCCAATAGAAAGTCGCTCAATCGAAACATTGTTCATTTGGATATTTCTATTGAATATTTTGTTTTTATAAAATTTTCTCAAAAACAGACAGTATGCATTCTCTTTTCCTATCCTTTATCTCACTGAGGACATACCAAGTGGGAATATGTGTGAGGCATGATTTTAAAAACAATTATTAATATGAATTATTTGATTTATTTGAAAAGAAACGGAATGCAATAAATAATGAACAGAAAAGTAATGTGTCATCACATAAACAGTTTTTTTTTGTGCATTGAAAAGGAAGGCAAAATAGAAGGATTACTTGAAAATTCTTGATTATAAATTGTATTTAAAGGTAATGCAAAACAGAAGTCCTTACATTTCCTATGACATCGCCGTGTTAAAAATAATAGGCCTATTCACGAGACCTCGGTATCGTTGCAAAAATGTAAAAGTTGTAAAAATTTAGTTAGGCTTCCAACAACATGCTATTGAAAAATCTTCCACTTTTGCCACGATTTTCCCGCTGGGTATTTCTTGAAGGAAGATATATCATCTTAGATGATCAAAAATCGAATTCAAATCGAGATTTCCATCACAATTCAGATAACAATTAAGAAGATTTGTGATCTTGGCGATTAGATAAAGTGTGTCCCGTGGGAAAATTTGTACCAAAAAGCACAGAATTTATGAAAATAATGGCTACGCTTATATTTCTTTTGCAATAAGTATCGTTATTCACAAATTTCATTGTTAGCTTAGTTTATTGCAATTGAAATGACCTAAATGACCTAATGGTCATCTAAAAAAATGTTAAATGTAGAGAAAACGACTTTAGCTATAGGTACTTGACCCGAGACAGGAGAAAAATCTTGAAGTGGGTTTGCAAAAGCTACGATTGTTTTCGTTTGCAAACAAAATCCAAAGTCCCTAAAAGTCGTAAAGTCCCTCAAGATGATTTCTTATCGCAGCATTTTTCGATTATCCTAGTTATAAAATTATGATATGTATACATATTTATGATCCTTTAATTTATTTTTTTTTTACGTTCAACTCTATGCTCTCAATTCCTTCTATCATGAACGCCATGCACGAGTATTGCTCTCAGATCAAAAATTATATACATACATATGTATGTATATATGTTTATATGTCTGAATGGTGGCAGAAATGTCAAGCTTCTTAAAAACCCCTAAGTTGATAACTTCAAGACATACATACATACGTTAAGTACCTTGTTTGACACTGAAGCAATGTGGACTTACGTATGTTTATTGGCTGCAATTTCCCGGAAAGAATTTTTCCACAAAATGAGTACAAGCCTTGCACGAGCCACTGATTCATATTGGAATGACAGCGTCAATGTCAAAAGCTATCTCATCACAAGGAGTTGCTGATGAAATCGATGAAACGACATGTTCGTTATGTCCACATGTGAAACTTGGTCGAAGCTAATTCAAAGGTAGAAAAAAGTGTATGAGAAAGCCAACGCTCTGAGACGGAGATGACAAGTATTTAGAAGGGAAGCACTTAGAGGTTTTTTTTTTTTTTTTGCAAGCAAGCTACCCAGGGGGAAATGTCCCGCGGACATCCCCGATGATGTCCTAGTGACTTCGGAGCCGGAATGCATGCTATTTCCGGCGACACTTTGTATGACATTTACACAGGAGCTGATAGGGACTTCAGCGGTGACATTATCACCGGAAACTAGAAAATGTCACTGGTCATGCTAGGGGATGCGATGGCGAAAAAAGCATTTGAGAGCAGCACATTGCTCTTTTCTCTCTAAATGTCAATTTATAGAAACCAGTTTGATAACTCTCTTCTTTGCCCTCTCTTTGAATGTTTCGAAAATTTTTTAAAATCTATTTTTAACAAGTTTTATTCGTCTCTGCCAGTGATCGAACCCGCGATTTTCGGATTCTGAGTCGAGCACTCATCATCTACGCCCTTCATGCTAACGATGAACTGACGCTAAAATCTTATTTAAATTTCAGTAGCCAATGAGAGTCAAGCACATGAACAGCATTCCTCCACGATGACATGTCCTCCAAGATGTCATGCATGACAATGTCACCTATATGTCATCGATGACATCATTGGTGACTTTGTCATGCAGGAGATAACTTTCCGCTGGGTAAGCACGCAAGCACAGCACATAGTAAACGCATGGCATGTACTTGAAAGACACATGTACAGGAATTTCTATGGGTATTAAAGTCTGGACAAGACCGAAACTGAGCATGAATACGACTACATAGAAGGATGAATTTGAAGGGGCGTTGAGTACGTGTATTAAAACCGTAATCAGTTTTATGTCACGTTCTCATGCCAAATAAAAATCATCGCATATCAGCGAAACTTCTATTCATTTCAGCGTTCGAAAAGCAATATTAGATAAATTTTTTTGACAGGCCCAATAAAAATTCGATTTAGGATCTTGGAATAATCAAAAATAATGTGTGAATAATTTTTTTTTGAGCTTTGGCAACTGGTCATGAAATTGTTCCAGATTCTAGCGACCGCAGTGGCGCTGATATCTTTGAAATGAGAACGTACAAAATACATACATATATTCCACACAAGTTTTCCACACTGGTTTCAACGGTCGTGAACAAAGGTCCCGAGCAACGCTTCTTGACACTCTCAACTGCTCTCTTTCTATGGCACTCAAGCCCTTAGCTGCATTGTGTCCAATTTCTGCAGCTTGTATTATTTTTGTTAAGTATACTTCAATTTCTTTGTGCACCGCATCCATGTCCTTGACAGTTGTCTTAGTACAGCAATGATTTTGTGCTTCGTCAACGTCAGCATTTAAGCTGAAAGAGCTACACAACCGCTACAATAACATCGACAACTCCATTCTATTTTCCCTTCATTTGTGTCCTTCTAAATGCCACTCAACGCTCTTGCGGCAAGGTTACATAAGAATTTTCCAAGCGATATGAGTGAACTCCTTCTTGGCATTTTGTAGGAATCGAGCGTAAAGTGTAAGCTCCTTTTATCTCAGTGTGGACATGGTCCGAGCCAGGCATGCCACGGAGATGGTACGGATGTAGCAGCTCTTACCGAGCTTCTGTATCTGCTTTTACGCTCAGCATTCTCCACTTGCTATATCCAAGTATTAAATTGACATATTGACAGCTCGTAGAAGTTGCAATTGCTGCAAGTGAGCTGCTATAAAATTATCGTTGCAGAATTTAGTTTTAAAGACTCAAATTTAGTGTAAATAATTGAAAGTAAATTATATGGCAGCACATATCCTAGTTTCTTCTGCTCCAAGTCCTCTATTCATTGTGGTCAATTGTCTTATCTAATATTCTGATAGCCGATTGAAGTCTTAACAATGGAGACGCAGATTAAGAGTAATTGTCACTTTTCCACTTAATTGAAAACACACTAGCTTGTGCTTAGGATGCAAGGACAGAAAAAGATGCGTCTGTCCCTAAGAGTTCCTTGTTTTTTTTTTTTTTTTTTTTCTTTCATTAGAAGATGGGCTAGAGACAGTTGAAGCTCTCTTCATTTTGTATGTTGAAGCTTTCCATTGCAGTCTTAATACGACATATGTACACGCACGAGATCGACATAGCGATCGTTGAAAGGCAACATAAAATTTTTGAATTCAGTATTTCTGAGTGTACACAAAAATATAATTAAAATTAATCAGATATTCATAATCACTTCGTTCTTCAATTATGTGCAGGGCCCGGATTTTGTTGACTTTTTTAAATTTAAACGCATACTTTATGGAGTACAAATTTGTTTCAAATCCCATAAAGTTAAGATTCAAATAGATTTTTACCTTCAATATGAATTTTTTTTTGAATTTAGAAAAGCGTTTTTCAGTGCAATTTCGCTAAACTTATTGGCAAAATGTTGGTAAGAAAAAATTTTGCACCATAAAGTATGCTTTTAATTTTTAATAGTCAACAAAATTTGAGCCCTGATTATTTGCTTTAGACTTTTTCAAGCCATTCGAATGTGTAGCTGGTACTCTGCAGAAATATGGACTGACCCAAGTGTAGCCTTCGGTCAGTCCTTCATGTTACCAGTACTAGTCCCCTCATAATTCCACTTCTAATGTATTCAAATGACCTTTTTAACATGGGCCTGTCCTTGGGGAGGGACTAGTTCGCAAAACGGCTGGTCATAGGTTACTTTTTTTGGGTCAATTGTCGTAATTTTGTCTGGTTTTAAGATAGTCAAATGAGGAAAATAAACAACAAATTTCTTATATATATTCCAAGTTGATGAAAATGTCATTTACAGATTACCCTTAAACCAACCCGTTTATTACCAACCGCCGGCTAGCCGAATTCGATGGAGCGAACTGCCATAATATAACCGGTGGGGTTGGACCAGTCAAAGGCCAGTCCTTATTAGGAAATTGACCGGCTCATTACTGCAGTGCATTATTAAAGCCATAACCATATAGTAGGTATATATGGCATATACCCATACAGAAAAGTACCCTCAGAGCTCCGTCAAGATTTCGTTGTCGAAGAGCAACCGCTCCTTAGGGGACTCAAAAAAGTGCTCGAAAGTAAAAAAGGAAAATTTAAAATCCCGCATGGATTGTTTGGCTCTATTGACAGGACTTGAACTATCTTTCGGTTCCAGAAGAAAGTCAATCTTTATCTTTATTATGGCGTTGAGGGGAATTAAATGCTGCACTTAAACCAATCAAACTTTTACACTTTCCGCTGCACTACACCAATGCTATAATTGAGAAAGGGTAATATCGTTTTATTCACTGGAGTAGCTAAAAGGAAAATAGCAAATAACGTAAAAATGAAAAACGCCTTTAGGGAGGACTTTTACACTGCTTTGCGGATCTAACCGGATATACTTTGTCAAGTTAATAGAAGTGGTTTATCACTGCTCTGAGCGTTTTGTAAAAAGACTTTAGTTTTAGCACCTGAGAGTGTCATTATGCGAACAAAATTTTTTAAAGAATCTGTTCATGAAAATATGTGGGTTCACTTAATTTCAGTAAGGATTTTTGGAGTTTTGGTGATCCTGCTAAAAAATTTTCAAAGCTACGTTGATTAACCCTAGAAAGATAACGTACGCCTACGAGACGTAGTCATTTTTAATTTTTTTGCTCCCATTTTTGAAAGTATATTTAAGTTTTTTCTTATTTACTTTTAATATATACAAGTTTGGTTATTAAAATGAGCCGAAATGACTGACAATAAATTAACCCATTATCTGCCTGGCGGTCGAGATCTCGACCAACAACTTTAAAAAAATCCTAAAAATCAAAGGATACGAATAAAGTCTTAATTTTTTTTGTAAATGATAGGTTGGTCTATGGAAAACAGACGGATAGTCAAACCTCCAAAAATTTTCCAATTTCCAATTTTAAAGATTTTTTTCCGCACCCATTTTCCAAAAGAAAATTATTAACTTCAATGTAATTTTTTTCTAAGATATCAGAACAAATTTCAAATATCATTTTTAAAAGATTCTGAAAACAAAAAAAATTATTTTGATGAGTTTTATAAGGAGTTAAAAAAGATGGTCGATATATCGACCAAAGGCAGAATCACTATGCACTCCGCGCCACTTGAATAGCACACCAGTCCATTTCTCAATATAACTGCTTCAAACAAAGAAATTGCTTGGCGGATTGCGGTTAAATCTTCATAAATCTTTTTATTAGCACTTTTTCGTTTTCTATCACAAAGTTCAAGCGAGGGAAAAGAAACTTTGTAAGAAATTTAGCTTTTTATACCCAGCGTAAGCGGGGTATATTAGTTTTGTGCAAATCTTGTAACAGGGAGAATTAAGCTCCGGAGATATAGAAAAATATATATAGAAATGATCAGGATCAAAAACTGAATCGATTTAGACATGTCCGTCTGTCCGTCTGTCCGTCTGTCCGTCCGTCCGTCCGTCCGTCCGTCCGTCTGTCCGTCTGTCCGTCCGTCCGTGGTCGGATCTCCTCCGAAACGGCTGGACCAATCAAGTCGAAATTTGGCACACAGGTATATCGGGATCCGAGTATGATCCTAAGTAAAAATGGGAGACATCCGCCCACTGCCACGCCCACAAATGAATTTATTGTGTTTTCAATAAAATGCTTGTAACTTGCGAACCACTCAACACATTCCATTGATATTTGGTGTGCTGGTAAACTACGAAAAGGGACATATCCTGGCAAAAAATGGACGCCGCCTTCCTCGAGCCACGCCCACAAATAAGCCCAAAAATAAGGGCTTATCGTAACTTGTGAAGTAAAAGGCGTAGAAGCTTCAAATTCGCAGCATAGGTTTACCAAGGCAAATGAAAGGTGTAGGAACAAAAATTTATGTAGCCCGCCCACGCCCACAAATAGAGAATTTTCATAACTTCCGAAGTTAAAGGCGTAGAAGCTTCAAATTCGCAACATAGGTTCACCAAGGCGAATGAAAGGTGTAGGAAAATTTTTTTTATGGCCCGCCCACTGCCACGCCCACAAATGAAGATTTTTCGTAACTTCCGAAGTAAAAGGCGTAGAGCTTCAAATTCGCAGCATAGGTTCACCAAGGCGAATGAAAGGTGTAGGAAAAAATTTTATGCGGCCCGCCCACTGCCACGCCCACAGATGAAGATTGTTCGCAACTTCCGAAGTAAAAGTCGTAGAAGCTTCGAATTCGCAACATAGGTTCACCAAGGCGAATGAAAGGTGTAGGGAAATAATTTATGTTGCCCTCCCACTGCCACGCCCACAAATAGAGAAGCAAAACATAGTGCGCTGATAATGTCGGGACGCTGGGTATTTCAAAGTCGGGCTTGACCGACTTTAGCTTTCTTACTTGTTTGTTTTCGTGTTGACGAAAAGCATGCAAAAAATTTTCAACACTTGAATAGAACAGTTAATCAAATCGAGTAGTTTTTTCCGTGGCTTTCGACGTAAACTGCTGGTTTTTATATAATTTAATGAGATAGCGTATTTTTGAGGCTAAATAAAGTTGAAATGGGTTGTGGAAAAGCCTTAAATGAGACCAAAAAGGCGAAATCAAAGCGTACAAGGATATGGGGCTATCTGTTTCGCAAATACAAAAAAAAATCGAAAAAAGCCGAAAAGTTATATCTGCCTTTTGTTTAAATGAAGCCAAACATAGGAAAAACATGTAAGGCCGAACGCACCGTGTTCTTCCTGAGGCGGACAAGTGACTTATTTTAAGAATCTCTTCAAACTCGCACGACTCCATAGCAAAGATAAGGCAAAAATCAGGTGTTAATGCGAGTTTAACTACTATAAGGCGTTTTATATCGAGGGCTGGCCATATTCAAAGACTAAATACTAAGAAGAAAACCTCACTCAACCCCGCCCGTAAGGAGCAACACCTCAAATTCTGCCGCGCCAACCTGTCGTGGACTACCGAATCGCATCGTGTTGTGTGATCGTGCAGGTGAGAAAAAATTTAATTTGGAAAGACCCGATGGCTATAGTTTTTATTTTCATGTATTAATGCAAGAAAGACACTATTTGGACCGTAATCACAGTCGAGCAGGCGGTGTGAAGCTGTGGGGAGCAATCTCATCCTTCGGCACTTGTGAACTGCAATTTTTGACTACGGTTATAAATGCAACGGTTTACTGTGGTGTGCTTCAGAAGGCGTTTCCTTGTTTTAGCGAGATTTTCGGACCTTTGAAATGGACCTACCAACATGATACCGCTCCGATTCACACTGCCCGGGCTGTAAAGTCCAACATACTAAAGCAAAATGTAGCGCTTTTAAGCTGGCATCCATATTCACTAGACTTAACCACCATAGAAAACGTTTGGGTTTGGGTTACTCGAAAGGTCTATGAACCTGGAAAACAATTTTCAACTGTTTGCGAACTAATTGACGCCATAAAACACGCTTGGAACACTATTACACTTTCTTATATTGCTTCAATGTACGAGTCCATCCCAAACAGGGTGCTTGAAGTTATAACTAACAAAGCGGGTTCCACCCATTATTAAAAGATCATCTTTTTTATGGAAAATGTTCTTACTACGTTTTATTTATGTATAAATAAAGGTCAGATAAGAAAATGTTGAAAACTCGCTTTTTTTTTAAAGGTGTTCTATTCAAGTGGTGCAAATATGATCCTTTTTTGGAGTTGATTCGTTCAAAAATTAATAAAAAAAATTCACTGCTCCACATATTTTAGCCATTTAAGCGGGATTAAATAAGGGATTGATGTACCGCCTTCAATACAAAAAAATTCAACGCTCTCACTTATATGGATTGAGAGATATATATAAAAAAAAATTTGTTATATGTGCTTTTCAAGTGGCGCGCAGTCTATAGTGATTCTGCCTTTGGTCGATATATCGACCACCCCATATCTCCCAATAAAAAATTTGTATTTTTTCAAAAACGCTAAATTCTCTTAATTACGCCACTAGAAGCTTGCAAAACCAAACTCAAGCCTAAATTCATCGTATTTTTGGTACCGGCAGATAATGGGTTAAATAATGTATTTAAATTACAATCTGTTCACATTTTTTTTTAAAACATCCTTAAGGATAGTAAAAACAAACACACGTCGCTCAGGCGTATCGTTATCTTTTCAAGGTAAAAAAATAACGTTATCTTTCTAGGGTTAAGGCTTTTATATTTATTCATTTTTTTAAATAATTTATTTTTTAAGTTTTCAACATATCATTTTCTTAGTTAAAAATAGAGCAGTGTTGCCAGTCTTGGGGGGTTTCCCCCCTAGATTTATGAGTTTTCCCTTCTTTTAGGGGGCCGTGTAGGGGGAACAAATTTTAACAGAGCACTGAAAATGAAAGAAATCAAATATTGATGCATATAGATGACGACCACGGACCCTTTTCCACGAGCAAGAAACGAAATAGTCACATATTTTTTATAGTGATAGGTTTGCAAAGATTCTCTAAGAAGACCGGTTAAAGACAATAGTACAAAGCACAAAATTGCAGGTCTCCAAAATTCGACTAGCTATCTTTCCACGCTTCAAGTGATACATTAGTGACAGAGGAACAGCGTTTACTTAGAAGTTATTGCGAGAAAAATAAATTGAAGAATGTGTTAAGTCTGGTCAGGAGAGGCTTCTTAATCGTACTTTCACTCTTTGATTTTACAATCCACCGGCGAAGTCCGGAACTGGGACGAATAATTGCAAAAAATTCAATGGGCCCTTCATTCTTTCAAGAGCCAAATGACATGTTAAACTCCCCATGAATTGTTCTATGGATTAAAGCCGTACGAAATATTTTGTAATAGAATGATTCAGATACTACTAGAAACACTAGAAGAACTAGTTGACAAATGAGAAAATTTGCATCAGCAATTTTTTATGCTCAACGGCAGAAAGCAAAGGAATGGTTCTGACCGACACATTTGAAGCCAAAGACGTATTACAAGAGCGATGCCGAGTACTGGAAACTCAAGAAAGCTGGAGTCTCGTTACAAAGGACCGTTTATTGCCATATTGCCATTAACCTCAATTCTTGCTACAACAACATAGGTCAGGAACAGTTTCTCAGGTTCTTTTGCATAGTTTATATCGTACAATACTACAACTGACACTCACATTTTTTTAAAAATTTGCTTGTAGGTTTGATAAGATTACATAAGATGGAATATGACAGAGAGAATAGTCCAAATGAGTGCGACTGAAATCGACTGATCCACAGCTATCAGAGTTGAACCCTGCAGTATTATGGACTGACCCAAGTGTAGCCTTCGGTCAGTCTTTCATGTTACCAGTATTAATCTCCTTATAATTCCACTTCTAATGTATTCAAATGACCTTTTTAACATGGGCCTGTCCTAGGGGAGGGACTAGTGCGCAAAGCGGCTGATCATAGGCCAGTTTTTTTTGGGTCAATTGTCGTAATTTTGTCTGGTTTTAGGATAGTCAAATGAAGAAAATAAACAACAAATTTCTTATATATATTTTAAGTTGACGAAAGTGTCATTTACAGACTACCCATAAACCAACCCGTTTATTACCGACCGCCGGCTAGCCGAATTCGATGGAGCGAACTGTCATAATTTAACCGGTAGGATTTGGACCGGTCAAAGGCCAGCCCTTATTAGGAAACTGACCGGCTCATTAGTGCCGGGAAATTTGTTCTTGACTGTGTGTTAGTGACACTGGCATTGTACGTACACGCGTTTTGCTGAAAGGTTAAAGTTTTTGCGGCTATATTGCTTTTGTTGAATGTCCAATCTGTGTGGTGAAAGTCTATGTTCCATATAATTTTTCCACCTCCCCTCACCCGTTTCGGTGATTTTTTCCCGCCATAGACAATTGTCACTTGTAGTATTGTATGGTTTATATCAATAAAGAGTAAGATGTTGTTCACTATTTCAATGCCTTATCACTCAAATACTCATATAAGCATTAAAAAATTTGTTAAATCCTTATTGATTCCCGAGAAACTATGAATTTTTCTGGACTGACCGAAACAATTTAATTTAATCAATTTGTAACGAGAGAAAGGGAAAAGTGGAAACATTCTGAATCATTGAATTGTATTAAACGTTAAGCACATATTGAATTGAAGCGTTTATGAGTTTCCTTTACAGATAAAATTTCAAACGAATGCTTAACCAGACAAATCCGGGGAGTCACAAGGGACCACCATACGACAGTGATAGGCTGCTTGAAAGGAGAAATGAAATGAAATGAAATGAAAAAAAAAGAAGAAAATGTATGATGAAAAAGCTGCTCAATCGAAAATCCAGTAAAACAGTATTTCCATGCACGACGTCAAGTGCTGTTCATTGTGCGAGTAAACAAGCCAATTGATTTGAGCATTACAAACTGTTATTGCAGGCAATATTTTTTTGTTAACTGAACTTTGTGGCGATTGTTTTACAAACGACCATTTCTGTTCTCATTTATATTGGCAGACAAAAAACTAAACGAGTCGAGTGCATGTGGATGTTTGCGAACGTTTCCATGGACGTTTTTAATGACAAGCGAATTTGAATTCGTGATGTGCACATTTTTATGCCGAATGTTGTTCAATGGCTCTTCATTGAGTTTTTAAGTGGCTTTGTTTTCATGTTTTACGAGAGGCTTTTAAGGATGCATATGAGCACAGAACAGCTTTAGGCAAGCAGGTTCAATTTATCCTTCAGGAACACAATACAAGAATTTTATACTCAAATTTAAAGTTTGAAAGAAATTCTTCAGCAAAGGACCGCAGCTCTGTCAATTTATTGTTATAAAATGGAGAAACCAAGGACATTCAAAATCCCATAAAGATTGATCTACTCATATTATTCGAGAGAAGAGAGCGTTGAATGCCTTTAAAATGTTTGCTGAAAAACGCGGCAAGCGTATAAACTCCCGGAATGATGTCTTTTGTCAGCTGGAACTGTTATGCTTGTGCTCTCACTCGAACGCCGAGGATTTATTTCTTCGCCAGATCTAGTATAATATGCACTGATCCCGTCGCCGGTTAATTTTGGGTGAAATGTGTCAAAAGTGCAGGGCCCAATCGAACCCCTTTCGAGGGATTATGCTCAGCTGTTTTAACATAACCTTTCCAATACTTTTTGGGATAAACTTAGTAGTGTATACTTATCTTTTCACTAGGAGAGAATTTTGAATATTTCAGAAATTGGAAAACTGGCTTTGAGACATACCTAGGTACATAAGTATATATTTAAATAAGTGTGAAAAGGTTGATTGACAATCGCATCCATAGTTGTTGTTCAAAAACCCTGTACACATTTGAACCCATAGGGAGTCAGTTTGAAAGAAACCAATGCGTTCTTAACACTTTCATTACAATGCCGTAATAAAGGTGTACACATTTTTCCAGTGTCTGATTTTACTGTAAATCTGTACTTATTTCGTTTTTGACACATTAATTCTTTCGTAAGGTCTGCTAGTATTATAAAAAAATTTCTTGAAAACACGTAGAACATGGGCGCACATAAGACTAACTCCGTAAAGTATGCAAAGTTTTTTTTTTGTGTGAAAAGGTTTAAGCTTGTAATTTTCGTTGCCTCTGAAGGTAAATTGGCTATTTTCCGGGTAAAATGAATGTATGTAAAAGCTTAAATCACGACAATTAAAATCAGTAAGAGGCAAAAGAGTCTGAAAGCGGCATAAAACGTAGTAGAAAATAATAAGAAAAAGAGGCTTTAATTCGTTCCTACATTCTACAAAAGCGTTGGCTTTAAGTTCAAGCGTTTTTCCCCCTGCCATATTAGTTTCTTTTGCAGACACGATTCTCTGGAAAATATGTGCGATATCGTTTTGAAATGTGGAGATATGAGAATATTAAAATCGTTTGTTTGATTTCGGACTTCGTGCTTTAGTTGGCAAAGATGGTGGTTTAAGTCCTCACAAAATTTTTCCAAATTAACAAATCAACAATGTGTGGCACGGGACACACTGCACTCGTCAAAATAGAAATAACGTAACGGTATAATCAAATGAAAAGTGGTGAAATATTATTATTATTATTTTTTTTTTTTTGGGAAAGTTGTTGCAATGATGCGTACGAACAGCGAGTGGCTTTGAAATTAAAGCATAAACAATGCAGAATACAAGCGGTTCAAGTAACCGGGACCGCAAAGCAACCATAAAAAACAAAACCACAAACCCGCACTCACGTTCCGCTCAAAGCGTAGAAGTGTAGGAGAACATGGAAGTTCAGTCCGACACCAAGACGTGTTCAGTCAGATGCCAAGTTAAATAAAAACTCTCTCGGAAAGCATATGTATAATTATGAAAATGTGATTAGAGGCAAAAAGGAAATTCATAGCATGGGAAGGCAGACGTCCGTAAAAATGTTCACAGCAAGTTTTTTGGTGTTCAAATTCCAGGAGAAGAGGGAATTCGGACGGGAATCGGACTGCGATGAAACACAGGAGTTTGCCGCGGTATTACAATGGAAATTTATTTATTTTAATTAAACTTGCATGAGCTGGAAATATTCTACACAAAAGTTTAATACTTTCAATTAGTATGCGTAACTGCTAGTGACCGCATTCAATGAAACCGAAATAAATAGCTTGCTCCCGGCTCACGTCACCAGCAGAGCACCAAACAAGAGTCTTGGTTTTACATATATTCGGGTGTGATTTTCTGTCAGTCCCACATGCACGAATGAACGACGTAGCGAATACGATTGCTTGTTTTGTGGAAACAGTTGGAGGACAAAAAAAAAAACAAAAAAAAAATGCCCTCACTTCAATGGAAACGAAATACGCCTTCCCTTCGTCATTTGGATTTTTTCCATGAAAATAACTTTTTTAGCAGCGTGAGAGTAGAACGCAGTCCGGAAGAATGCAGGCTCGTACTAGCGCTTTTAGTACATATGAAAACTTTAAGTAGATGATGTTTGCTTTCATGGTCGGGAAACAAAGTTGTATCTGATTACCATTGGTAAGGGGACCTGTATCAGAATAACATTTCCTATAGGGTTTTTGCAAATTTTAATTTCCTGAATGGTTCCTTAGATCCTAATGAAAATTCCTGTGGAGAATTTTCCTGGAAAACTCTATGTTTTCCACCTATTTGAAGCACCTTTGCTATTTTGCTTACCCATGGAAATAATTAAAATTTATTCATTGCAAAGTGTTCTGGAGGCTCAAAAAGAAGCATTCGAAGTTCTCGAAAAAAAATTCTAGCCTTCGAGAAAAAATGATGCCTGAGAAATGTGGTTTTCAGTACAAAAATTCGTCTGACTCACTAGGCGAACAGGAAAAGCAGCTTTTTGAAAATATTTTAGCCCCAAAATTCTTAGAATTTTTCACTTATTCTATATATATAAATTTGTCATCAAAATCGGACATCATGAAATTTTTGGCTTTTATGGGTCTTTGATCCACAAGTCTATAAACTTCCTCTAAGTCCCCCAAATTTTTTTTGGGATAATGTCTTATAATTGTTCATTATACCACTGTGGCCAATATAAGCACTACCAAAGCAGCCCTTCTCTGGCTACGTCCCTGTTTCCCTGTTTTGTTTGTTGGGTCGAAGGTGCCCTCAAAATGGTCCGATCTGGTCCATTCGGACTTTTTCTTACTCATATCCCCGTCAAAATGCATACCGAATTCCGTGAAGATAGCTCAAGTCCTTCAATAAAAAATCTTATACTGACACACGGACAAGTAAATAGAAAGATAGACAGACAAATGGATGGGCTAAATTGAATCTAATGGTGACGCTGTGTTACACACAACGGCTCAAGCACAATATACATACCATGGACACAGAGTGCGTTGGGTATGAAAAGTGTTGTGGGGCGCCTTTATGTCCGGTACCATGGGCAGGTGAGCTACCGTACTCTACTATGATGTCACTACTATTGCTTAGGATTGTTTTTAATTATGGAAAACCGAAATTGGTTTTTAATCTATCTATAATATAGATATAGATAGATTCTATATCACGGAAACGGCGATTCTTGGGATAAAAAGAGTTTAACTCCTTTTGTGGAATATTAAATGATCTGCGAGTATCAGCTGAGGATGCTGTAAAGGAGTTTCATTAAAATCCCCAACGTTGAGGTATATTTTTAAGCTTCTTTGGATTTTATGCAAGGATGAATGTGTTTTTTTCAATCTAACTTGACCGCTGTATGGTTTTCTCAATGCTATTCAAAACTAAAACTTAAATAAATAAAGTATCACACACGTAATCGATCAATGCCAAAAACCTGCTGCCATCAAACTGCTAATCGATAAGTTTTTAACAAGCAAAAAATTTTTGGCGCTGAACGCTTATTAAGGGAACCTTCTGGTTTAGAGCACGAAAATTAAGGATATTTTGATGATTTTGTTTTTGGTATTAAGCCAAATAAAAAACGGATTTTTGCTTGCAGGATTATTATTTTATTTATTGACAATCCGAAAAAAATGTTGTTGTATTTTTTGTTGTTTTTTTTTCTATTTTAAAAATGGCGGCGAAATAGACGCTTTTTTAAAAAGTATCTCCGTGATGTACACGATTTTGTAAGTTCGGTGTATCCGAAAAAAAATAAAAAAATGTATTATTAATCAGAATGAATGCGGCTATCGGGTGAGCTATAAAAAAAATAACCGAAAAAAAATTGATAAAATGGCGCAATTTTTAATTGAACACATCAAAAAACGTCCTTTTTTTGACCATTTTCTTAATGAAAAAATATGAAGTTCTTGAAATAAAATTTTGGTTGTAGCTCACCCGATAGCCATCGATGTTGTGAATAACATATAAAAATTTCAGACGAATCAATTCGATGGTTTTTTTTGTTTTCATGTACGCCATTTTAAAATAGTGGTTTTGCGATAAACGCGTTCAAAGTTGCTTTGATCAAGCGCGCTGCCTGCTGTCTCCACCTACTAAAACGGCTGTAGCAAAGAAAATATAGTCAATATCTTCACGAAACTTTGCCAGCATATACTTAGAAGTCTATTCTTCCGAAATATATAAGAAAAAAAATCGATTTTCAAAAAAATCCAAGACCAGAAGGTCGGTCCCCTTAAGACACTCATCTCTTTAATATAGTCTTAAATATTCTTTAACTAAGCATTAAATTCAAATCGGAACCATTTGTCTACGTTTAAATATCCTCACAACTTAAATCAACAAGATAATTGGCAAAAGTTTGATGGAAATTTTTTTGCGGTTGTCATTCACTTTAATTGCTAAAGAATGTTCACCTATTTTCCTGCTATATGTATAAATTTTGTTTTTTCTGAGACTATAATTTATATTTGAGCATGTCCAGTTATGGTTTTGACACTCGTAGCTCTCCGCTGCTGTTCGAGAATCCGCTCCGCCGCACTTGCGTGCACTGCCCATACGCTTATCGTAATTACCCGTTTATAATTAATTAAAATGCAATAAGCGTAAATTTTGCGCAGAATGTGTAATTTTCATATAAACACGAAACGTGAAACTGGGATAGTGAACTGTTATATGTTATTTGCATGTTTGTAGTGGGGGGGTTTCATAAGAAACGTGTTCTGTGGAAATGCACGTTCTACTATCCGCTCGTTCTCCATGCTTGGCAAGGCTGCCCAGCGCTGTGAATTTGAATGGGTAAAGTAAAAAGCTCTCTGCCCTTGATGAATCCAAATTTTATACGAAAATTTTCATAAATTTACTTCCTACAAAATTACTATTCTTGGAAACTATTACTCGGTTGATGGGAAAAACTATTTCAAAACGTGAAGCATCACAATTCCGATCCGTTTTATTTTTAATGAAAATTTTTCAGTACGAGTTTTTAAGTCGAGTGTTGAAATGCTAAAAGAAACATTTCTGTGTGCTCTCAGATTCAAATTAGACTGTGATAGTCAGGTCTCGGATTTTGTTGACTTTTATAAAATTAAAGCATACTTTAAGGAGTAAAAATTTTGTTCAACTCGCATAAAGTTAAGATTCAATTCGATTTTTAACTTCAATATGAATTTTTTGAAGTAAGAAAAGCGGTTTGAATTTCAACTTCGCTTAACTTATTCGTAAAATGTTAGCATAAAAAGTTTCCCCTTTAAGTATGCTTTAAATTTATAAAAGTCAACAAAATCCGAGCCCTGTTGAAAGTTTTTTTTTTTTTTTAATTTAAAAAGACAAGACCGAATTTATTTATTATTCGTTCATTCGAATTTAACGGTTTTCCCTTAATGGCGGGAATAATGTCTTATGTTGTTTTGTAGCTCATGAATTTTTTAGGTTTTTGACTATTTTGCCAAAGTAGATTAATTGGAAACTAACTACCAAAATGGTTCTCTGAGATACCAATTAATTCTTCCGAAGACACCGTTATGATAAAATGTCGCAAATTAGGGATTAAACCGATTAAAACTCAAAGATCATAAATTTTTTGTTAGTATTTTAAATATTTCGAAGCATACTTCAGGGATTTTTCATATCAAAAATAAAAAAATTGTAAAAAATAGTATATGATTTTAGAGTTTTAAATTGGTATAGCTTCCTAATTCGGCATTTTATCATAACGGTGTCTTGGGAAGAATTACTTGGAATATCTCAGAGTAAAATTTGGTGTTAGCTTAGAATACCAAACTTCAACTCATGCATAGATATGGGCCAAAAAAAGGGTCAAAAACCTTTTAAAAAAATGTTTTCATGAAGGCGTACCGATAACTCAAAAAACTAATGATGCAGCTCGATTCCTCGTGCCCGAAATAGGGGGAAACCGTTAAATTCGGTCTTGTCTTTTTTTTCGACTACCACATGTTATTTATGTTTGTAAGTCGCTGTAGGAATTTATAGCTTCATTTTCTTATATACGTAATTGTAATCGACCAAAGATAGAATTTCTTATTTTATCAGGCAAAAGGAGCTCTTTCCGAATAGTTCAGTTCTGTTTTCTGACACCTTTTTTTTCTCAGATTCCGCCTTCTGGTTCTTTGGTTCTTGGCAACATACCATGAGGCGAAATATCTTATCTCGAAATTTCTTAATCTTATGTCTTGCTCGAGAAGAATACTTATTCCAGCGAATTTATTTGCAACGATGCTATAATATTCACGAAATGTGACTCCGCAATTGCGAGCTCATCGCAGAAATAAAAGGCAGGACGATTTGGGAAATGTTGTTCGTTTGCACACACACTTTCTCATTGACCTTGTGCTGTGTGTCCCGTCATGAAATATGTATTGTATACTATATGCACTTTCGCAAGACACACACGTATGCAGGCTTTCTCGGTCTCTAAAGCTGATAAACAACACTTCGTCCCTCCGTCTCCGTTACCGAGGCCGTCGGCCCAGCCCATTGAGCATGTCCTTTGAAATCGGACTTCAATTACTTCAAATGAGGCACGCAGCGTGAGTCAGACGAAATGAATCCGGAGAAAACAAGCGCGGCGGGGCTATACCGTAAGAAGGAAATTTCGGGCTAAGCAATCACACAAGCAAATAGTAAATTGCAGCATTATGTCCATGCCACATTGTATGAAGCAATAAAATTTGCAAAATGCGGGCGCACAGTCCCATGCCGAAGCAATTGATGGCGGCCGAAAATGCCGGGCTTAGCATGAGTAATGAGCAAAGTGCACCATATCCGGATCGACAGCGCCACGTTGCGAATTGCGGCGTAGGCTGGGCGAACGTGCGGCTCTATCAGCTATTTTAGTGGGCAATGAGTGATGTAGCTGACTTCAATGCGGCAGCCGGTGCACGGCTGCCTTGGTGATTTACAGCAGACGAAATGTCACGCGTGCACGCCACGCCGCATCATGATAGAGCGCGTACGACAGGAAGGCGTAATCAGGCCAACGATGGATGCAAATTGATGTGGTTAGTTACAAAAGCAGAAACGTCAAAAGTACCAGTAATGAGTGCGAGAGTCGCATTGTGCGAGACAAAAGTTATTTTCGAACGCTGCAAGCGATTTACATCGAAAGCTACTAACACATACCTACAAGGATATGGCTTTGATGAAACCATTTCAGATCAAATGTCCGAAACGCAGTGTCAATATTTTCGCTTGGACCACCAAATTTATTTGGGAATTTAATGCGATCAAATACATTCGGTCTGCCGATCGTTTTAGCGAAACCAAAATGAAGTACCTATGTGTATTTTCATGTCGACACAATGATGCCGTTTTCATTTCACAGTTCAGTTATTTTACGAACAAAAAAGCAATCGAAATACTGTCCAGCCTGACTATGATATACCCCGCTTGCAAGTATTTGAGAAATCAATATTTGTGCGCGTCAAATATGGAGGAGCATACTCATTTTTCCTAGACCTGGTCATAAAAAAAAAACATTCGACCGGAATAGATGAGAAGTTTTGGTCGCATAAACAAAGCTCAGACAAAACAAATAAGGACACCTTAAACACTAGCTTGAATAAGTCCCAATAAAACAACATACAGTCGAAAATTCTATAAAGAATTCCAAGGGACCGGAAAACAAATTCGTTACAGAGAGAATTCGTTCTAACGAGAAGAAAAGGCACTAAAAGTAATTAAAAAAAAGCCTTCCGAAGATTCGAAATAGAGATAAATCTGGTATAAAGGAGTTCTTTAAAGAGAGTTTCGAATGTATTCAGAAGATTTCGATTTTCATAAAGGACACAATAAATTAATTTCTGTTGAATTACGTCAGAAATGCCGCGTGAAATTTGTGTCAGGAATTTTCTGAAGCTTTTTTTTTTATATGGAGTTTTTCTCATTCCCAGCCGAACTGAGACGTGGTAAGGTAAACAATAGGATTACTCAAAGATTAATATTAGATTACTCCTTTTGGAGCAATGGATGACTCCTCAAATCTCCGAGCCTTATGTATTTTGTACTCCTTTTTAGCATTGCATGTCCTTACGGGCGAGCAATCCTTTTGAGCTCCCAATGGAGATCAAAAAGACTGCTCTTTTTGACCTCCGAATGGAGGTCGAGGAGAGTAATAGCAAATAGTGAGTAATCCTTTGAATCTCCTGAATGAGCAAAAATGATTAATATTTTTGACTCAAAAAAGTTAGTTTTTCGGTTTTTGAGTATTTTTCATAATATTATCTAAATTTATACCTATTTCTTTAAATTAGAGGTGAGCACGCCTTGAGCTTGCGAGCAAAGAGCTTTCACATATACACATTATGAGCTTTTGTGCTTTCACACATACGGGACAGTCCGGTTTTTGCATAGTGCTGCCACATTTTTCCAAGAAAAAAACCCCTTAAAATTATTAAAAACCCCTTTTCCAAATTTTCCGAAATCAAAAAACCAACGAAAAATCCCACAAGGATTTTTTGAAAAAAAAAGGAAATGTAAAGAGGTCCTGGTATATACTCTGATTGCATGAATGTTTAAATTAAAGAAGTTAGCTTGAAAATATAAATTGTAAAAGTCATGTGAGCCGTAATGGTAATGTTGGCTATTAATTCGCCAGTTGGAGAAAAAATTTACCTGTTTTAGAGGTATTTTCGTTTGTTTAGCGACTTCTCTTATTGGCAGCCCTGCTCGCGACTGACAATCACTTGTTTGCCGAATTATCAACAAAAGAGATTTACGCGTAACCAATACAATCGCAAAAATTGCATACATTCACATTGCCCACCTATGCTTTAAGTGTTTATTTCCCGCTTTTGATTTTCCTGATGTGGGGTTTGAACCTCGGAACTCTCGATTCCTAGTCAAGTGATCACCCTCGAGACACCGTGTTTGCCAAATCGAAAGTATGGGATTTTTTTCATTTATAAGTTTGAAATCAAATTTAATATAATTTTTTTTTTTGATTTCGGATTGCTCGTCAAAACTCCGAATGGATGAAAAAGTCATTACTCCTTCACTGCTCGATTAAGGCATTTCTCTTAAATTTTTTACTGGGTAGCTTAAAAAGAGAATTTTCAAAAGTCGCCCTATTATCGCCCCTTCTGATCCAATTCTTTAGAAATTACAATGAAGGCTTTAAAGCACATTCTTGTTTAATCAAAATATCCCCAAAAGTTCAAGACTCAGAGCTCGTTGTGTGGTTTGCAGTTTGCAAACATACCCTTGCACTGAACTTAGGCACAGCTAAAACTTGTCCAATCAAGTTCATTCGAATACAAAATTTTCTAAGGTTAACTCAATTTTTTCGATAAAAAAAAAACTGCATACAGAGAGATTAATAGACAGGCGGGAATGGTAAGTTCGAATTTCCTGGTGACACTCATCATTTCTTAGCATGTACCTATGATTTGTATGGATATTCTCGAATGGGTCTAGACGACGTTCCACAAAATAAAATGATGAAAAAATTTCAAAAGTTATTATTATATGGTACAGTTACAAAAACCATTTCGAGTGACTAAAAAATCGGCCAAATAGGTGGTCGACTGTATGGAAGTAGGAGAGGGTGAACGATTACTTTATTTCCCGGGGATCAGTTATTTACTATACTTGTCCTTAAAATCCTAAAAATGTTAATGTTTTTCACTTTTGAGCCTGGAAATTGGCGGACAAAACCCGAGTACTCTAAAGGCCATCCTAAGGATCAACATAACATCGTAAATTATCCAGCCTTTCAAAGATTAACCTGGCCACACAGGCGGGAGGAGTGATAGACAATCGAATAAATTTTCGGGCATGATCAAGAATGTGTGTACATTGTACACAGGTACACACCGAACATGTCCAACCTGTAGTTAAAAGCCCGATACAACTTATAGCTTAGGACAGATTCCAACATATATGTATATGCGAACGACAGCTGCGCCCGCGTAAAAGGAATTATCGCATATCGTTTGTTTGCGACTCGGCTAGTTTGCGCCACGGTGAATGGAAAACAATTGCTGTAATTTTTCTGTCCTGATACACATATAAGACACGTTCTTGTTTGGGGCTTATTTGTTAAATTCACCATTAACCAATAATAACACATTTTTTTATCTGCGTAAGAAGCGTAAGTTACGAGCCATGTGTCTCGGGAAAGTTGTTTGAAAAACGAGCTTTCATTTATGCATGGCTTTGAGTTTTATTGCAATGATAGTAGCGAAGCAACAATGGAATGATGTTTGAAGTGCGAAGCAATTTGGCTTCTAGCTAATAAAGCAATAAAGCGGAAAAATACACTTTAAGTCCCGAAAGCATTCCAATTTGTTGTATTAAACGCCTGCGCTCACTGCGTCCGTTCGTTCAGCTTCCTTTGCTCGGCACGGAAAACGAGATAGACAGTCGAAAATGACAATAATTTAGTCACTTTATTATTCCCATTCATCGCCAAGGGAGCTTACATATTGTACATATTACAGCGAAAGCTCATATACACCGATTAGGTAATGTGTTAAGAAATACACTGCCGGAGCATGACATTGGTATACATATGTATGTATGTAAATACATGGAGCTTATTGTGCAATGGTATTCGGGAATTGGCAGTTGCTTTATATCTTAAAAAATACTTTGTTGTTGTTATCTGGTGCCGTTACATCGTAAGCTCATTCATGGCAATCATCCACATTAGATGTATAGTATGGATACACGAAAATTGTTCACTTATCCTGTAGACGACGCGGAAATGGATTTTAAAGTAAAACGCAGCAAGGCTGCCTTCAGAGTCTTAAGGGAAAAAATTACGAAATCCAATCTAATCTTTCTGAGTTTTCATTTGCTTTTCCTTTTGAAATTGGTTTTTCTACTTCTAAGCAATACCCATACTTAATTCTCTGAAACGTTTAAAAGCCTTGTTCTGATCCCATTCCATTTGCTTTTTGTACGAAACACTGTTACCGCGACTAACAAGCAGCCTTATCTGCCAAATACCTTGAAGGATGTTATCTCATTCACTTGATTTTCACGCTTCCACCGTACAGCCGGGCTTATTAAAAATCTATCGCGCACCTATTTACAATCGAGAGTCAGTTTTCCGGCCTTATTTCTTTTCTTTCAGTAATTGGTCGAAACTGTATAAGGAGGGGTTTGAACAATTCTTATATGCAACCTGAGAAAGCTGAATTTTTCCCTCTGATATATCCAAGTGGCTCTGGGATAGCGTAAGGGATGCGTGCTATGCTCTTGATCCCAGGGTCCGAGGTTTGATTCCCGGCACAGGCGAAATGGAGTGTAATGTTGGAAGCCTAGCACTGGTTTTTCAAAAAAATGCATGTTAGGGGCACACTGCATAAAAACACATACACTCACACAAACACAAGAAAACCTCCTTGGTATCAAAATGGGCCTGCGGCCTAAGTGACAGCCACTTCAACCTACCCACCTACCTACCCAAAAATAAGCTTTGGACATTATAGATTTTGTTGTTTTTCTCTTAAAATATGATCTCATGAATAAAAACAAAAAAAAAAAAAAATGTTTTTTGTTTTTTTCAACAAGATCTCTAGTAAAAAAATTATTTTACGAACCATATGGTGTGTTCAATTTAAACTACCGATTTTTTTTAGCTTTGAAAGGAAAAAGGACATTTTAATTTTAACAGGGAGTTAGTTTTATGTTTGAATATCGACGTTCAGTTCAGTTTTTGCGTCAATTTGTGAAGTAAGCACGTAAAAATTGACCGTTTTTGGACAAAGTAATCCTTGTATGTTCTCGTCCAGTGCGTTCAACCGAAGACATTGCTGCTTGAGCTCAAAATTTACGAAGGAAAATCCATCGATATCAAGTCCTCATCGTTCCCAATAACTGAACATTGCTCGCACTTCTTTGAGCCGAGTTTTGTATAAAGACTGCGATATGAAGGCCAACAACTGAAACTTTATGACGATTCGATGCATTTTCGCTTCGCGCAAAGGGCTGAAAATTGTTTGCCAATAAGGAAAATTGGGATTCAAAGAACCCAAACTATTGACAAGCAAATCCATGGACAATGAGTCACTGTTTGGTATTGATTTTGGTCTGGCCATTTTTCTTCGAAATTTAGCAAATGGCCGCCGTCACTTTCAACGGTGGCCTTTACCGTGCGATGCTGAACGAATTTTTATTTCCAAAAATTGAAGAGAATGAGATATTTACTTTCAACAAGGCGGGGCGAAATGCTGATGCCAATGGAGCTGTTGCATATAATAGACAACTAACGCAAAAGAATGCACAAATATGGTTTAGGTGCAAATAGACGTTCATTTACTAAAAATAATTTCAATTTTCTCCTTCTTTGTATTATAAAAAATCAATGTTTTCTAATGACATTATCACGTAATTCTATCGTCCGAATGCAGACCTTAAAGGAACAATTTTTTTAGGTGAAAACTCAGACAACGCCCGCTGAAACCACTTCTAGAGGAAATGTTTATGAATGTCGGCTTGTCGTTTTTTTCCCATCCTTGGAGATTAGTTACATGTAGGCTCCTTAAATTGCACTATCATATAAAAACATTATGAAAACATCCTACATACATATGCAGATCTAAGAGCAGTCTCTACGGTTAGAATAGAATAGAGCACAATAATTTTTGAAGATAACATTTCTAGTCAGATGACTGGTTATGTGTCCTTAAAGTGCCCTCTCCTTCTTATCTTTTTGAATTAAGATTGTGCGCCGCATGTAATCAACCAAATAATTACCTAAAGGATAACATCATTAAAACATACATTTGTCCAAATTCCTTTTTTTGAATCTTTCATCGAAGGCAAATAAAGTAACTATATGTTTTAGTGAAATAGCTCTTATCCTCGTTTCGCAGCCAGCTAGCTCAAATCATTTGAAAATCTCATTCTTCCGGAATGTCTTAAGTGTACACACGTACATATGTACATATGTATGTTTTTACAAAATTTTGTTGCTTTCGTTGGCAATGTCAACATGGCTTATCACAACAATTCGGTCATAAGTCTACGACTCCCCTGAAGCATCTGTGCCATTGTTAAGCTCAGCACATTAAGATAAGTGTGAGTACACAAATATTTACTCTAAGGGGTTCAAGCATTTCCTTATTTGAACATTCGTTAGTTTGTTGATTGCTGTGTTTTTTTTATATAATATAGCTTTGATGTGTTATTTAAGTTTGGAGATATGCGCTGCAAATTGTTTAAACAATGTAAGGAAAACATACAGCTTATGGTAGAAATTTTTGACGCATTTGAGTCGTGCACACATATTCTTTTAATTCTCATGCCTTTTTGGTAGACCAGAAATGAAATGAATCCGTTTTGGAACTTTATTCTCAAAGAGCAAAAAATAAATCTTAATTAATCCACTTTATCCCTTCCAGTTTGTTTCCGAGTATACTTTTCCTCAGGAACAGATGGATGTATCAATCTACAATTAACATTAACTTTGGAGATTTTTTGTTCCATTGTGCATGACCAATGTATTTTTGTCACCAGGATAATTACAGCCTGTAGTAGATTCTCGGATCGCTAATTGAATTTATAGGCAAAAAATTTTACTGAAGTGGCTTACTTTATAATATTAAATTTTCCATAGAAAACTTAATAGCGTCCATGCCTGCACAACATACACTTCTTTCACGGCGAAATAATACACTTTAAAAACCTAGAGAGCAGGTCGCATCCAGGAATATTCTTTTGTTTGCAATTCCATGTATCCCGCGACCGCAAGGGTGGATTAAGACCATTTCCCGCCCTAGGCAGTTACGATTTTGCCGCCTCAGACAGCAGCCTAATGTTCACCTATTATTTAATTGATGCATTGACGGTCAGATTTGCCGCCCCTGAAAATTTTCCGCCCTAGGCATCTGCCTATGTTGCCTATTCGGTAAGTCCGCTACTGAAAGACCGATATCAAAACCTTCAGGAAAATTAGTTTAGTATAGTAAAAATTTCGATATGATTTAGGAAAATATTTCGACTCGAAAAAAAAAATTGGAAATAATTTTCTTATGCTTTTCGTAAATAGTTTCTGTTGCCCTACTTTTGTATATCGATTCTTTTGAAAAAGGACTGGACAGGTAAAATCTGTAATTTCGTTGAAAGAAACTAATCTTATTGAAGGCAAGTACATTTTGTATTGGTGTCATTTATGTACATAAGTACAAAGAAAGGTCTAAATTTGATTTTCATCTACATATATTTCGAAAGAATTGAGGCTATGCAAGATCAGCTCAAGCCGATTGAAATTGAGGAAAAGTGTCACAACTGAAAAGGGTATTTTCTTAATCTCAATCATTGGCTTCGTAAGGCGATTTAAATTATTCAATCCTAGCTTGAAACTGTGTCTTGAGAGTTCAAGGAGAATTACAGGCAATTCAAAGTTATTGAAAACATAAAACTGTATATGCACCTGCAAGCAAAAACATTTATGTATAAAATTTACCTTCCAGCTATAAGAACAAACAAAGAGTTCTTCCGAATTGAGTCGAACTCAAACTATCGCTATGATCGCAAATGTGTTCGAACTTCGAAGCATTTTATAGAGTCTTGCCTGACTTGAGCCAAGCTCAAACCGATTCAGTCTCCTTTTGTGCGCGCGGCTGTTCGGTCGGGTTTCGAAAGTGTCGGATCGCGGAGTTCAAAGTGTGTGTTTGAGAAAATGTGCTTTTCGCTCTCTGAGTTCTGCGCTCGTGAAGTATTAGATTCTAATAATTAGAAAGAAGTCGTTTCTTTTTCCGTTGCGAGAGACATCCCTAGCAACATGTTCATTAGGTGAGTGTTTTATTTATTACTTTTTCTTCTATTAATTCATTGCACTTGAGCGTGGTTTTCTTTCTCTGAATTGATTGCGTTTGGAAGTGGTTTGATCCACGTTTATTTGTATCGCTCTTTTTCTATAAAGGTATATATTATATGTACATACATATGTTAACATTAAAATGTAGTAACTGCAAATCTCAATGAGTAAAAACGAGTCGCTGTAGCGGTCTAAATAAAAGCAAAACGATTCTGGAAAGCTGTCGTTGCGTTTGCAACAAGTAGGTAGAAGCATTCGGCATTGTACAAACTATTTTATAACAAAAAAAAAAAATATTTTCAACTCAAAAAAAATATTTCGAAATGAATTAGAAAATTAGTAAATAAAAAAGACGAAGCACTCTATCGAATTTTCAACCTTCAAAAAGAGGTAGTTGAAGGACCGCACCCATTTCACTTATTCACTCTAACGAGTAGAGATAGCGGATATGTAAATAAATATATCAATTCGTGTTCTTAATTTTAAAGTTGATCCAACCGACATTGAGGCAAAACAACAAAAAAATTTAATGAACAAAGCGAAGCTTTAAGAGATCTTTGTAAAATGCCTTGAAGGAAAATTTAATTTAAAAATTTTCCCATCTATTCTTTTTTATGCAGTGCGTTTTAAACTTCTGCGCGGTCATTTTCTTTTGACCATGTTAATTGACGCACTCGCCCGAGCTGATTACCTTCACCACCAGCAACGACAACAGCAAGAGCAAGCGCCGAAGCTGCTTCTACTCCAACTTGCATTGGAGTGCCTTGAAAATTCGTAAAAGTTAATTTTTTTCGATATTTCCTTGTATTATTTTTTTAGTGGAAAATTTTCCTACAGCTCGTTAGGCTAAAACGTTAAAAGTTGCCGCAGCTTGAGTCTTTCCCTCATTCGTTTCAAGTGGCTAACTTTAAATTAAGTGCTTCAGTTTCTACGTTGCCACGTTTCTATATTGCGTTTAAAATAAAAGTTTTCCTTGCGATTTTTTGGAAATTCTTTTTACCTTTTAACTTATGAGGTTACTTTATTACAGAATTTAAGTATTCCCCTTTGTAATTTGAATTAAAAGTTTCTTTTTTTTTATTATCTTGGGGCATTTCAAGACCAAGACAGACTAAGCCGCCCACCCCACTCAGCGATTGCTTCATCAAAATTAGGGTCATCAAGGTGTGTACGGTACTAAAATCTCTGTTAATGCTTGGACGAGCAAAGCAAAAAGTAAAATTTTTAATACGGGTGATTGCAAGAAATTATAAAGAATACATTGGAAGCTGGAAGTTGCCAGCCGGAATTGTCAGACCATTTTGATTTTATTTTCTTTTTGTTAAACGAAGAGCGAAGGTACTGAAGGCAAAAGAATTTTAGAATCTTCTCCGCTAGACTTAGGGGCATTTCATAATCTAATTTGTTTTGCATTTGAACTGCAAAAGTTTTTCAAATGGACAAAAGTCCGGCACACTTTACGACTTCAAGTCTTGTACTTGTGTAGTAGTTTTGTATTTCTCCGACTTCTGTGTAAATTTCACGGATTTAAGGAAATTTTTTGGAAATTAACGTCATTGTATGTATATTTGAAATGACTTCAATGAGTGAAGCCACCTAAGACCCCCACGCCTGGAATTCTCCAATTCTAAAAATCAATTTTTATGACATTTGATTCATGTGAAAGGAAGAGAGAATAACACACAAGGGCAAAAAGCATTAGGTGAGTGAGTACAAGCTAAAGCGTCTTGCCAACGTGCATGTCCTCCCGCATGTCATTCACAACTTGCTCCAAAGGCTGTCATCAGCCATTTCAATGCCTCCACATTAAAGTGTCTCAGACAACCGAAGTCGATAGCTGAGCCGGAGTCAAAAAGTCATTTTATCATTTCGCACAATCTATGCTTTGTTCGTTTATTCATTTACTTGCTTATTCAATTTGAGAGATTCCTTAAAGTACATTTTGGGACTTGGGCGCTTCCGGCCTTTTACTTCCGCAACGTTTTCTCTTTTTCTTTTGTTTCTGCTTCAACTTTGTTTTGTTTTCGTTTTTGTGCGCGTCATTTTGTTACTTTTAACATATTAATTTAAATTTTTAAAGAAGCTTTCGGAAGGCTCCTTCACGTGCACGAGTTGAACAGAGTCGCTAACAGTCTTCCTTCATATTTAATTTGATATAATGATTTTCTATTTCAGTGCCTCTAAGGAGGTAATGTGCTTCGTTTCGTTCTTTGTCGCAGCATTTGTTTTCGGTTTGCCCCACGCCCTTTGCCAGTTTCAGTGTGTTCGTTTGAAACACGAAAGCGAGTTGATATAAGAAGCCTTGAATAAGGACAAATGATTCTTTTACGGAACTCGAAATAAATTTTGATTGTATTTTTTTTTCTTCTCATTTATAAATAATTTAAGAAGAGACGAAATGATTTTATTGCCTTGATTTAACGTACAGTTTTCCCATATGCTAATTTGAATTACATTTAATCTCGTTTATATAGACAGCAATACATACGTCAGACGGATTAGAGTAACATACATACATTGTCCTTTTAAAAAAAAACTAAGCCGATAAGCTGTCTTTTTGTCAAGCTTGGCAGCCCTAATGGTCTTTTATTAACCGACACACTCCCTGTACAGGGTATATTGCGAAATATCAGAAAATAATAGAAATGATCAGCGTCACGAGAAGACTCTTAAGCCATGTCTGTCTCCTTGTCTATCTGCCTGTCTGTCTGTTCATTCGTTTCTCTGTCTATCCGTCTGTGTATAGTTTTCTTATCGGAAGAGTTGAGCTTGAGTAAAAACAAGTTTGAGATTCCACACGATCTGAGTTTTTTTTAAGGGTATCCCCAGTACTAGGGTCTGTAACAAAAATCGCAAAAACTGTCCTGGAATCAGATTTTTTCGAGATATTCCAACGAAGTTTTATCTTATATACAAGCCTCCGATAAAATAATCGAGGCACATCAGGCCCATCAAAGTCTTGATTATCTCAAGAACCCTTTGTATTGATGGCCATGTGTCTTGCGGCCCGTTTTTAAAAAAATATTCAATCATTTGTACATATTGAGCTAATCGTATACCCTTGTCGGGTATTGTATAACATCCTTACTTGTTTGTTTTCATTTAGCTTCATTTCACAACGATTATGACGACAAAAGCAATTCCAAAGCTTTGAAATGCGATGCCGTCGGCCAAGTCGTGTTCAGTTTAATGATGGGACAATTCGCATTCGATTTTTCAAATTATGATGGTCATTTTTGCTCAGATTGTTGTTTACTTCCTCAGCTTTTGCCCTTCTCATAACTGTCGTTTTCTTCGCTGTTCGGTTGCTCGTCCTGGTTAATCAAATGAGAATTAGCTTGAAAGCAGCTGGAGCGGAAATGCATAGTAAAATATAAAATAACTGAGCGGATTTCCGACGGCAGCAGGAATAACAGTGAACCCAAATTAGCCGTTGTCAGTCCATCGTTGTATAATTTCCTCAGGGCTACTTATGGGACTGGAAACTTCAAAGTCTTTGAAGCTTGTGCTAAAAGAGCGAGAGTTGAAAGCTTTTTTTTAATGGTATGCATCGGGAATTGCTGACTTTGAAAAATCGCATGCAAATTGCAAATTGGCACCGCCATCACGTAGCATCGCGATGGCAGAGCATCTACGAGAGGGCACATACATATTTTAGCTCAGTTAGTGCTTGTTGCTCAAAATATATGCATCGTATTTTGCATTCTTTTATATGGTGTGTTTGAAAATGATAAATATGCGGCAGCTCCATAGCGGGTTTTAAATGAAGTCCAGCAAGGAAGTACTTCTCCATTGAGCATGGTTTTCAGTGAGAGGGTTGCACAGCAGCTGCGGCGTAGCTAGAAGCATATTCTAAGAAGGAATTTCCACTTGCTGCATCTGAGAATCTTTTGGCTTAAGTGGTGACACAAAAATGCGTTATTCAATATTTAAGCTCCGCAGGGAAACATTGGACCTTAAATAATTTTCTTTAAGTTTGTGCAGCCGATAAACTTTGTGTAGAGCGAACATTGCGCTTGAGCATGCACAAGCACTCACACAGCTCACACAAAATTAGGCTATTCTACATCAGTGAGTTTTTCAGACGTGTTTAAAAAGTATTTTTAAAAACATTTTTATCATAAAATTTTTTTCCCTCTATTAAATTACAATTCACTAGAACAGAAAAAGCTAGAATAACACACGAACACCTACTAAAGAAAAACCAACCGCCAACGTGTCTATTCTGCGAAACTCAGACATTAACCGTTCGCCCACCCACCTCACACAAATAAGTTGGTATTTTTTCTGCCAGATTGTAAATCGAAAATTCCTGATCATTTTAAGAACTATACAAATTTGTGCACCGCAACGAAAAAGATTTTGAACGAAATTCTATAAAAATAAATAAAACAAGTAAGGGTGTTATAGTAAGGCGAGCCTGATAACAGAATACCCGACATAGACACACATGTTCAAATAAGTTTTAATATCAAGAGGTGCTTAAGGCAATACGGAGCCCCATTTACCGACTTTCGTTGAATTTCTTTGTCAAAACCGTCCCTTTGCCACGCCCTTTTTTCCATTTTTTTTTGAATTCCAATAGGAGGCTTAAATATACATACGTTCAAATTCTAAGTTTCATTGAAATATTTCGAAAAAGTCCGATTTTAGAGCAGCTTTGAGATTTTTGTGACAGACCTTAGTACTGGAGGTACCCTTAATAATGGACCTATCAAATTTTTGGAGAGGATTTTTATGGCTACAAAGGAAGCACAAGTGCCAAATCGCATTTGAATTTCGGATGTCGGAGACATTTTTCGAAAAACGCCCTTTGGCCACCCCCACTTTTGCAGATTATTGGCTTGGATTAAAATATGTTCATCTATCAAACTTCATCAACATTTTTTGAATAACTCCCGTTTTATAGCAGTTTTTGTGATTTTCATAACAGACCCTAGTACTGGAGGTACTCTTAAAAATGGTCCGACCGGGTCCATTCTCGAATTTGTTTTTACTCATGTCCCCATGAGCACGTTTACTTAATTTCGTCGAGGTAGCTCAACTCCTTCGATAAGTAAACTGTATACAGTCAGGCGGACATGTCTAAATCGAATCTCCTGATGACGGTGATTATTTCTATATATATTTTGTGTCTATCTCGACTGGTCCTAGGTGTTACGCACAACCACACAAACGCACAGAGTCTATAGTGTATAACCACACATTGTCTTCATAGTAAATAATTGTATGCCCTGTTAAAGTGCTTTATGATATTTTCAGTTGACTTTCTCGAAATGGCATTGAGTGTATTGAACATTGGAGAGGAGACAAGCCTAGGCTAGCCCATATGCGTCTTATACCAGTTTGAGCTATTTTTTTGTGGTTTTAGGCCGATTAATATTAATCTTACTTAAGTTTCACCGAAATTTCTTGGATTTTTTTTTTTTTTTCACTTTCACTCATACAGTTATTTTGAATCGTCTAATGTACCTATAAAAATTTATTAATTTTTGCACCAATAAAGAATAAAAATTCAGTTACCTTATGATTTTTTCGAAACTCCGCAGCATGAGAACTCTTCGTCCGCATTGTAAATCAAATTAAGCTTAAACTAACATATAATTATCTACTATAAAATGTTTAGAAAACACAGCTCTTTTGAAACAACTCATTGAGTGCATTGATTGACGAAGTATGCGACAAAAACCATAACATATATTAGACTTTATTTAGTCCACCCTTGACGTCAATTACTGTCTCAGAATGATTGCTTCAAGTGCTTGAATTCAACGAAATCTAAGCCAAGAAAGTATTATTTTTGAAACGCAGTTATTTAAAATTTTGTCCAACCTCGTTTTCAGATTTTATCTCTTTTACTGTAATGTATGCGATAATTTATTCGTTTTTATTTATTGTTTTATTTGATATTTCCATAAACTGCAAAAGATGATTTTTTACTTCTGAAGTCGATCGATTTGAAACCTTAATTTAAAAGTTCTAAGTGCTGTTAAAAGGGCAATATCCTAATCTATTCTAGGTACTAACATGCCCTAATTCGTTTTCCATCTAAATTCGCTAAAGTTGAGACCTTCGACCACTTGATGATCAATAGCTGGTGAATGGCTAATGATGATCGTTCCTCTTGTTAAAATGATTTTCTAAGTATTTCCCAAAAGCGTGTTATTGTAGCCGTCTGACCAAATTTCGCTCCTCGATGTTGAAATTCGTTAACCCAATTCTATATTACACATTGATCCATGTGATCCATGGATTTCGCCTCGGTTGCTACTTAGCTATTCTTCAGAATTTGACCGTTGCATTTTATAGTCAGTGTTGTTTTTGCCATTTACATTTGCTGATTACACTGTGATATTCCAAAAATCAGACAGACCTGAAATATACGGTTTCCCCCGGGCATGGGACATCGAGCTGCATTAGTTCTTTTAATTTACACTTACAGTTTCAAACAAAACTGAAAACTGGTGTTCTGGACTGCTCTCAAAATATACCTTAAAGATCCCAAATAGTTCCAAAAAACCACTTTGATGAGATCCCACATCTAGGAGATATTCGCGTTAAAAGTTCAAGGATTTGCGTTAATTTTTTTAAATCTAACTGCATATTTCTAGGATATTAATTTATTATTTCGATTACTTCTTTGAACTAAATACTTAGCTTAAATTTATATTTCGGTGCGAAATTTTTTTTTTAAAGTCCAATCGACATCATAATTACTTCTAGCTCGTAATATTCTTATAAAAGGGCGATTTTGGACGACATCTCGATAGGGAAACAGAAAATATTTAAATTCAATTCCTTTGCCTAATATTTTGATTACTTTAAAACCAATTAGTATAATTTTAAGTCTTTACTAATGATTCTTAATATGGGGTCTGAAAAGATTGAAACAAATTTAAAAATCCTTGTCAGGATGTTCTTAAATGGACCATGTCACAAGAACGAACAGATTTGCGACTGTTAGATTTATGCTTCATATTTAAATGCATACTTATAGGTGCTTAACTCTTAACCACATTTCCCCTATTTCTGTCACTTAACCACCTACGTGCGATCTCATAGACCCTGGTAGATAAATGCTTGTCTTTTGAAATCTATGCCAAAGCTGATATACCCGAATAAATGGAATAATATTTTATATTCTTGAGCTCTATTTTAAAGCCACAAATGAGAAAAATCACACATAATCGTATAAGATACTTAGTATTAAAGAACTAACAGTTTTGAAAACTGATGATTCAGAGATTCGTTTCGGTCTCTGACACCGCAGGTAGGTGGTTAAGGGCTAAATCAAATATATATATTCTCTTGCCCTAGCCAAAGAATATATATTAGTGGTATTCAAGCACACTTCAGTTTGGCTCGCCCATGATAGACTATTGAGTTACCGACCAGATTACTGGCAATTCACTTCGCTCATGAATTTAACACGGGGATGTCATTGGCGGCAATGATTTGCTTACCTTTCATAAGTTAATTCATGGGTTACTGCTCATATCGATGTAGTGGATACAACTCACTAGCTATTATTCACTACAAAATGAGGCAAATGAATTGAATTTTCACTACCTGCTCCATTACATCTGCTAAATGAATTTACTAGTTATCTTCAACCCATGAATTCATGCATAAAACAAGTAAGGGTGTTATAGGCGAGCCTGACAATAGAATACCCGACACAGACACACGTGTTCAAATAATTTTTAATATCAAGAGGTGTTTAAGGGGACCTTCTGGTCTAGAATTTTTTGAAAATTGATTTTTTTTATATATTTCGGAAGAATAGACTTTTAAGAATATGCTGGCAAAGTTTCGTGAAGATATTGACAATATTTTCTTTGCTACAGCCGTTTTAGTAGGTAGAGACAGCACGCAGCGCGCTTGATCAAAGCAACTTTGAACGCGTTTATCTCAAAACCACTTTTTTTGACCTGGTGTGAATGAAAACAAAAAAACCATCGAACCGATTTATCTGGAATTTTTATATATTATTCATAACATCAATGGCTATGGCCCGAACTAGAATCGAATTTTATTTCAAGAACTTCATATTTTTTCATAAAAAAAATGGTCAAAAAAAGGGGAGTTTTTGATGGTTGAAATAAAAAATTGCGCCATTTTGTCAATTTAAAAAAAAAATTTTTTATTCTAGTTCCTGCCATAGCCGCATTCATTCTGATTAATAACATATTTATGTTTTTTTTTTCCGATTACCAGAACTGCCAAAATCTTTCACACCACGGAGGTACTTTTTCAAAGAGTGTCCACTTCAACGCCATTTTTAAAACACAAAAAAAAAAAAATTACAACATTTTTTATTTTTTGTCAATAAAGAATATAATAAGCCTGCATACTTAGAAAAATCGTTTTTTATTTGGCTTAATACCAAAAAAAAATCATGAAAATACCCTAAATTTTCGTGCTCTAGACCAGAAGGTCCCCTTAAGGCAATAAAGGGCCCCATATACCGAATTTTGTTAAATTTCTTTCTGAAAACTGCCCCTTTGCCACGCCCACTTTTCTAAATTTTTTGAATTCTAATCGGAGGCTTAGATATACGCTCAAATCCTAAGTTTCATTGAAATATTTGGAAAAAGTCAGATTTTGAGGCAGTTTTAAGATTTTTGTGACAGACCCTAGTACTGGAGGTACCCTTAATAATGGACCAATCTAGGAAAATTTTTGGGAGGAGGTTTATGACCACAAAGGAAGCATAAATGCTTTGAACTTTCGTTCAAGTCCCATTTGAATTTCGGGTGTAGGAGAAAGTTTTCGAAAAACGCCCTTCTGCCACGCCCACTTTTCGAATTTATTAAAACTCTTAGTTCTTGCCTTTAAACATGTTCAAATACAAAATTTCAACAAAATATCTTGAAAAACTCCGATTTTAAAGCAGTTTTTGTGATTCTCGTAACAGACCCTAGTATTGGAGGTACCCCTAAAAATGGCCGGACCGGGTTCATTCTCGAACTTGTCCTTACTCATGTCCCCGTGAGCACGCATACCAAATTTTGTCAAGATAGCTCAACTCCTTTGATAAGATAACTGTATACAGACAGACAGACGGACAGACATGTCTAAATCGAATCTCCTGGTGACGCTGATCATTTCTATATACATTTTGTACGGTCCATCTCGACTGTTTCTGGGTGTTACACACAACCACATAAACGCAATATACCCTTGACACAGAGTGTGTCGGGTATAAAAAGACTAATTGTGAATGTTCGTACTGAAGGGCAGGTATGCAAAATTTGCGCCCTCGGAAATTATTTTGTATGAAAAATTCGGAAATTTTGCACCCCTATTGTGATGCGTGATATTGGCTTCTTCTTCTTTCACCAAAGTAAACATTGAAATCAGTTGTTTTCGCAAAATTTTTACGCACACTTTGCAAAAGGGTCGTTGAAACAATAGTTCAAAATTTCCATGCGCAAAATTTGCACCTTTCTATTTCCGAACCCGCTTGAATACCACTATTCTTTATTCATTGTTTTAGGTCCGCCATACTTTTTGGACTACGTATCACAGTGTTTTATAAATGGTGACCTTATTTTTCGCAGTTTCATTTTATTAGGTCTATCATTGATCTAATAAACATCAGAGCTTACAGTTTTTAGCGAGCGTACATTGCATGTTTAATTATAAGAATTAACCGATTAGATATCCTGTTCCAGAGCAGAGTCGCATTTTGAGTTATTTAATTTTGCGGCGCTTCAAGGCAAAGCAAGTAGGAGTATTGAAGCGCTGCTAATGTACATATTGGGATGAAATCCTTCCCTTCGTCTGCCAACGTCAAACGTCCGCGACGGGTTGGACAAAATTCTTCCAAGCATTAAATCAAAAATACAATTTTGCTCATGATCTTTATTGATTTAAATACTAATTCATAGTACTTGATAGTTTACGCTAGTGAAAGGACAATTTCTTTTATTTATTTTACAACACGCATAATTAGCTTAGCTTGCAGCTTAGTTTTAAAAGATTTCGGGGGACTCTTAAAAGTAATTGCGTATTTACAAAAGGTATGTAAAATGTTTGCATAAGTTATGAAGTTTCTTAGGAAAACCCGTTTAGACTAACAACAATTTAAAACTTAATAATGCTATCATACAATTGAATTTATACAACAAATGCAATTCAGCTAAGATGTTGGGGAACAATAAAACAAGAACTGTGCTGTTGCTCTTAACTGTCTCCGAAAGCGAAAACCAAAATATGCGACAATATTGAACTAAGATTGCGATGTGGACGGCTTGCTCGAAAGCAATAGAGAGAAATAGACCCACAGTTGTAATTTAGTGAAAGGAAATAAAAGTCGACCACGTGCAACGCCTTTGTATGCAAATTCGCAAATGACATGAATACATTAGGTTCGGCGCAAGAAAACACAATCCCGCCGTTGACGATGGAGAGCGGAACGGACTCGAGACGCTTCGCCTTGCCCGAATTCGGCAGCTAGTTCGCTTTTTCGCGCATGCACACCCACAAGTCTTTGAAAATCCAGTTGCTGTGACGAGGCATTGTTCGGCTAATCGCGTTCATGTTCTCGGGCATTTTCCGCATTTTCGCATGGAAGCTCGTATTTGGCAGCATGACTCATTTTCGGCTGCATATAGGAATATACGTACGTACTCGTAGCTGTACGACAACGTACCTACATATGTACATATATGGCGGCAATGCTGAAGCACAAACAGACAAAAGGCGCTTTACTTCATTGTTCCGCATTTCCTGATGGTACCCTTTGACCATTGAGGCCTTCATGCAGCAGGCACAAATGTATGTATGTATGTATGTAGGTGCTGGTGATAGTAGTAGATGTAGCATTGTTTGTCAAGATTACTTCGACCTGACGTTATTATTGTGTGTCTTTCGACTTGCCTGTGGCTCCTTCTGGTGCTTGGGCACGTTGGCTGCTATAGTTCCCGTTGTTTTCCAATCGTTATCTATGCCTGGTTCTGTATCGCCATCAGTATCGGTGATTTCTGGATTTTTTATTCGAAAACACTTTCGGATACGTCTTTTTGTTTGACTCAATTGCGCTTGTTTACAAAACAATTGCCTGACCTTTGTCCCTCGGCCTTCTGTAACGACGAGCGTGACACATTTCCATAGCAGACATTTTCGTTCTCGTCATTGGGGCAACAAGGCAGCGGATACAAACGTCAACTCGAAGTTGGTCATACACACCTTCACCATTAATGGCGTAAGCTCTTATGCATGACACGTGATAAAAGTGGCGCGATATCGTGTCAAATATGTACTCGTTCTTAATTCGGTTGTAATAAATGTGTAGACTAGAATCTAAATGGATTTTATTTTTATTTTTTTTTTTGCTCAGACATGCTTCTCAAAACAGGTTGTTTTCATATTCAGGTACTCTTCTGCAAAGGATTTCTACGAACGGGTTCTTTAATTAATGAACTGAAGTCGATACACAGAGGATTACACCTACATTTTATTTTTGAAGACATTGCAAACCGTACAACCAGTTATGAATTAAAAATTATTATGATTTGGTTGGAATTGACTTAGAACAGGATTTGAATACGTCCCCAAGGATATGCAGTAAAAACGACAAGATATTCGTTTGATGGCTTCATTTGGCCCGCGCAATATGACCATCAAACCTCCTCCACCAAAATCTGAGAGAAGTATCTGAGATGGTATTTCTTCCATATTAGAAGTTGTTTCAATTTCGTATAAACCATCTTTGCCTTTAAAACATTTGTCGCTTTATATACACATATGTGTTTCTTAAATACAGCAGGTTACACTTTTATTCACGCTTCGATTAATGATTCTCGTAACCTGTGAATCAAATCGTGATCTTCATTACAGAAACCGTAGGCTTTTGGTAATCCCAATGTGATTTGTATGAGTACGTGATGGGCTTTTTTCTCGTTGAAGGTCATCTCAAGTAAACTTTAATTATAATTGGATTTAATCATGTCAAAATTAGAGACACATGTCACATTGGAAGGGGATTTTCCCAAAAAAAATACACATATTAACTGCGGCCCCGGACAAAGGTAACAAAAACCTTTCTTCCATCAACAACGAGTATTTTTAAAACTCGTCAAATGGTTAACGTCTTCACTTATGGAAAGCACCTTTCATTTTCTTCAAGAGAAATGACTTCTGAATTTTTCAAATTATTTAAAGTGAGTGGCATATCTGAGCCTTTTAAAGTTTTTAAAGGACACTTTTTTTGTATGGTCGGATCCATTCTTTGCTAATAGAAGTTTTCCCGTTCTTCATGGGCGGATGAAGACAATTTGCCGCCCTAGTTGCGTTTTGCCGCCACAGACAGCAACCTAATTTTCGGCATTTCTGTTGTTGATGCAGTGACGGTCAGAATACGCCGCCTCTGAAGCTTTGACGCCCTAGGCAGATGCCCACGTTGCCTATTCTTTATTCTTGTTTTGGTGTCCTCTCTTGAAACATTCTTAAGACTTATAATTGAATGATTTGCAACGTATATTAGTTCTTCAATGCATTGTGTGATTTACCTGAGTTTATGTTTAAACTCATCGTAGCCACATTATAATCAAGTTTACTTTCCTTTAAAGGAAATAAATGCCCTGATTATGTATTCACAACAAACGGGTTGTCTAGTCTACTTGAAGCCAACGCAACTAAGCTTCATTATATGATAATGTTTTATAACCAAAACTTGTATATTGTATGATTTTGACAGTTCTCACAACTAAAAATTACATTCGTTGTCTTCCATAATAGTCAAAAATTACAACACAACTGAAAACTAACTAGTTGTTAAGCTAGTTGTAAGACATAATATCAGAATAACAATTAGTCTTCAAATTACAGCTAGTTTGCGTAAAGTTGTCATTCATAATCAGGGCAAAAGTCATGGAAAATGTGCTGGAGGTTTTTTCTTTTGATTCCGTTTCCGAATCAAAGTACAGATTTAAGAAAACAATCATCTATGCAATTTCCCAATTTAGTTTGTAATCATTTCAATTTCCGCTGATCGCATTCAAAGTTTTTGAGATAACTTTCAACGAAAGTCTCTATTCAGGCAACTGATAGTCTTAGAGAAATGAATCAACGATTACGACTTAGCTTTCGAAAAGGATCAGTATGAGAATAACCCGAAAGAAGATAAGAAACCCCAGAGCCCAATGCCGTAGATCGAAGAATATTTTGTTATTCTTAACATCAATAGGTTTTTTAAAATTAAATTTGGAAAGCAACAAATTATCTATCGAAGACAGTTAAGCATGCATTAAAGATGCCAACATACTTTCGTAACAAAATAGTTTGAACAACTCAGGTTTCTTATAAGATATGTGTTCGAGACTTAAATTTAATTACAGTTTTTTGTTTGACAAAGATTTATTTTCATCTTTTCGAACGTTACTGAGCGGAAGAGATGCTGCGCTAAAAGTTTGATACATTTTACAACGACTTCCGTTTTATATATGTATATATATATTTTTTTTTTTGGTGTCGAGATGAGAAAGTTACGATCATGTTGATTGCAAAGAAGTATTAAAGCATGATTGTAGCCGATCAGCTATAGATATGTAGCCTTGAGCTATAGAAACGGTAGAACTATACGTTTTTCTAATAAACGTAACTCGCACCAGTTAATCAATTAAGAGCCTTACTAATAATTACATCGAAATTCTGCTTGAAAATTAACAATTGACCTGCTCCAGGAGGTGAATGCAGCTACTTAATTACGAGCATTAAATGGGTTAAATTGTTAAATTAATATAAAAAAAATCATGATTTTTAAGTTCTCAAACTGCTCGTGGTACAATCAGGGGTGTCATAGAATCCGATAGCTATCGGAATCGGAATTAAAACACCTCGAAATTTCATAAAAAATTTACAAATTTTGTTTTTGGTTTTGATTCGGAACTATTATCGGTTCTTAATTGCACTGAACCCTATTTTATCCGGCTGTCTATGATATATATATGTCGCTCAGTGGATAAAGAGAATGAGTCCAAAAATTTGCAATGGAGAAAAACGACTGAACAGTTGAAGTTAACTTTAAAACTAGTTGTTATGTTACAACAAAACTCAAAATTAAAATTGCAAAATTAATTATTAGGGCTTCTTGTACAATTTGTAAAAAAGTCATAAAAGGAAGTGTACCGACGCTAAATCTCTAAATCGACTAAATGGCTCATTCCCATTACCACTGAACGATGCATATTGAAATTTTGTGACAGTCCCTGAATTACGACAGCTATCAATTTGTTACACCTCTGAGAATGATGCCATGCTTGTACCCTTAAATGATATGTCATATGGGATTTACAAAGATTTCAATTGAACAAAGGCTTATTACAGTATAAACGATTGAAGTATATTTTTGAAGTATTATTTTCTTATGAATTTCGCAAAATTTCATTTCTTCATTTCAACATCAAAGCTCAGTTCCTACTAATATATTAATTCGTAAATTTCTCAGCACGTCTCTTTGAGTTATTCATGGAAAAAAAAAAAATCAAATTAAACTATTGTACAAAACTCGTTCAAACAGATTTTCAAAGTTTCATTAACAGTTAAAAGGTTCTCTTACAAATTAGAATCTTTATCCTATAATGTTGAATTTCTTTTATTTAGATTTGGCATAGGAAGGTCATCCTGATTTTTAACTTTTCGCTCAAACGTTTTTATTTGCATTTACTTTATTTTATGATCTCTTTGATTTTATTCCTCTATTCTTATTGCTTATGCTAAACAACATATTTTTTTTTTAGTTTTTTTAATTTTTTTTTTTTAATCAATTAGTCGTCTATGTATATGTAAGTTATGAATTCATTTGAAGTTTTGAGTTAGATTTTCTTAAATTCTTATCGCTTTTAAAAAGTTCAGTTCATCATCAATGAAAGTACTTGTTTTCCATACACGTGTCTCCAATGCAAGACAAGACAAGACAAGCGTGTCACTTAAATACAAACATACCTATGCATATGCCAGAAAACATTATTCGAAATAATTAAAAAGAAAAGTTCGGACTAAATTAATTGAATAGACTAGTTATCTTAAGCTAAAAGGAGCGGCCCACGAGCTGTTGAGCCTGAACGTTAAGTGGAGAAGCGCTGCCAAAAGAGTGATATGTAGCGTGGAAGTCGAATTAGAATTGGCACCTGAAGGACCTGCGGGCAAAACAAGATCTTTTAAAGTACAAATACGAAATATTCGAAAGGGTATGCATTATGTATGTAAGTACCATGTGCGTGCGACTTTGCTGCTATGGAGTCCCTTGATTCGAGTACAGGTGCGCGATGTTGCCGATCGCTTTCGACGCTCTCTTCGTTGCTTTGCCAATAAAGCGAGGATATTTTAGCCACACACTGAAATAGACGAAATGGAATAAGTTGTAAACATAAGGCTCCACTATGGGGAACAATGTCGTTTTTCACCTTTAATTTCATGTCTCCGTGCTTGAAGTGTAAGGCACGCACGCGAAACTCTAAGCCAAGGCGTGCGACTTCCAAGCCCTCACGTCCAACGATGAGCTTGTCATGCTGCCTTAAATACGAGCGGTTAGCTGGCTCGCCGTTAATAAGCCAACTTAAATGACATATCGGCTTTGAGGGTGCCGATGAGCAATTGACACGCACAACATCACCAATTTGGTAACGCGGTTGACCTCCAGTGATTTTGGGTCCGTGGGTTGGGGTAACTGAAAAAATATTTTTAAAAAGAATTAGTTTCGCTGGAATTAATGTCACATATAAAGGCTTTAGTTTATTTGAAAGTTGTGAAGCGTATTGACAGTATTCTTTGCAATGGTATTTTTTGCCAAAGACCATAAATTGACACTATTAATGACAAAGCTGGAGATAATTGTAGTCTTCCTGTAATATTTGTGTAAATCGGGCGATGTTTTCACATTTATAATTTTTTTATTAAACTTTCAAAATATTTTTTTTTTTCATCCCGAGGCATCAGTCATAATGGGTTGCAAAAAAATTAATTTTTAAATTGGGTTTTTTTTTACATAATATGACGTATTTTTTTTATCTCCAGCTCACTGTCAGCCAGATGAATTGAAGGAAAGCAGTTCTTAGGATTCTCTATTTGTTTTTTTCTGTGTTGCGACACATTTCAAAACCATACCTCAGTGCTTTTTTCAAAATATTCCATCCCGTACGTCTATTTTTTTAAAAGTGCTCTTCAATTAAATGAAAAGGAGCAAGTCGATGGAAAATTAAGAATGCGGAGTGCCGGTGATTCGCATTTTTCCTTATAACCCAGTAATGAATTGAAGGACTCTATGCGTGCTACTCAAATGTCATCGAAATGAAATCTGAAGATTTGTTGAGATTGGCACAAGGCGTTCATTTTCCTTTCGCACTTTTGGCTCATTGAAGCAAGAAGGTATTAAGTACTGAGTAATCGGGACTCCTAAGTAGCGGTTATAGGCTTGTTTTGCAATGTGAACTTACTAATACACTTTCAATAGAACCCAGTGGTTGAGGCCATCCTAAAAAAATCAGACCGTTAAAAATAATTCTTTTTTATCCTTTCTTTAAACCGAACCTTATCTTTCTTTTGGAGATACTGATTAAATTACTTAAAGGTGGCAATGTCGGGTTCTAAGCGATGCACATTGGGTTAGAACACCCAGTGTGCGATGCTAGAAATTTTCAAATTCCATTCATTCAAGCCCAATCAATTAACTTTTTTCAGTTTTGGTTTTGGGAAAATTCATTTCAAATGGAAAAGCTTTTTAAAAAATAAAATAAAGTTTTTATACCGAAACACTCTTTGTGGACGGTGTGTGTGTGTGATTGAGTGTAACACCAAGAACCAATGAAGGTATATAAATAATCAGCGTCGCCAGGAAAATCGATTTAGTCATGTCCGTCTGTCTGTCCGTATACAGTTTTCTTATCGAAGGAGTTGAAATTTGGTATGTGTGTTTTCTGGGAAATGAGAAAGAAAATGTTAGAAAAAGAATGGGCCTGATTGGACCATTTTTGGGGTACCTCCAGTACTGAGGTTTGTCACAAGAATCTCAAAAACTTCTACAAAATCAGAGTTTTTTGAGAAATTTTTAATGAAATTTGGAGTAAGAGCTCACATTTTAGCCTCTGATTGAAAAATATACTGGTCACTGTTTTTCTGTGTCGGGTATAGAATTGTGAGGCTCGCAAGACTATAACACCCTTATTTGGATTTCATAATTTCAAGTCGAAGTGCTTAGCTTTAAAATCATTTAATTTGTTAATTGAAACTATTTCACTTTGAGAGCGAAACAAATTAATATGTAAATTGCAATGACATTTACTAGGGATGAGGACAATCAGGAATACCGACAAAAATTCAATGATCTTCAAATCAATTTCAAAAATTCGTTACGAGAAATTGAGAGGTTACATAAATATATCTTTAAGAAGGCCGATAACATATCCTGAAAGTTAGTGCCTCAGTTTATAATTGAGTCGCTCAGTGGATAAAGGGAATGAGTCCAAAAATTTTAAATGGAGAAAAACGACAGAACAGTTGACGTTGTCTTTAAAACTAGTTGTTACAACAAAACTCAAAAATAAAATTGCAAAATTAATTATTAGGGCTTCTTTTACAATTTGTAAAAAAATCATAAAAGGAATTTGTTCCGTCCTCAGACCTTCAAGATATTTCGATAGTATACACTTCGATATAATGTTCTTTTTAAACGAAATATTTTTTACGGAGGGCTTAAAAGGAAAATTAATAAGCGCACTTCATTTCCAAAAAGAAGTTCTTAGGGCCATTACACTGCTCTCTTCATAGTGAACGACACCAGAAAGTTTTTTTTTATGCCACGTTCTTCCCGTTTCAAGCATTTTCATTTTTATTGGAAATTGTTCTTATGAATCTTGAAGGAACTATGAAAGCAGCTTACCCTTTCAATACTTGAATAAAAAATTAAACAAAATTTTCCAACAAAGTTAACCGCACCCAAAAGGAAAAATATTGAAAAAAAAGTAAATTTTATAAATCCCCCTATATGCGAAAATATTTTAAAAAGAATATGTCAAAATAAGCAATCGTGCGTAAAACCCTACCCAACAAGGGAGACTTGCACCCAGCGGACTGTTCGCCCGGAGCATGATGGAAAGCAACGACAAATTTTCGCCACGCCAAAGGATATTAATGAAAAAGAATTTCCGCTGAAGCTGAAGCTGAAACAAAGAAAAATGTTTTGAAAGCCTTCTCAACAAGTGGTAAGCGCCCAAGGGTAGGCAGTGAAGAAAACCCTTCTTATAATATTTTTCTAGCTGCCCATTTCACATGAAAAGCCGGAAACTTTCCAGCATCCCATTGGAATTAAGTCATGCTACCACCTTATCAGCTTGGGGAGTACGATTTTCATATTATATTCCTTATAAAATATGCAAATTAACGTATATGGGAGAGAGCAAAGAAAGTTAAAAGTTAAAAATTGGCAACCTTTTTGCTGACAAAGGATTTGTATGTGTGTGTGTGTGTGTGTGTGTGTGTTGAGTACTATAGGCCCAGTGATATCAATACTGTGGCCATTCATCTTTCAGGGCTTCCCACTCGGAAAACGCACTAATACACCATGACGAAGGAGCGAAACTGTCTCGTGGGACTGCTCGCGTTTTAACTTCATATTGCTCTGGACATTTCTCCGGAGCTGCCAGTTGTTTTTATTTTCAAATATGTCGCAGTAGTGCTTTCTTGGTGTAGTCACGAAAAACTTTCTGCCCAGACAAGTGACAATGTCATTTACAAAGTTGTTGACAAAACTATAAGTTTTTCTATTTTCATTTCCCAATATGGACATCAGGAAGTTTCAGAAAGATAAGAAAGAAAGTATTAGAAATCGCAAAACGGTACATTTAAAAAGAGAAATTGAAATGTATACCTAGAAATATTTCTGCACTATTGGTAGTTTTCATACCAAGCGTAAACGGGATACATAAGCTTTGCGCGGATCTTGCTGGAGATTAGAGCTAGAGCTAGAGTTAAGAAAGTATAGAAAAATGCTTTATCGCGATCAAAAATTGGCGCACAGGTATGTCGGGCCCCGAGGATGATCCTTGGTGAAAATGGGATTATCTCCGCGCACGGCAACGCATACAAATGGAGGATGACCAAGGGAATATTAGGTCTACGGGAAAAGATAATGTATTCCCCTCATTGTCACGATCTTAAATATTATTTCTTGTAACTTCCATATGGAAAGGTAAAGCAAAGTGCACCAATATTTTCCTCAATCTGGGGATATCAAAGTCCGGCTTGATCGACTTTCGTTTGCTTACTTGTAAGTTTAGGTTTTGTGGCCTCTCCGATGCGTGTAAAGCGACCTTGTATAATACTTTTGGCAGCAACGATTCATTTTACGCCATTAAATAAGCAAAATTTTAAAAAACAATCGCGTGAAAATTTTTTAAATTAAACTCTTCATGAAAAAACATGAGTTTTAAACAGAGCTATTTTCAGATCCTAAAAGCATACAACAAAATTTTGAAAATTTTCTTATATTCTATAAAATTCTCGAGTCACGGTCTTTGTTCCCAAAGTACTCCGAAACAGCTCGACCGATTCTTTTGAAATCTTGTCTTTATACTCACTAGGTCTAAGAACAGGATGTTAAAATTTTTTCATGCCTCTAAGCGATAAGGATGGTCGACAGAAGTAATTTTTAATTTTAGTACCTGACGTATACGCAATGTTATTTCGCAGGCCATTACCTTACGTATACGTCTTATTTTTGTTTCGCGGATTTTCTCAAGAAGGCCTGGGCAATTTATTTCCATTTGATTGCTCATCTGTATTGTCGTTGAATAGAAAATTCAACAATTTAAATGTACCCAAATGTAGCATCAAAGAGACCGTAACTCCTTCAACATTTTTGAGATGATATACTTAAAAGAGGACGTTGAAAATGAACTTTCCAATGAATAAAGCACATCTAAAGTACTAGGCAAGGTTCAGTTTGGTAAGTTAATGTGGCTGCCACCATGAAGGTTGACACACTATAGTCTAATGGGCAGAAAAATGGCAAACCAAAGAAGAAACAGAAAAGCTAAGCAACATGGACGACCTCAGCTGGGAGTCGAACCCAGGACCTCTTGTTTCGTAAACTAGCATCTCAGCCAAATACCGCAAAAGAGGCCGTCAAGTGCTAAGCAAAGATCTTAAAATCTAAAAGATCTTTTTTTTATCAACCAAGAGCGTAAAGAGATTTTTCACGCAACCGTCCCAGGAAACTTTAGATTCAATTCAACAAAAACGTTAAAAATTCTTCACTTCAAGTATGATAATGGTTGTACACAAAGGCGTTGGAAAATAGTAAAGTCGGAAAATCGGAAATATTTATCTGCTTAAAAACTGTGCAAGATGCAAAAAAAAGTTTATACATTTTTTAAGAAGTCGCAATTTTCCGATTTTCGACTTTCCAACGTATTTAACACGCCTTTGTGAATACCCCTAATATGTCACGTTTGAGCGGTTGCTTTAGTTTTCCCACCCATTTTGATTCCGAAACTCTTTATAAATCATAGATAATAATGTAAAAACATAACTTGAATTCTCCTCACTTTTGAATAATTCGAGCAATTTCAGTTGAAAAAATGCCTTTCAGAAAAAATTTCAATTAAAAAAAATCAGCAAATTTCAGCTAATTATGTGATTAAAAACTTTATCCAACACATTTCAAGGCAAATAACACCGAAATTCGGCCATAGCAGAGCCAATTTTCATTAACTTTGTTTCTTCGTTGAACCAGAAAATTTCAATAAAATACTGGGATCAGTTGTTCACACTTGCCCATGGTGTGGAGTTTTTCGAAAATCATGGAATGGGAAATAAGAAGAATTTTTTAATGATGCAATTTATCACAACAATGAATATTTGTTACCTCATTTTGCATAAATAGCTTCAAGCTAGTGATGTTTTTTCTACCAAAAATTGTAGCAAAGAAATAAGTTTTCCTTTCGGAAAGTTCATGGAATTTCCAAAATACATAAAAACAAAAGGAAACAGAAGACTTGAAGCGTTGAATTTTTTAAGACAACGTTTGAAATGCTTCTCTCATTGTCCTAGAAGAAAATTATTAAAACATAATTTATGCTTTAATTATGCGCAGTACTTGTGTTTCGTTGAGAGATGATATCTGAAACTGATCAAAAGACGTAGGTGCACACTTTCACCGTGTTAAACACTCTAAAAGCTGTAAATAATATATAAAATATGTAAATTAAAGTACCAAAATATATTTTCAAAAGGAAACGCAATGGCCATTCCAAGAACAAAACCGCACAGAAAAACATAGTAACCAAAAAATCAGAAAACGAAAAACGAAACGAAAAATTGGAATAGTGGGGTCGAAAAAATGTTTGCTTCGGGTCGTAAAAGTTGCCGAATGTTTAAAGAAAAAAATAAAAATAAAAATAAAAATGGTGTAAACATAAATTTTTGAAATCGGTTGTCATCTTCCGGGCGCCCACCGCACTCAAAGCTTTATAAAAAAAAAATCAAAATTTGACCTTTGAACCTACTTTGCGTCCCAGAATCTTCAAAAACTAATCTACTATATCGTACCTTTCCAAAAATATCGTCATAAAGCAAATCGAACTTTACGAGCCGAAGAAGACATAAAAGGCTTTGAAAAAGTGAGTTTCGAAATTCGATAAAAAAAATCTATCTTTTCGACCCACCCTTATGAGGAAGTCAAATTGGCCTTTCATCAGTGACTCATGTCAAATCAGCATCCAATTTCCAGGTTGTCCACGCAGCAAGACTTTTCGCCCAGTCAAAATTTCAGAAGACTATGAGAATTATCTTTTATTGTTCCCTGAGAAAACAATTGCACTTTTGAAAACTAACAACTTCTAACAACGGATAATTTGCTATAGGTACTTGGAAGCAATAATAAGTTTATTGCAAAGCTGAACACTTTCTGGTTGGCCATCTGGAAACGAAATTCAATAACTTGAATCCATATTTGCTGAAGCCTGATAAGTTTTTCTCCAATTATTTGGTATTAATATCACCGAGAAGTTTTCCAATTTGATGTTTACTTTAATCGGATTTCTGATCGCTTTAATTGCTTAATCGTTGCGATTTAATCCCCGGTCAACTCGCACAAAGCACGCTTCATCAATGATAATTTCTTGCAATTTGTTTGACTGAAAGATTATTTTTTTCATCAATTGAATTGAAAAACTGAATAAATTAAATTCTTGTTGAGCACTTTCTTAAAAAAATTAAATTTGAAAGGACACAAATCTCTATCATGGCAATCTGCATGGCATATGTCTTATCGCACTATAGTACATGATTATCACAATATACCACACACAGAAAAAATAGAAATCTCATCACACACATTGTCCGCTACATAGAAGAAAACATGTATGTCCGTTCTACATTTCCATAGAGTCAGATTTTAAGTTCAACTTTTGATTCGTTCAGGACTTTCCCTTAATCGGAAAAGTTCTGAATTCCCAAATGAATGAATGAATGAATGAATGAATTTAAAACGGCCTCATGTTTTGACTTGGTTGTACTTCGTTCCGGGAATTTTGTACACACAGGAAAACTATTGCGTGTTATTCATACCAACTAAAAAGAGGTATTAATCACATACCTACATATTTCAGCCTTGAGCTGGCCTCTTAAATTCGAATCATTTAGCAAGGAATGCAGAGCTATTGTTTTAGATATCAATTTAGGATTGTCAAAATTGTTCCATACCCATTTACATAGAATTTGACCAAAAACTTGTAATTCTTACAAATACAAAATCATGATTCATAGTTTGCTTGAATACAATAATAGCTACGGCAAGCGGATCCATTCTGCCTGCAACTTCAACATTTTAGGTTCATAATAAAGTTTTTTTGTACAGAATTTCAATAAAAAGATCTGATGGAAGTTTTCCGGGTGAATTAATTTCGAACTTCTTACGCAATTTGTTTTTGGGCCATTTTTTTCGAGCCCAATCTAGTACTGAGAAAATACTTTTTCTATAATTTAGGAGTCTAACAAACACAAGTCAAAGGTTTGAGATTTGTTTTCCTCAAACGTGAATTCAAATCTATTGTAATTCTGAGAATATTTTCAAATCAAGAAGGAAGCCAGTGTCATACCCCAGCAAAAATTGGGGTTTGAGAATGATTTCAGAATGATTTGACATAAAATATATGTATCAAATGTCAAACGGTTGCTTTAAATTTGAGATGCATTTGAGAGTGATAGCATTCTCAAAGAAAAGGGGATTTTATTCTCAAATTGATATTAAACGTTATATTAAACCTTTTTTGAATGTAATTTTCAAACTGTGATTGCAATTTCAGAGAAAAATGTATTTTCAAATCAATCTCAAATCGAACTCAAATGTTAATATGAAGCATTAATTCTCGATTTGAATGTTTTTTGAGAATCACATTTGAATTCAAATTTGAGAACAAGAAATATGAATCATGTTCGCTGGGACATTCATATGAAATTCATTATATCGCGGGCCAGTTTGAATTGACATACATATATGTGTACAACACTTTTTCTCACCTCTAGTTTGCATGAAAAGTCTCACTCGAACAAGTTTCGCATTCTTTGCTCGTGACCTTGATATGGCACTATCCTCCTTATCACATCGAACGCATATCTTGATTTCTTTTTTCTAAACGAAGGTAATACTAATACATACATACGCGTACATACCCAGTAGGCAAGTGAAAGGTTTATCAGCTACTTTTTCCACAATAGCTTCTACGGGCTATTGTCGAATTCTTCGATGAAAATTGTCATCGCGATGTCCTAGGAAATGTAAGGTATTCTTGTCCGGTCCCCTCTCGCAGACATCTTCGTTTGAAAAAGGCCGAAATGGTAATGGATAGCGGCGCGAGCCAAATTAGACAAAATGAAATCTTGGAAATTTTTCGGTCGAAATGGTAATGGATAGGTATTGACGTCTTCGTTTGAAAATGAACATTAAAAAGGCCTTTGGACCTTTAGTCCATGGGCGTTCTGTCACGGCACCATTCATTTGTTATCATAGATTAGAAGTTTTATAATATGACTGTTTATTTTTCTTCAAGACAATACGTCTTAAGCTGCAATCATTCATGGCATAAGACGATGCATCAACATAACATAGCATAATCAAGCTGTGTTCATGATACTTTATTCAAATACATTTGAAACCTAGTCGATCTTAACGTGCGATTCATGGTAGTTGGCAGCTTTAATAACAGTAATTAAAACAAATCAGCAACAGTAAGGCAAAAGCTGTACGAAACGACCGAAATTTATTACTTATGCCGTCTTATGTAAGTTTTCGAGTCTCATGCTGATTTTAGAAATTATGTCGCCGCCAACTCCTTCCCAAAGCTGCCATATTTGCCCTTTTTATTAAAATCTCGGAAAGCCACAATTACTAATGCTGTAATATATTAAAATAGTATTAAACATATATTTTTTTTTTAAAGCAAAATATATTTTATTACTTTTCGGCATGTCCCGAACTGATTTACAAGGGTTTGTTAATTATTTCTTGAGAAATTGTGGAAATAATTTTTCCCCCTTTCCGCAATGTGCGCAAATTGCAACATTGCCTGTTCTGTGCTCTTATGTTTTCTTATGTCTTCGCTGATTACTCAAAAAGCGTTTATGTTATTTTATGTTCTGTTATGCCGTTTTGTGCCATGAATGATTGCAGCTTTACTCTAAAGAATGTCGCATTTCAATTGAGAAACTTTATTTGAAAAATTCGAAACCTAGTCGATTACTTTAACGGCGATTCCTGGTAGTTGCAGCTTTAAAATAAAACAGTAATGTAAAAAAAATTCAGCAACAGTAAGGCAAAATTTCACCGAAAGCGACCGAAAATTTATTGAAGATTTCGTCGGCTTGTGCTTGTTTTTTTTTTAGTTTCATAAGAAAAGACTCATGAATAGTCAGCCGAGAAGTTTTTCAGGAGCTTTAGAAAAGTTCTTTTTTATGATTTTATAGTTCGTCAGAAAATCGTTTGATCGCTGAAAAAACTTCTCGGTCCGCTATCGCCGAATTTATTCCTGAATACTCATGAATTTTTTCAACCTTACATTTTTCACTTAAATATGTCATCAATGAATTCATATAAGAACAAATTCATGCAAGAACGAATTGCCAACTGAGTACATAAGACACGATGACCGTTGCACAAAGCATTTTTTCCACAAAGAGAATCATGTCCTTATTCTTAAGATTTCTCTCCATATATAATAGAAATAAATGCTCTGAACCCATGACAAACGAGCGAAAATATTGAGCGAAAATGTGACTCACAAAAAGTAGGTGTTATAAATCTTATGTGGGTCATAACAAATGTGAAGATTGTTAATTATTTTTAAGTGAGATTATCTTTTGTGCATATAATTGTAAAATAGTAAAGATTCAGAGAACTTAGGTAGATTTTTGGAAAAAACCATTGTGGCACCAATTTTTGTCTTGAATAATTTTGCACTCATGTTTAAAGCATGAAAAGTAGGCTAAAGTGCATGCCCACAAGTAGGTTGATTCTTCCATTATTCCATGGCCAAAGTTTGCTGAGCAACTGAGGAGTACAAAGGCGACGAGAGAAACGAAAATAATAAGAGATCTCTCTCACCATTGTGCCAAATTAAATAACGACAGTCGCAAGAAGCAAAATCTTGGACAGTCTACAAAGTCTGCCGTGCGCCTCCTCAATGGCAGTCCATTGTGTGGAATCTTTTGTGAGGAGCTTGAGCTGAGTCAAGCAACACACACATACAGTTGCTCATTTGTGGAGTCCTCTCGCAAAGAAAGGGGTCAGGAGTTGCGTAAGCTGACGCGAATACAAGCGTTGAGGGAAGAAAATAAAAGTGTACGAGGCCCTCGAATTTGGTGCACTGCTTTTTTACAAATAAAATTTATGCCTGGATTTATGCTGCTGCGGCTGATGCCGTTTTATTGCCCAACCGTGCATTGTTTTCGGCTCAAAAGATAGCTACACTTTGTGAATGGAAAATAATTTTAAGCCTGAATTATTTATTCGTATACGATGCGCTTGTTTATAACACACTCGCACTTATCCGTATCGATTACTGCAGTCATGAGCATGTGCTCAATTTTTGAATCGTTTTTTCTTAATTACGGCTTCGATTTATTATAAAGCCTTTTTCATCATCAGTTTTTCTCTCGCTGAAGAAAATATTTCTATACATGTTTTCTTTTTCGTTTAATTCAAGCGGCGAACCGTACGGTTTTCAAAGAGCTTCTAAATGACGTATTTGAAGAAAGGATGGAAACTTCACTATATGGTTGACAGCTTCTTTTCTCCTCCGTGAGATAATGAAATTTTTCTCTAATATTAAAAATTAATTCCCAATTTTTCCACATCTTATTTCTGCCTGGACAACAGGATTCGATCTTCAACTAATTGTAGAACATATTTTTTTTTTATCTGATTGCCTAAATTCCGATAGGGAAGTGGCAGCCACTCCAACATACACACGTACATACAAGCAATTGCTTGTCCACTATGCATGAGGTGTAGACAACATTACAATTTTACCATTATTTAGAATATATCATTTATAAATTTGAATATATGTATCTACAGGATTAAGATAAAAGCGGTCAACGAATATTCTCTATAGAATAACCTTATATTAAAATAAAGAAAAATTAAAAAAAAAAATGTATTTTTTGGAGATTGTTAGAGCTTTCGAATTGTTTTTTGTTTCTTTTAGGCTAGTGAATACTTTTGATGGAGACATTAAGGTTGAAGCCAGAATGTTGGGATGGTTTTTCACTCGCAATATTTATTCGTTGCTGTACCGATTTCTGATTTCACATAACAGACTCTAAGAACTCTATCTCATTGTTGATTCGCTACATACCAAGGGAAATTCATCATTAATAGTAATGTTTTGGACTGAAATCGTTGCAAAATGTCGGTATTAAAGTTGGCAGCTGTACTCCAAAGCGGTCCCTAAAGGTTTGATCACGCTATTGTAAGGAATAGCTGTATTTTCTAGTGATAGAGCAGATTGTGGACTCATCATCCAAAACATGCTACGAAGTTTGATCCCCCTGACTTTCCCTTGGAAAATATATGTGTTTTCAATGTCTAGGTCTATCCTCAGATATTTAATTGTATCAGACTGTTGAACCTGTACATTGATTAAAAGGATTTGAGGGCAGGTGTCTTTCTGAGCTGTGACAAGTTATGTGAACGGATTTCGTTTCATTTGCTAACGTGTAAGCCAAGAAGCTATTAAATGGACAACACCTTAAAACTTCAAAGATGCTTCTTCAGTATTTTTTACGATGAATAGCCGTATTGACCGAAAGAGTGCTTGTTAGGGTTTCGTGTGAAGTAGGAAGATCATGAGTGCAGATGACATATGTAGAGTTAGGACCCAGCCTTGATTGGGCAAGCGATGACACTTAAGAACCATACCTTACGTAAAACTACCTTGATTCAAATTTGTTGAAGGATTTTATTTTCTAATATTTCACACATATTGTAATGATATAAACGCAAATATTCATCTGCTCTCAAAATGTAAACGTATGTTACAGATGACTTAAGCTGAAACCAAACCTGATCTTTCCTTTCCGTCTCATAAAAATAAGTTAATAAATTAAAAAAAATTCATTTTAATGTGAAATGAGAAACAAAAAAAAAAAGTATGAGTTTAGTTTTTCCTATAATAATTCAGCATAAAATATAAAATCACTCGTAAAAATTTCCCCCTAAAATAAACTTGCGCGTTAAGGCTATACCCCGCTTAGTCTTGAAGATGATTCAGCTTTGACCGAGAAGAAAATAATATACTAAAGTGGAAATATTACTGTTTGGTCGCTGTTCCTTTTTTAGAATTCACTCGTGACGTTTGTGTTGAAATAAAATATAAAACAATCTACTGTTGCTATTACTTTCGCATAATAAAAATATTTATATTCACCTTTGACTCGGCAGAACGACCGTCCTCCAAAGAGATTTCGAAATATGTATGGATGTATGTGTGGCGGATGTGGAAAATGAAATTTCCATAACTTAACTCAAAAATGTTACTTTAAACATGTACTGAGGCGCAGGGAAAATTTCTCGCAAACATTGGGCGAACGAGTGAAAAATATTAGTACATATTACATACATAGCTGAAGAAGAAGTTCCCTACGCACAGCCAGCGAAAGCTTGTGTCAATTGAGCTCTAACATAAATCGTTTTGGGTCTTAGTATGGCAACCCCCAGTGGTGTGCTCCATACCCACAAGAGGTTTTGCGATGTGACCCCGTATTAAGGTATCAAACTGTGCCAAGTCAAACCGAAAAAAATTTTTGCTGCCCCGTTTCGTGAGTGAGCAAGTGTGCAGTGCCGTATACGAGTATTGTCCCCGCTGCTGTTCCCATAGCGTTTTTTGTTTTTAATAAACACGGATCCAACAGTCGCATACCTAAATACGTATGTACATATATTTACATAAACGGCTTTAGCAACTTCAGAGGCTTCATTTCACGATGGTGCTTAATATGGAATTGCACGCAAATTTTTTCACAGTTAAAGACATTTCGGGTATGACACTTTGACTGAAAAACATACATACTTCCACATTAGAGCTATTTAAGTCTGCATGCGTGAGCCTTTTTTGCGAACTCTGTTTAAACTGAAAATGATTCGAAAAATTTTTCACTGCAAATCCATATGTTGGTCTACTTTATTACGGCGCTTATGACGGTAGCTAAGTAAAAATTCCATTACCTGCTACTCCTAAGTATTGATGTGAAAAATCTCATTCTGATTTAGAGAGCACTGGTATTTTTTAATGTTTGAAAAATCTTAGCACCTAAAAGTTGAACAGGCTTCAAACATTGGAAAAGTGGAAGAATGAATTGAATTAAATGGAAATCGAGGCAATTATCGTTAGTATAGCACAAAAGATATGGAGCACTAGAAATTTTCAGTGCGGTACTATGCAGCTTTTGGCTTTACTCTTTAAATGCTTTTACTGTAGCACGCAGTCAAAGGTGTTGGTGGAAGAACACCAGCGGCTGATATGCACACACCCATGCCTTAGTGTGCTGGATTATATTTCATCGTATGATTCATTCTGTTTTGGTTGAATTGCGTTTGTTTGTTTACTACGGCTGAATATGTCATTGGAGGTGTTAAAAGTGTTCGGTTTTGTAGGCAATTTCTTTTCTTTTATAAGGCTGGCCTTTTTATCTTGCTACACTATTCATCAAAAAGGTTGCTCTCATAAAAGTAAGGTCAAAAAAATACAAAGCCACTCAACCCAAAAAGTAAAAAAATCAAAAAAAAAAAAAAAAACTGAAACGGAAAATGGTTTAACCTTCTCTACTTTATCCTCTATACATTTGCCTTTCAAAAGTATTTCTTTTATACGCAGCATACCGGTTTGTACTGATGTTATGCATTCCATTTTGGTGCTTTCGCTTCTACATACATACGTATCCTCTATTGCATCGACGTAAGATGATATTAAAAATTTATTGTTTCGAACTAAAAGTCCGTAAATGCAACACCCATAACACCCACTCTGATTCAGAGAAAAATCCCATTCGAAAATCCATAAGCCAAGAGCCCCACTGAGATGAAAATGAATTCATTACATATTTTATGAGCTCAAAAGCAAAAATCCTAGGTTATGTTATGAATCCCTCTGTGCTTAAGTTTTAATTGAAATGTTTATATTTTTCAATTACTTTTTAGGTGTCCAACCTTAAGTGATGGTTGCTGAGCATATCCAAACAACATTTTTGGTTTTCAATTGCATTTCGACTAAAAAAAAAAAAAAATTTTTAAAATATACCTGAATAGATTGAAGACTTTAATTCGAAATTTGAAGTAAGGTTGGGAAGAAACATCCCCAAAAGTGAATTCTTTCTGTGTAGGAACGACAATAGCACATAGCTACGACTTGCAAAAAATTTAATCAAATTAGTAAAATCCAGGTGAAAATGCCAATGAATGCTTAAAATGAAAACTAAAGCACTCTAAAAATACTTTTAAATGGTTTCCGGAAAAGAAATTTTCCTTTTTAATAAAGTTTCCGCTTTACTTGAAAAAGCTTAAAAATTGATGAATGGTCAAAACTTTGGACCGAAGTGCACCGGGTTTTCCCAAACAGAAACATGACCGGGCACATCGCATTCGCTTAGGCCTTACACAAAAACTGAGGCTCTGGGATAGCGTAGGGATGCGTGCTATGCTCTTGATCCCAGGGTCCGATGTTCGATTCCCGGCACAGGCGAAACGGAGTGTAATGTTCCAAGAGTAGCACTGGTTTCTCAAAAAAATCGCATGTTAGGGGCACACTACAAAATAAGACATACACTCACAAAAACATAGAAAACCTCCTTGGTATCACAATGGGCCGATTAACGGCCTAAGTGGCAGCCACTTCAACCTACCTACCTACCAAAAAATTACACTGTGGTAGTCGAAAAAAAAGACAAGACCGAAATCAACGGTTTCCCCCTATTTCGGGCACGAGGAATCGAACTGCATCATTAGTTTTTCGAGTTATCGGTACGCCTTCATGCAAAACATTTTCTTTAAAAGTTTTTTGACCCATTTATTTGGCCCATATCTATGTATGAGTTGAAGTTTGATGTATTCTTAAGCTAACACCAAAATGTTACTCTGAGATAAACCAAGTAATTCCTTCCGAAAACAACGTTATGATAAAATGTCGAATTAGGGAGTTAAAACCGATTAAAACTCAAAAATCATACATTTTTTGGTTAGTATTTTAAATATTTCGAAGCATACTTCCGGGATTTTTCATATAAAAAATAAAAAAATTTTAAAAATAGTATATGATTTTTGAGTTTTAAATTGGTATAGCTTCCTAATTCGGCATTTTATCATAACGGTATTTTTGGAAGAATTACTTAGCATATCTCAAAATTGAAACTTATTGTTTCTGATTAAATTTTTTCTTTTTCCCTCAGTTAGTATTTGTAGAAGATTGTTTTAAGAGAACATCCGTAGGAGTTTTTTCGAGCCCTCTTGATGATCAAAAATCGGTTGATCACATGCGCGATTAATAGAAGACTAGAAAATGACTAATGTGTATATTTAAAAAAACGATTCGTAGTGAAAGGAGAGGACACAGAGAAAATGCTAACCAATCCCGCAGGGGATTCAAATATGATTACTCAAGCTGCTGCTGTGTGGTATTATAATATCACTGATATCTAAGACTCAACAGTGAGTTGAATGAAGTTAAAGAAAAAATTTTATCATTTGACTTCACAGTTAGAAAAATGAAAAAAAAATCTCTGGCTTTCAATTTTCCAAACACGGGGTCGACGGATGAGCACATGACCAAAACATGCAAGCCTTTTCTGATGGGGTAATATTTCATTTTCGGCCTTGAATATATCTTAATTGACTTAAGATTTGATATGTCCCAAAAAAAAAAAAAATGTAAAAAACTTTTGTTTAATTAATATTGTGCAATAAGATACTGTCTGTTGTCTGAAAGGTTTGTTGTCATCAGTTGAGTTCTTGGTTTACAAATATGTCGACTAATGGTTGCCGGTTGCATTGTAGTCATATCGAGTAAGGTCAAAATATGAGTCGCTCAGTGGATAAAGGGAATAAGTCCAAAAATTTGAAACGGAGAAAAACGACAGAACAGTAGACGTTGACTTTAAAACTAGTTGCTACAACAAAACTCAAAACTAAAATTGCAAAATTGATTATTAGGGCTTCTTTTACAATTTGTAAATATATAATATTAGTATGTAAGTGTATGTGTTCACAAAACCTGTTAATATGATACAAATACGTTTTTATTGATAAGAGTTTCAGTGGAAAAAGGGAATAAGTCCACAAAATTTTTTGTTGTTAAAATCGATAGCGTAAAAATGTAAATTAATTATGTTTGGACTTTGAGCATTTGTTCGGAAATAAAAAGAAAAAATATCCATATAAATATTGGCTTACCTCCCGTAATGTTATAATTGAATTAGTATATTTTGGAAAGAGTAAATTTTTTATGATTTTGCAAAAAAAAGGCTGTAGATTATTTGGTTTTTAGTTCAGTGCATTCGCAGTTTTATTTTTAATGAACTTAAAAAAATAACATCAAAAGTTTCTTCTTTTTAAAACAAAAAAAAAAAAAAAAAAAAACAATTCTTTTTTAAAACAATAAATAACTAAAAACATTTCTTCTTTTTAAATGAATCGTAAGTATAAGAAATTTAACAAAATATTATGTCTTCTTCAGAATAATCTTTCTGACTTGATACTGTTTTTAAGTTTTTATAGAAAGTATGGTACACGGGAGGGATATATTTTAATAAATCAATCATATCCTTTTTCTTTTCTTCTGTTATAGCTCTAGTTTCAGGATACAGTAGACTTTGACTCACGCTATTCACTAACATTACTTTACCTTTCTTTCTTATGTTTATATTTTCAAATTCTAAATTTTCATCGAAATTATTTTTACATTTTATTACCCATGGTTTCGATCTCTCTAGTTTGATCCACCTCATTTAGAGCCAATTTACCGTGTTTCCCGCGGTATTGGTTGCAATATATAATGCAATATAAATGCAAGCGTGAATTTATTCCCTTTTTCCACTGAAAATAAAAATGTTGCGTTTCGTACAAAAAAATGTTTGTTTTTAAAAGGGGGTTTCCGTTGAAATTTGAAAACAAAAATTTTACCATACATTGTTAGTCATAAGAGGAAGTGTATCCACGCTAAATCTCAAAAAAGCCAAAAATGGACTTATTCCCTCTATCCAATGAACGACTCATATATCTCTTGATGACATTATCAGTACGTATAATATAAAGGATATTATCAGTACGTATAATATAAAGGATATTTAATTTTTCTAGCTCCTTCCATACAAAAGTATTGAATGCAATGAACGGAAACCAGTACTTTTAATCCTCTATCTTTAAATATTTCAAAACGAACGTCGTCCAAGATCAAAAGCCCGTGTTTCTCAAATTAATTATTCGAACTTGTGGTCACATAAATAACAAATCCGAATGTACAGTTCTAGGAATGGAGTTGCCAACACAGTCGCTCGAGGAGAGCCCATACATATTATATCTACATATAAACCAGAATTCGCCATTTTCTTCGGCTGGCGCTCGAATTTAACTGAAAATTCTCGTTCGGATGTAGGTACAGAAGTAATTTTCCATTTACAGTTCTCTAAAGAAATATGAAGTCGTTCGTGTCTGATTATAAAATATTGAATACGCCAGCGAATGTCTAAGGACGAGAAGGATATGCTGTTACACTCATACGCTCGTACTGTTGCTCCGCTCGCAGATATGAATCTTATTGCCCATTTTCCCTTACTTCGTTCTTTTGCGCTGCGATATGAGTTTTTTTTGATGCAGTATGATTCATGAATAGAGAAGAAGTTATAACGCGCTGCATAAAAAATGAAAATGGTATCTGCATATTAAATTAAATTCCAGTGATGTAAGGCGTAGGAATCTTGAAATGCTGAACTTACTGACTCATAGACGTGAGTTTGTGAATTGTACCTTGGAAAGCGTTCGAGTCGATTTTTTTTCTTTCTTGCTTTCTTGTTTATTTTTTCATTTTTCTTCTCCGTGAACGATATTGAAATCAATACAAAAGCCCATACGAGCACATGAATGTATGTGTGAGACAGTATGGACGTAAGGAAAGGAATTAATAATGTCAAGTGCATATATAGCCTCTTTGTCAGATTGAAGCTATCAAATATGTAAGTGTGTCATAACATTTTAAATTAAATTTAAATTTGAAAATTTCTTCGCAAAATTGTAGAGAGTTTTGTTCATCGAGGAATGATTGGTTTTGAATCGTACCAATCGAATTGGCTTTAAACGAATAGAAGAAGCTTTGAATATTTTATTGCATTCTATACGAAATTTTAAAATCGAACGAACAAAAGGAACTGAGCACGCCGATGCATATTTGTCCTTCCATTCGAAAGCTCTTGAAATACTTTTCTCCATGCCGACTTTTCGAGATTTTTTTTTTTTTTGTTCACTTGTCAATGCAGTTCATCACTTACCAACTACTGTCATGGTTTCCGATTCTGAGACGGTATTGAATGCTGGTGCCTCGCCGGAGACCTCACATCTATATAAGCCGGTTGACATAAGAGTGACGCGACGCAGCACGACTTGAGTGTCCGTTGAGTTGCGAAGCTACGGAAGAACAAAAAGAATCAAATTAGATGAGAACGTGTGCGAGCATATCGAAGCTTCAAAAAATCAATAATTTATCTAGGCAAAATCCATTAAAAATGAAGGCATTTTTTTTTTTAGTCGTTGACATTGAGACATGAGGAAAGAAAGCTTCTCGGAACTAAACAATTTTGGCAGCATGAAATGGCAGCTCCTTTATTTTTTTGCGTTCGGTTATATTCGACTTTTCGGTTTTTTCGTCGCCGTCGGAGCTTTCGTCACGAAAGCAAACGTCATTTTATGCAATTAAAGTCGCATTAGCTATATTAAGATTAACGACTTTTGGAACTCTCCGAAGCACCAGTCACTGCAACACTAAATCCAGCAAATGTGAGACACAAATTGCGCGCAAGAAAATGACCGGGAGGAAACGCAAAGAACTGAAGACGAGGGCAAAAATATGCTAGTAATTATGCTCCGAGCGGTGAATTTTTACTGGAATTGCCCTCATAAAGCAAGCAGAAATGCCCTTCGGACAATGACTTGTGCAAAAGAAAGAAGCAAAGTTTTGCATTTAAATTGAACACAATTGCAGGGCAAAAGAGCAAAACAAAAAAAAAAAAAAAAACTAAAAACAAAATGAAGAAAAAAACAAACTTAATATCAAAGTAATACCTACAATGCGAAAAAGAAAAACGCTTCTTATTTATGATGAAAAACGATTTCGCGTCGGCGTTGCATTGCGATTTGAGATTCCCAATTTTGCGCTGCTGTTGGTGTAAGTGTATATCACTTTCCAAAATGTCAGTGGGTCTTAGAAATGTCATTTCGGATACTCAAGCGGTTATTGATTTTTGATCACCCGCAATTTCGCTTCTTACGGTTGAAAATAAATTGAACGAAAACTCGTCAGAAACAAAAGACAAAGTCACGTGCCATCGGATTTTCCCAAGAGTTCTTGGCTGAGTGCGTTCGCTTCCTGAGAGCAGGAGACGTTTTTCCGCAAAGTTGTAATGTGCAATCGGAAAAATCTTTAAAGCATTTTTAGCTTTCAATTCAAGTTTAGTCGATTTAAAGCTTAGGTGTGATACAAAGAAGAAAAACCTTAAATTTTGAGCGGCTAATAAGACGGCATGAAAGAGAAATAGCCGAATTTTTCCAAGTACAAAAAATATGGCCAACATCAAAAATAGCTTTGTAGTTTTAGGCCACACAAGATCGATTGAATTTGAAAAGGACTTTCTAAAATAATAATGCCTTGAAAAGCTTGAGAACATTTCGCTCAACTTAAAGTCCAATGGCTGGAGTTTCAATCTGCCTAATAGCTTGGAGCTTGCAGCATTCGGAGTAAGTTCACACGTTTTAAAATCATTATTATTACAAAGCAATAACATTAATTTCTATAAAATGGGATGGCAGCCGGATTGGGAGCAGCGGCTCACGGCGGTTAAATGGACGGAGGCGGTCATACATACATTGGGTAAGCCTACATATTCCTTTGAAAGCAAAAGGAAAGTAGAAACATGTGTAAACATGCGGAGCGGATAAGGTTGTTGCTACACACTCATCTATTCGTTAATGGCCGAATAAAAGTCATGTTTCTTTTGGTCATTATTATGCCAAAGTGTAAAACCATTGCAATAAATTGCAATAAACGTCGAAATTAAATTTTTCATGTTGCCTGCTACCACTATAAGGCGCAGTATCCGAATTGTCTGCAGGGAGTGGAAGGTCCCGATGGCAAGACGTGGCTCAAAATGCTACTTCCTCGCATTTGGAGAGCACTTATATCGTTGGACTGTGCGTATAAAATACATGGGGGTATTTGTATCTGTTCAGCCACGTAATATGAGGAGCACAAATGTCTGTAAATAAAATATTTAAATTGAGATCGGCCGTGAGTATGGCAGCCGAATGAACAGCGTCGGAAAATTCTTCGATTGCATCGCCATGAGCCAGGAATCAGTAGTCAGTAGCCAGGAATGCCAGCCAATATTTATGGAAGCAGACGCAGATGGGATCCGAAACTATGTCCAGCTAGGATGGAGAATCGTGAGCAGAATAGCATCGGCTTTTTTTGCGAAACTCGCTTGAAAATTCGTCTTACTTCAAAAGCTTGGATGAGAGTAGGCAAAAGGAAATGTTTTTTTTTTTTTTTAATAAATCGAAAAGATGTAAATGAAATTATGAAAAAAGTTAAGGCAATCAACTAAAAGTTTTTGAATTTTTTATCTAACTCTTAAGGTTTTATTGAACATTCATGCATGAGATGCTAAGATCAGACCCAAAACCATCAATATTCCCAATAAATTCAGGTTCTTCATGCTCATAACTTACATCGACATTAACACCTGGCAGTGGGAAAACTTGCCCCGGCGGCTTATCTCGAGGCACGTAGCGATAAAATTCGTGTCCATCCTTGTACCACTTTACTGAATATAGCGATTCACCGTCCAGGCTGTAGCGGCAGCCAAGCACAGCGGTTTTGAAGCGCATGATGTGATTTGGTATTTTCACCTCAGTCATCGTTAGGGAGCTGGTAATATCTGCAATGAAGAGAGTAAACTTTCAGTACAACGCATCAACAAGACAAGACGAGCAAGCTTTCAGCTGCGAATCAGCAATAAATTTTCAACGTTTTTTGGGGGGATTTGATTTGAAAAAAATAAATAAAAATAAAAATTCTCACATTACCTTTGAAGATTGATCTTCGATTTATTTAGAACGCGTCGTTAAAGAAAAGTTTTTGAAAAGTTGTTGTGTGGTATTTATGAATATTGAAGTTATTACAGAAATATAAAGCATTTCCTTCATATATATATCGGAAAAAAATGCCCTTAAAATGAGAAAAAATTGTGCTTCAAACCATGAAAAATTCCGTCTAAATTATTGCATCTGGAAAATGTTTTTAAAATCTTTGAGTTGTGCCCAAAAAATCATTTCAAACTATAGTTTTTGATTATTCAATTAATATTTTATTTGATTGGATGTTTAATTGCAACAAATGACAAGAAACCCTCTCAATGTCTCTTAAGGACATTTTTCCGAGGAATGAGCGGATATTTTACCAGCATTTATTTATTGATTTTATTTATTATTAACTGTGCAGACTGCTAATAAACTGTGCCTTTCGGCGATTGTCAAAAAAATTGCATCCATTTCATTTTCATATCTTTAAATTAATTTCATAATTATTCCAATCTGTCTGAAGATGAAGCTATTGTTTTGTTTTATATCATAGTAGTAGTTTGTAAAATAAAAATGAATAACTCTAAAACACGCAAAACTTTTTCTACCACCCTTAATATTTTGTTCTATATTCTAGTATATATGTATGTATGTATGGTGCAAGCTTATGACTGGCAAAAATAGTTTAAAATGATTTTTACTAAAATATTAAAATATTTATATATTGAAATTGTGTTTAATTTTTTTTTTTTAAATTCTTAAGAATTTCTAATTTTTCGGTTTCCCTATTGATTAACATATGTTTCACCCACACATACTGCAGCCATCGATGACAGCTCAGTTATTTTTAGCTCCAGTTCATTTTTAAAATTTTAAATTTTAAAATTTTTTGTACATTTTTATTTTTTATTTTTGATAAAAAGTTTGTTTTTTTAATTTTTGTGCATAATTATATATACGCTTCTTACTCACGAATGAGATATACATATGGACAATTCCATGAGAATCGGTCCCACCGGTGACACCATACAGTCCGGGCAAAAAATGCATAATTTCGCTGCCTACCTATTTTTAGAGGTTTTCAAAAACTAGAATGTTTGTAAACCACGTCCTTTTTATACCCAGCGTAAGCAGGCTATACTAGTTTTGTGCAAATCTTGTAACAGCCAGAACTAAGCTCCGTAGATATAGACATATATGTATATATATTCTTGATCAGGATCAAAAACTGAATCGATTTAGACATGTCCATCTGTCCGTCTGTCCGTCCGTCTGTGGTCGGATCTCCTCCGAAACGGCTGGACCAATCAAGTCGAAATTCGTCACACAGGTATATCGGGATCCGGGTATGATCCTAAGTAGAAATGGAAGACATCCGCATACTGCCACGCCCACAAATGAATTTAATGTGTTTTCAGTAAAATGCTTGTAACTTGCGAACCACTCAACACATTTCATTGATATTTGGTGTACTGGTAAACTACGAAAAGGGACATATCCTGGAAAAAATGAACGCCATACTCCTCGAGCCACGCCCACAAATAAAGGATTATCGTTACTTGTGAAGTAAAAGGCGTAGAAACGTCAAATTCACAATAATTTCGGAACGATGGGTATTTGAAAGTCTTGACCGACTTTAGCTTTCTTACTTGTTTTTCATTCAAATGAGCTTAAACCTAAAAAATAAGTGTCACAGGTGAGACAGTATTCATGGAATTTCTCATATGTATTTTTTTTATGTATTTTCATGTAAGCCTTCATGCATATCCAAATTGTTGACAGGCAGAAAAGAAAACATTTAATCGTATTTATCGTCCCAAATGTCTCTTGAATCAGTTGAAACTGATGTCAAATTTATTTTGAAACCCAAAATTAATTGAGAGAATCGAATCAAACTCTTTGAATGAATTTCTCTCGAAAATTATAAATGTACAATTGATCATCCCGATGGAGCCTTAACTGACATTCAATTGCCAGTGATGATTCCCAAAATTCAACGAAAGATATATTTTTGTTTGCCAGACAGTATAGAAGCATCAAGTTCTGCACTCCATCAATATGCCAAAAAGCAAGTTAACACAACAAAAGCGACTTAATGATAACAACAAATAAGAGCACAAACAGCAGCACTGGAAACAAGAGAAAACACCCGAACGAGTTGAACTATTTCAAACAACGCATTCGTAATTTTAACCAAAGACAAATGAGGTCGACTGAGTTCATCATGATGGCGGTAACGATGGCGACGACGGAAAATTAATGAGGCTGCAACGTTGCATGCCACCAGCGCACATGCAAAGGTCTTTCGTTCACGCACGTTGGAGCTTGTTTCATATATCGAGGAGGCTGCCTGAACTACCTCCAGTTGACGGAGCCAGTTTACGTCGAATGTGAATATGCGATGGAAGCAATCGCAGGTAGAGCAATGCCTTCAAAGACATTGGATGTGTATTGTTGCCACCAAAGGAGCACACGACATGTCGACAAGTTTTATGGCATGACAGCAAGAGCTAACAATAACTACGGCATGCAAACAATGTATCTTCCTTCCATCGTCAAGTCGGATGAATATTATCGGCAGGGACCGCTGTGGTGTGCAGCTTCTGCCAAGGACTAGCATTAGAAAGTTCCTACGTTAGGTTATTTAGCTCCTCAATGGCTAAAGTGATGATGCGGCCGTTGTATAGAGAAAAAAAGAGGAATGGGATCGAAAAAATGGAGTCATCATTGAAACGATTGAAATTGTCGCAAGTGATCAAATAAGTTAGGTTTTTATTTTTATTTGTTTTTTTTTTTGACAAAAATATGAAAATTTTGGATGGATAAATTAAGGAAAATTTTTCCTCCTCTGTCTGTCGCCTTAATTTCCATCCATGTACCCCCAAAAGATCATTTGCATAACTATTTGGCAAATTCAAAAAATATTGTGATTTACTTAAGGGAGCGGTTTGTTACTGAGGAAGACCCAAATTAGACTTTGAAAGGTCAAAGGACGCCCCTGCTGGAAGAAGGGTTGAGAATTCAGGTGCAGAATGGTTCGCATGCAAGAATACTTGAAGTTAAATGAGCTCATATGTAAATGTATGAAGCTGTTTCAATGTTATTCAAAGCAAAAGTGATGGGGAAAGGGATGTGTGGCAGGACGCGGGGCGCTGTACCGATGTGAGTGCGACACAAGAACCGAGTCATAGTTTGTTACTTTTGTTGTAGGTTTTGTTGTTGTTGGACCGTTGTTACTTCTACTGTTTATGAGACTATGAAAGACACCACATGTGTTCTCTCGACTAAGTGCGCATAATGCACTTTCAATGCAGCCGAACACACGTATACGCACGTAGAATGACGTTGTCTGTGTGAGTACTCGCACGGAGTAATACAGCATGGATGTGCATCCTGCCAAAAGGCATCCATAAAGTGGATCCATGCATGAGGAATGCCGCGTTGTACTGCACAACAGCCATGTGTGTACTGTGAAGTGCGTTGCAGGCACTCTACTTCGGCTCTGTGCAGCTCATTGTAAATTCAGTGAAGCTAGGATGCGATGCAAAAAGGATATGTCGTGCTTTAAGTTGCTGCTCCACAGCCGGTGGAAGCGGGGAGGTTTTTTTTTTGTCTATTTTGAAGAAGTTAGGTTCGTTGGTTGTGTGTTTGTGGCCCAAACGACTTTACTACAGTGTAAAGTTCTCGTATGAAAGTTCTCGTTTGTAGAAAAAGGGTCGCTTTCAGGAACTTTGAGAAGTTCGAGGAGAAAATTTCTGAAATATGTTCGTGGGTGAGCATGGGTGTAGGACTGTTATTTTAGAAAGCGCATATTATGTACGTGCAAATGAGACCATTTTGTTGTCATTTTCTTTGTAATAATTTACATGCTCACATAAAGCTTAAAAGAGATCCTTAGATCCTGGGTGTTTGCTTAATGTTGAAAATAATGACTTTATTATACGAATTTTATTCCGTTCAAAAGATTGGGATGTGCTGTGGATCAAAACTTAGTTTTCCAGTTAAAATAGCACATAACAATTAGTGCCCAATAAAACGGAGCACGTTTTTGGAGTAGGTAGTGGGTCGATGTGAGGATAAATTAACGAGAAACGCAGAACGAAAGCTTTAGTTCCATCTCCACGAAAATCAGTGGAAAATAGGAAATCTTCTTGACGATTTTGTTAGATACCATCTAATTATGCTTTAATGATTGAAATATTGCGATATGAATTTTAATATGCACATCATTAGCATCAAAGGCTTCTGATTGAATCGTTACAAGTCACGAAGAACTGGTAGGTACTTGAATAAGGACGGAAAAATGATGTTTTGACATACATAGATAACGAGATGCTGTTGTAGTTTATGTATGAAAAAATTTCATTCACCCTGAATGATCTTTTATCATATAAGGATATAAGGAGGTAGAAGTTGAAACTAGGCGTGTCTTTATATGGCCGTCAATGTTTTAGGACAATAGACGTAGGATGATATAGAGATAAATCATTACGAATGATTTTGTATTTCCGACAATAAGGAAGGGAAAAAATATTTTAGAAAATGGTAATTCAATAAAGTATTAATTTGAGTAGTTAATTAAGCAAATCTTGGGTACCGCCTGACTATGAATAGTCCATATGATGAAAAAATAGAAAACTATAAATTAAAGGACAAAGGTTGAGTGAACATTTCACGCCACATAAATAAAGGTTTGCGTCTTAACAAACTATAATAAAACTATAAGATTTAGTTTCTATGACAAGCATTTAGGGTCGTAGTCTTCAACCCGGTTAAAGAACTTCGAAATTTTAAACTTACGAATATATTCCTTTAGTCTTCATGCCAGTTTAACTCAATCGAATACTCTTGCTTTATTTAAAGTTTTTTTAAATTTTCTCTGTTTTTTGCAGCGGTGTTCTGTTTTTTAGGCGCTTGTTCTGCGTATTTTTTTTAGTGGAAGATAGCGAAAATGTCCAATTTCGATCATCATTACCCTTGAAACGATTGAAAGGCCCGTTCTGTGACAACTTCTTAAACGATTTAAATAAACTAAGTTGAAGACAAAAAAAGAAATATTTTTGTTCTGTTTTTTCAATTTCAATTTATGGTCACCGTACGTATACGTAATGTTTCGAACGACCCAGTTGTAAAAATATTCATGAAAGATGCATGAATCATGCCTCTTAAGGGTGCTTTGCATGCATGCCAAACTTCCATGCCTATTCATTTCTTTTTCTTAAGGCTTGTCATAGGAAATCATGCATAGCCGAAAAATGTTTTATCAATGCTTGGGAACCCATGAAATATGTGTTCCCTACTATGCATGATTCAACAATGCTTGAGAACACATGAAACATGTGTTCCCTACCACGAATGGTTCAAAATGTTATTTTGTTTTTTAAAAATGAAATAAAATTAGAAAAAAAAATTTTATTTTTAATGTTTTGTTTTTTTTTTCTTATTTTGCTTTTTTTCTTTATTTATAAACTTTTTACTTTTCTAACTTTTTTTATTTTTTTCGTCTCGTCCGAGAATCGAACTACTGACCGCTCGGTTGTTAATTCGGTGTCTTTACCATTACACTGTATAGGCAAATTGAATTTTCTTATCAAAACGCTAACTTGAGTTTTTTGTTGATCAAGTTTGCTTTGAAACGCGCGCATAGAATTTTCAAAGAAAAAAATTTTATTTTCAGCAAATATTTAAAAAAAACATTTTAATATGGGAAAAATTAAGGAAAAAAATATTTTTTTGCAAGATTTTCTATTAAAAAAAAATTAATTAAAATGAAAAAATAAAAAAAAAACTTAGATAATTAAAAAAAAATTTTTTTTCTCAACAGAGCCAGGGCTCGAACCCGGCTCAGTCGGCTGGAAGACCTAGCATTTAAGCACTAGGCTAGCTTCCCTTCGGCGGCGCGGCGATCAGAATTCGAACATGAAATCCACGCATCATGCATGATTATCAACGCATGAATCATGAATGCTACGGGCATGCATGATTTTTTGCAGCAAGAGAACACATGAATCATGAATACTACGAGCATGCATGCTTTTTTGCAGCAGGGGAACGCATGAATCATGAAAACTACGGGCATGCATGCTTTTTTGCAGCAAAGGAATGCATGAATCATGAATACTATGGGCATGCATGCTTAATTTTACAACTGGGCGACTACATATCTTCGAAATAGCGTTGCGCATACGTCGGGTACTAAAACTAAAAACTGCTCGATGGTGTAGGGGCATGAAAAATATATTAGGTGTAAAAAGAAATCCATTATTTTTCCAATAGATGGCGTTATTTATCTGCATCTCGCGTTGTATAAGTCCGATCGTGTTCCGCTAGGGGGCATTAGAAAGATGAAAGTTCCTACTAAAAAAGCTTTTTTGACACTTTTTTGATTGATTGATTCAGTTTTGTTTGAGAGCTTGTCAAAGATGGACATCAGCAAAGAGAAAATTCGCTACATTTTACAGTTTTTCTTCGATAAGGGAGAAAACGCAAGCCAGGCGGCTGAAAATGTGAATAGCGTTTATGGACCTGATACTGTAACAGTCAATCATGCGCAATTTTGGTTTCGTCGATTCCGTTCCGGTAACTTCGATGTCATTGATGCACCACGCACTGGAAGGCCAATTGTCGAAAATGTCGATAAAATCATGGAAATTATCGAGTCCGACCGTCATGTTAGCACTGTTTCGATTGCAAAAGAGCTAAAGATTGCACAAAAAACCGTTTGGAACCATTTGAATAAGGCTGGATACACAAAGAAGCTCGATGTATGGGTGCCACACGAGTTAACGCAAAAAAACCTCATAGACCGAATTTCCATCTGCGAATCGCTGCTGAACCGCAACAAAATCGACCCATTTCTGAAGCGGTTGGTGACTGGTGATGAAAAATGGGTCACTTACGACAACGTCAAGCGAAAACGGTCGTGGTCGAAACACGGTGAACCGGCGGAAACGATGGCCAAGCCAGGATTGACGGCCAGGAAGGTTTTGCTGTGTGTTTGGTGGGATTGGCAGGGAATTATCTACTATGAGCTGCTCCCATACGGCAAAACTCTTAACTCGGAACTCTACTGTCAACAATTGGACCGTCTGAAGGAAGCAATCGCCCATAAGCGGCCAGCTTTGGCCAAAAGGAGAGGAATTGTGTTCCATCAGGACAACGCCAGGCCACACACATCGATAGTGACTCGCCAGAAGCTCCGGGAGTTTGGTTGGGAGGTTCTTCTGCATCCACCTTATAGTCCGGACCTGGCACCAAGTGATTACCATCTGTTCCTGTCCATGGCGAACAATTTTGCTGGTGAAACATTCGCTTCAAGAGAGGCTTCTGAAATTCGACTGTCTCAATTTTTTGCTAATAGGAACGAGGGCTTCTATGAGAGAGGCATAATGAAATTACCTTTAAAATGGCAACAAGTTATCGAACAAAACGGCGCATATTTGACCTAAATCGGGTCATTCTAACTATCTTAAATAAAGCCCTCAATTTAATGCAAAAATAATGGATTTCTTTTTACTACACCTAATATATGCGCACAAAACTTAGTAAAAATCGGTCCAGCCTTTTTGGAGATATTTGGTAACAAACACCGCGACACGAGATTTTTACATATAAGATGTACCGGCATGTAAACAATTCTAATGATTGGTTGATTTGTATAAATTCTACATGCACATTGTTTTTACTAACATTTGGTGCCGACCATTGTTATCTGCGAATTTCTGCAAATGTCAGACGAAAATCTAAAATGCAACAAAAAGTTCAACTTTTACTTCAGCTTTCAAGAGATAATTACGCACTGACAAGTGAATATACAATGGGGAACTTGTTCATTTGTGATTCATTTAAGGCCACCCTAGAAAGTCAGCGGACAAAGTTTATGATCAAGAGGATTTCTGAGATCATCAATTAGCAAATAGAATCTACCACCTAAGGGCTTAAAATAGATGAAAGCAAAAGCTTTTGACGAAATGGAAAAAACAGACTGAAGAAATACATACATACGCATGGCTGAAGTTAGTATATTACATACAAAGTCGATACGCACAACTGAATATGCATGCATGCGAGCATGCCGTGCATGCAGATTGCGCAAAACGACCTTATTATGCAAATTGCCAACTGCAAATGGTGAATGAAATTGATTTTCCGCATTTCTTTTTTCTCAACTCCTGGTACTCCATGGGACGGGGCGGCGCGCGCGGTGCGGCGGAGCGCAACAAACAAACAAACACATAACATCCTTTTAAGCTTCTCTTTATTTTCTTATGGTTGGTTTCGAACGGAAAGCCCTCCTTCGCCACGGCCCCTTCTCAAATATGCAATATCCTTTTCTAGTCGCCCAACTAGCACTTCCACCGTGGCATTCGCGGTATTCGCCGTGGTTACCAATATTATCGCTCTTCTATTTTGCAACATTGCATTCGCCTGCTACCGAACGTATGCCGCATCACGGCTGCCGGCTTTTAGACGCAAGCTCACTCGGGCCCAAACGGAGCAAAAAAAAAAAAAGCAGCTAGCAAAGTGTTACCTTTATGCTCGTAAAAAAGGCGGTTGCATAATACCCCATGGCCCTCAGAGTGCATAGAAAAAGCTGTCACCGTTGTGTAAGCAATTTTCACATAAAAATTTCTGAAACAATAAATTCTTGCGCGCTTTGAAAAAATGCAGCTTTATTTCGGCGCGAGTGTTTTATTTTCGTGAAAGGGAAAATTTTCCAGAATCTATGAAGACATTGTAATTGAGAAGATTGTTAAATGAATGAGAAGGCTTCGGTTCAGTGTTTTTTTTTTTTTTTTTTTTCAAGTGAAGGTGAAGCTCATTGGCAATAGGTACTTGGGGTTCAAATAAAAGACGCCGAAATAGTTGGGATATGGCTTTTGACATGTGAGCGCAGATATTCCCGGTGAATAACTTTGAAATACCATTTAAGCAGAAAGGCAATTTATGAAGAACCTAACCATACATTTTCCCCTTATTACTTTTTATAATACAGCTTTCCTTTTGAGAAAATAACGCGCCAAAGCAGCAAAAGAAAAGCTATTTGCATGCCAGGTACCAAACATTCAGAGTCGGAAACAACTTTTCTGATCTTCTGTTAGTTTTGTGTGGTGTTCCGCAGGGATCAATTTTAGGTCCTAAGGGGACCTGTCTTTACGGCTCAATGAGGATCTTCAGTGTATTTTTATGTGGGCATCCAATAATCGCTTAAGACTCAATGCTGCAAAGTCGTATGTCTTGCCTATAGCAAAGAATCATAACTCATGCATCAACATTTGTCGCCTTTTTGTGAGTGATTCGCCGTAAACATTTGCTGATCATTCTATTAACATGGAATTTAATCTCAATTCGAGCGTTTCTTGTGAAACCCACATCAATTCTTTCGTTCGCCGAGTGTACGCAGCCATTCGGAATTCGAGAAGATTCTCGAACGCCTCTGCAATGGAAGTACGGGTGAGACTGGTTAAACAGTTGATAATGCCTATTATATATTACTCTCAGAATGTTTTTTGCAAATTGGATTCTTCATAACAGCAGTCGTTTTAAGAGCCTTTAACTGCGCTGTTAGTTATGCATACGGCCTTAGTAGATTGGATCGGGCAACAAATCCATCTTTCTGCACAAGCTATGAATTTCTCAAAGTTTCATACTGTAAATAATATATATATTTTTTATTTTTTTATATGAAAAATCCCTGAAATATGCTTCGAAATATTTAAAATACAAACAAAACAATATATGATTTTTGAGTTTTAGATGGGTATAGTTCCTAAGGCCCACTGTTCTACTGTTCTGGTTAAATTTTGTCGTTCCGAATACCAAACATTTTGTATGAAAATTTTTTATTTTTTTTTTTAATAAGTATTTAAAAATTAAAATTATTAAAAAAAAAAAAAATTTACATTTTGAGAGGATATCGTAACGAAACACTTTAACCGGAACAGTAGCAAATGGACCTTTGTGCAGCATTTTATCATAAAGGTGTTTTCGGAAGAATTACTTAGCATATCGCAGAGTGCACTTGGATGTTAGTTAAGAATGCCAAACTTCAACTCATACCCAGAATTTTGCCAAAAACTGGAGTAGAAAACTTCAAAAAAAAATTGTTTATATGAAAGCTTAACTGTAACTCAAAAAAACAAATGACGCAGTTCAATTCCCCGTGGCCGAAATAGGGGGAAACCATTAAATTCAGTCTTGTTTTTTTTTTCGACTACCACATTGTGATTATTCAAACTGTTGCTATGTCATATGTCAGTCCATAGGTATAAGACTCAAAAAAGAATTGATTGGAATTGAAAAATATGAAATTTTATTTTGCTGTAAATGGTTATGGATTTTATTTATTTTTTTTTTTTTATCGAATTGTTTAGGTCACGATTATTTGCATCAAATTCCACGGCTACGAAGTTTATCGTTATGATTTTATAGCAAATCAATTTCTCCGAAATACCTAGACTCTTTGTACGTAAAAGCGTTTTCAAGTGAAATTTGATTTACGTCGTGTACGTCTTTTTTGCGGTTAAGGCTCGATATAAACGAAAAATTCCCGGGCGTTTTGATTTGCAAACACGGTGTCGACGGGTGAGCATATACGTAACTAGAAAACGGAGTTTCGATGTTCAATTCCCGCTATATAAATTCGTACAAACCGAAAAACGGGAATTGATAAATTTCAAATTTCTTCATAGAAACACGGTGTTCAGAGACAGAAACATTTTCGACTGCATCCCGTTTGACGGTATGAGGAAGAAAATTAAGCACAGATTGTTACTGAAACATTCAAATAGGATCCGTCTCTTCTCTTACACGTATTTCTTTGCTAAAAGAAAATATTTCATACGAAATTTCATAATCGCCATAGAAGCTCCAAAATCGCGAGAAGTATTAAAAAGAAAAATTTGGTATGGCGCCACCGAAATCAAAATATGGATACATTTCCCAAATTTGGATAGCAATTTTTGGCGCTATTGTAAGCCAGGCAATCAACTAGAAAAAAAAGGTCTAAAAGAAAAATATTATGAATTAAAGTCCTTAGAGATTGGGAGATTTCTGACAGAGCTGGAGATAGCTCCATAAGAAAAAAAATCTGCCATGTCTAATTCTTTTACTATAATATTTATTATAAAATTAGTTCGCCTTAAATCAGAAAAATCTTAGGAACTTTAAATAGCACCGATATAAGTGGGTATCGATATACTCATATGCGTATAAAGGTGCTTCTCCACTTGGCAAGTTTTGACAAGTATTTTGCATTTGCTTGCCAACTGTGGTTGATCGAAAAGCACGCAAAATTGTTCTTAATAGAAAATTTGGGAGCAAGAAAACTTGCCTCTTCAGGCAGTAAAAACGCTTTACTTTCCAAGTGGAGGAGCACCATAAGTGCCGAAAGTCTTTTTTAATTTTAAATTCATAGTCTGAAAAGGGCATTAGGGTATCGGAGAGTCCCTAACTATAACTAGGTAAATATGATTTAAGAATCACTCACACAATTCTACTATCCAAAAAGAGTCGACAAAAGAACAGAAAACGAGCGTATATTTTATTATTTTAATCTGAAAGGAGACTCGAAAAAAGTGTAGTTTTTGATTAAAAAAAAAAAAATATCAACAAATGGCAGCTAAGACCCTGCAGGAAGCCTTTGTCATTAGAGAAACTGTACTGCCAAGAGGTATAGTTCATCTTTATTGACCATGTCAACAACGTGTCTCCATATAAAGCGAAAAAGTACTCCTTTTGTCCACATAATAGTACCGACGTCAATAGTTTTTCGGTCTTTCTACTGTTGACATTCAATGACAACTCAATGTTAAATGTCAATAACGCAAAGCATTGCGACGGGTATAACTGGTCAGTAGTACTGTTGACGCAGTCAGTAGAGAAAGAGTATAGATTCACTATGGACATTTCCTGCAGGGAAGTTACTACTCTCTTCTTTTTACGTATTGAAAACTTATAGTAAAGAAAAGAGCCTTCTTCCAGCATTAGCATTTGGGTTTTGCAATTAAAGCAAGGGTTAATTGAAATGCAACGATTGGGACAAATGAAGTTGATTATGTCATAAAAAGTAGCCAATAAAAAGTTAACAAATTTTATGGACCATGTTTAACACCTCAAGGGCTGATGAAAGTCTGTATGTATGTATGTATGTATATGAAACTAGAAGACGATTCTGTTGACGTTCGCGTCGAGCTTGAGCGCTGCTTTTTGTTCAAAAAACAAAATAAATAAATAAAAGTAAAAAAAAATCGGTTTTATGCCTGGCAAAGGACTTTGACAACAAAGCTTAAGGCAAACGAATCTAAAAAAAAAAAAAACAAACAAACAAAGAAAAAGTGAAAAACGAAAAACAAAAAGGGAAGAAAGGAAAAGAAAAAACAAACGAATGTGTAAGGCAAAAAAGGGAAAATAAAAGGAAAAGTCCAAAGCGAAAAATCATTTCAAGCAAAATACTTTTTCAAAGCTAAGCACTGAATGAGAGAGAGAAAAAAAAAAAGGAAAAGAAAGGGGGAATACTGCCGATGGGGTATTGTGTTGAGTTGAGTCACAAAACTGCTTCAGAAACTCGGAAGGGAAGAAGTTATACGAAAGAAGTAATTTCATGCATCGTTTGACTTCTATTCGAGTCTAATTTGTGCTGTTTTGCGCTTTTTTAGACTTGAGCTGCGTTGTTTTTTATGATTTCAATACAATGAAAACGGCAGGGCGTAGCGGCGTCGCGGCGCCGCGGCATAGGGAAGAGCTCTACTTGAAGGAGTCCTTATAAGCGACTTTAGAGCGCGACAATTTCCATTTTAAAATGACGTCCGTAGATGTCCCTGCTAGTTTAGCACCACTTTGGCAGTCCCTTTTGTAGAAGTTTTTCTGCGCCGAAAAGAGCTCCGCTCCACGCTGAAGGAGCACATCGAAGAAGCTACTGAGCTATAGAGGATAAAACTTCGACATTGACGAAAATTCACAAAATAAAATTATATGAAGCGCGTGGTAATGACGATGCTGCCATGGCAGCAACTTCGTCCGCTTTTCGGCGCTAGTATGCAGCAAGCGTTGCGCAGTCCCTTACCTCAACTGATTCGCCTTTGAAATGCCACCAAACAAAGCATTCAACCACTTGAACTTTAGTTTTATTAAGTTGAAAGGCAAATGTTTGTTCGACCTCCTCGCCATTAACCAGAGCTATGGTACTACTGCACCGCATCCGGGATTTCTCAGAGCGTTGGGCGGAGGAGACATCGCAGCGCGTCGCAACGCGTCGCTTCGTCGTTTGTCTTTTTTGGGAAGCTTAAGCCTTTTGCTACTTAATTGCGTGGAATTTAATGAACTTAATTTTTGAGCTCATATCTCTGAGCTCTGCTTTCTCATTTTCCCTATCCTTTCATTTGTATTCTTTTATTTTATTTTCTTTTCTCTTTTTTTATTTTGTTCTTTTTAATGGTAATTTCTGTTTATAGTTGTCATTACACTCAGCTTAAATGCGCATACTACTTTTCAAGCCGGGCAGTGAGAGCGGGACGTTAAGAGGGGCGGGAAAAGAAGGGACAAAAAAAAAAAAAAGGAATCAAAAAATACAAAACATTAGTAAAACTTTTACAGGGCTACGCTCTGGGAGAGCGTAAATTAATCTTAATAGCGGTACGTATTTTCAACCAATGGAAACGGCTCGGAATTTGATGGTAATTTTTTACGCTCCTAATGGCCAGGATTTATATGTGTTGCCATTCTACTCCGTGATGCGGACGAATGCGTCCGGATCGCAGAGCAGGACAGCGCTGATTTACGTTGTGAAAGAGAAATTGTGGCCATAGAATGGAAAAATTACCTGTCTGTTTTTTAATGTGTGCGAATAAAGGATACCAGCACACAACCCAATGCCGTTTAATGGTGGGTTCAATTGTTTCGTTTTAATTAAATAAGTCTAAACTTCAATAAATTCAACACATCTGAATTGTGTCACTGTAATTGTAGTGGAAATTTATTTCCAAAAAAGGATTCCATTCGTATACGGCTTATGAGATTGATCGCATTAACAAGGTAGTCACATCGAAATCTCGCAACTATAGTGCTGGTATATCCAGTTCCATTGTGATGGGTGGACCACGTTCAAACTAATTTTATATCATTTTGTATGAATGAAAGTCACTCAATATAAAGTAGCGTGCACTTATCTTATACACCTTTTTCGTATGAGTATTTTATTTCCGAATAATCGAAGAATACACTGCAGTAAATGGGACCGATTCCGGTTGGCTTTCCGTACATTCAACTCACCTCTTTTAACATAGGCCTGTCATTGAAAAACAACTGGTCCCTTTTCAAGGTGTTTGAGGTTCGTTGTGGTTGTCTTAACTCACCCAACAACGTTCATTTTTGGACTAGAAGAGGGTGAATCCGATAGAGGTTAACTTTGTACCGGTCGCGTTTCAAATAAATTTGAGGTCGGTCCTAAATGAACTCCCCTAGGTCCGGCCTGTTTTTCACCAAAACCATTGCATTACTACAGGGTATCAACTCAAAGTTTTATATGGATTAGTATCGGCGATGTAACGAGAAAACGATTAAAGACTCACTTTTGGACACTACTGTTCGTATGTGAGCCACGTCAATTTGTAGAAAAAATTTTGTATTTTATTAAACTGATCCAGACCATTATTCGGCTTGATGCATTCAATATTGGTTCAGTTTCGGTTTGTAACAACAACAGGAGGTTTCCCTGATGATGGCTAATAATTTTCGCCGAAATATCGGAAAATAAAAATTTAAAAAAACCGGGAAAAAATTAATCAAGTATTTTTCTTCTTTTTTCCACTTGATAACGGTCAAAGGCCTACAAAATTAAAAAAAAATAAATAAATAAAAAAACAAATTAAGAAAGGCCGAAATTAGAATACCCAAACATGTATAAAAAAACAAGGAAAATCATTGATCATCTCTAAATTTGAGCTTATATCGAGAGATAAAGCCATTCGTGTCGGTTGCGAATCAACGCTCTATCCGAGCAATTCATGACATGTAAAAATTCGTACCGCAATAAGCTTCTTAAGAGCTGCCGAACTGTAAGTTAAAGTTACAATTTAAGAATGCAACACAAAATCTTGAAAGCCTTCGAAGGCGTACATGCCACAGCGGCTTTAAGTCGCTTTCAGTTTAAATTACATTACTTTTAGGTTTTTGTCCGAAATAGCTCTAAGCTTTCTTATTTTTAAACCGCACACAACTATGACAATTCCCTTGAATGGAGCTCGATGCAATAAAATGAGCTGAGCACTTACAAACCGTCCACTCACAACTCGGGGCGCGCTAAAATACTCGTATATACTTCTGCCAGTTGGCTTTTTTTTTTAGAGCGAGAGTTATAATTTTCAGTTTTAACTTTGAAAGAAACGCACAAAGTTTTATTGCAAGTTTTGCTTGCGTCTACTCTCGATATAGGTTTTTTGAACTTTTAAAAAGTTGAGAGCAAAAATAAAAGGGAATTTTTCTCTCCAAACTTTAGGTAATGACTTAGAACTCGGTCAAAATTAAATTTTTTAAATATTTTTTTGTTTGTTTTTTTTTTTGTTTGTTTTTTCCTGTTTTATGTATTTTTTGTTTGAAAAGAAAGTTTTTAAGGAAACCCACATTTCCATGCATGATGAAGAAGATGAAGAAGTCTTGGAGCTTTTACCAAATAATGGTCACTATGGCACGGAACATACATATATAGGTACACGAACACGTATATAAAATTAGTATTGTGGCTATTTAATTGACCAAAGCTTGCATGCATGAACAAGACTTTTCTCAAAATCCAATATTCACATCATTGACTCAAGAATGCGAAGTGCATTCAAACAGATATCAGCTTTGCGGTTTCAATGAAAACATAAACTTTTATTTTTCTGTATAGAATAGATGAGAAATGTTAAATTGAAATTTCGAAGCGAATAAAATAGTAAAACATTGGAAAAATTCATATTGGTTTAATATCGAAAACCCCGAAATCATTTTCAATTGAAAAGGATTGTTATGCACAGTATGAGTAAGCTTCTTAAATTTCGTAGCAGTTAGCTCCATGAAATGCAAACTTTGCAAAGCTGCATTTGCTATAGAGAAAAACACGATTCTTTTTACCTTACAAATAACAAGGCTCAAATGGGACTGAGCCCAAACAGAAAAAAAAAAAAAACTTGTAAAAAGAAACCAAATCTTTTTATGGAAATGAAAACCACTAGATGCACTGAGAAATGATCCAATGAAATAATTATTCGAAAAGTTGAAAATGCTTCAATAACGAGTAATTCTCACCTCAACCGTTTCTTATTAAGCAATATTTAGGATTAACTTTGTATGTGTTTTTAAATATTAGGTTAAACAAAAATACTTGGAAGTTTTCCAAAAATTTTCTTTTTTCTATACAAAATGTGTCCTTTTTAAATGTGTAGACAAGTGGTACAAGCACAAAAAACATAGCCTTTGACATAGGGTTTCGCATATTAATATGCATATGCTCGACTGTTTCTCGTGCCCCAGGTTCAAAGCATCTTCTACACTCATCGGAGTCTGCCAAATTCAGTTTAAGCGCGTGGGCGCGTAGAAGACTGTGACCGGTTATAATACCTAAAATTGATCCGCAGTCTCTACGAGAGAGTGTGAGAATAGAGTCAGTGTCGTTTTTGTTGAAGTTGGGCCATAGCCTTATGAGGCGTTGGATTACGCCCGGGTTTTCCCATTTCATTGTCTACCACGAGCCCGCTTTGGTATCTCTTAAAAGTTCTGCCAATGAATGACGAGCTTAAATGAAAAAAAATCTTTAAGAAAAAAAAACCAAAATGGCTTCGAAAAACAAAGCATCCTTTTGAAAAGTCATCGCTTCATTCGCTCAGTGTAGAAACAAGTAGTCCAGGTCCTTCATGTTGCGCTGATCTGTTGCAAACAAACCACACCGGCATAATGACGATGCGACGCGCTAGCACGATGATAATGGCGGAGGCGTTAATAATTAATCCGTCCACAAAGTGCGATTATCAAAGTGGTGGAGAACGTTGAACGCTTGCAATGTTGGTGACGTCGCGTCGCAGGTATTGGCGAGCACAGAGCCGGGCGAAATATATTTCATGTCCATTTAAAGTGAGCCGTCGCGCAGACGAAAGAAGAGAGGCAAGCAAACGTAAATTCATGCAGAAAATGTTGAATGCTTACAGGCCGCTCCAAGGCGGTCAATTGAAGGTTGATGTCGCTCACTGCGGCAAGAAATTCTGTTGTTCCGCGAGACTAACAAAAGTATAAATGAAGTCAGGGACTTGTTCCGCCCCGCGATTGTCATTTTTGTAACAGCAGCCGCGTCGAGAGGTTTTCCATGCCAGAGGTTAGGGAGGCTGTTGTTTTTCAATTATGCAAATTCGAAATTAACTGAAAAACGGGATATGGCGCCTGTTCGTGCACGTCGAAAGAGACAGTGTGAAAACAACAAAATTCAGTTATTTATACACAAAACAAGTGCTGTATGCTTAGCTCTCGCATGAACGAATGTTGAATGCCGTTAATGGAAATTACGTGAAAAGAAGTTGGTCGAAAAAAGCACCAAAGCAAATGTATACTTTGAGCCGCTCAAAGCCGCGTTTCCAACTGGCTCCATTGATTGCGTTAGAGCCGTTCTGGCGGGGTGGTTTTCCGACTGTCTAGGCATTGCTTCGAAGTCGTATAAATGCGCAATCTTACAGCGTTTTTATTGAGTAATTTAGCTAGTAAGTACTTAAGTGAAAGATTAACTGAAAGATATTGAATTTGAAAGGGGTTCAAGTGGAATCCTATATGCTTGCAATTACGGTTGGGGGGCGGCACATTCAACCTGCCGAAACCAAAAATCGATTTCTATTAAAGTTTTTCAACTTTTTATCGGATTTTCTTTTTCTTTAATTGTTTTTATTATTCTTTAACTATGTAATTAAACAGGTGCGACAGGCTGGGGTGAAGTCATACCCTCTGTCATAATTGGAATTTCGGTAATCTCCAACTCAGCGGCTTTTCACCTCAAGAGAGTTCGCATTGATATTGCAGATATGTGTATAAAAAATGATTGTTAAAAAATCAATCGAGCAATAAATTCTACAGATATATGACGCAAATGAAAAACATGAGAATTGAGCAAAAATGCAATTTGGATTTACCCAGAAAACATTCTGAGTCCTACGAGAATCATACATACATATATGGGCATTGCCAATCGGACTGCGACACTTAAATCAGCAATTTTAAGTCCCGAATTCAAGTATGCGGTAAATAGTACTTTTGCTTCTCAATACTTTCGTTCAGCTTATGCGGACTTTTATATTTTTCAAAGTTTCTATGCAGTCCCGAATGGCAATCAGCTATATACGGACGCGACTAGAAATGCCCATATGACTCCTAATCGGAGTCGGAGCCCTCATAAGGGACTCTTTTAAGAGTCTTAAAGAGCGTGTTTTCCTACTTTTCGAAGGTCATTCTATAGGAGTCCAAAAAAAGGAGAACTTATTAGAGTCATATATGACTCCTTCCGCACGCACACAAATCTGACTTATTCCGGACTCATAAATATAAGCCTCTGATTTTCTATGCATTTGAGACTCATATTTCTGAGCACTCCGAAAATGTTTGCTGGGTATAAAAGTATTCAAAGATATGCATTCTACTGGTTTGTCATACTTGCTTTAATAAACCGAAGAATACAATAATGAAGGGTTCCTTTTCCTCTTTAGCACGATAACCGTGTGTAGGTAACTGCAAATTTCTCTTACCTTAGTTTTAGCACAAGTCATGAACGAGAAACTTAAGTAATTTAATGCTGAAGAGCCATAACTGAGCACCTGAACTATTTAATTATAAATCGCCCAACGAGCAAGTCACTTAGTCACAAAGTCCAGGCGAGTCAATGTGAAAAAGGCACATTGTTAAGCATGAAGCCAAAGCGAGATAGCTAGTGTATATGGCTGAGGGCCGCTACTGCCTTAATCACCAATGTGTGTTACGTCGCAGTCGCGTTTTTGCGCCAAGGAAATGCACGACGAGCTCAAAGCGGAACTACAACACCGAAGGCGGCGAGCATATGGCCGGCTGAAAAACAAATGAACTAACGACCTTAAAATATGAACGTAAAATATGCAACAAATAACTGGAACAACAATAATCCAATGTTGCAATAGAGCTAGTCGGTACATCCATAGCTGAAGCTAAAAAAAAAAAAAAGAAATGGGATCACAACAAAAATTTAAGCAGCAAACAACAAAAAAAAAAAAACAACAAGAACTAATAACAATAATAATAAAAATTTATAACTGTACAGTACACAGGAATACAGGAACATACACGTTAGCACAGTCACGGTGAGTTGGAAGTTGCAAACTGCCGCCATAAACTGCACGCTGATGATGACGAGTTCGTGTCGAGCCAGGTTGCAATTTCGAGAGTTGTTTACAGACTACGGGTGAGTACGACGTTGTCGCCCTGCCGCCACAACAGTTCTAACCTGTGCAGTTGTTGCTTCTGTTGCTTCATATTGCATGCGACATTTGCTGCACGAAACGACAAATTACACGATTTTCATACATAGCGGC